>JABMCL010001314.1:307500-342500 GCA_018857735.1 Alviniconcha marisindica
TTATCATTGCACAAGACCCATTTTGAGAAGGCAAGTTACTTTCAAGAAAAATCCCTTAAGACATATTTCTGCTAAAGACAATGTCACGTAAGAATAATTTCTGTATCCTTTGAACTTGTACGTTTTGCTCCCTTAAGACACACTTCTGTTCAAGAAGTTACTTGAATGGTCCCAGTTTCTTCATCCTAAGGGAACTAGCCTTCTCAAAACACGTTTTGTCTATCAAGGATTTTGTCTTAAAGTGCTTGTTGATGGCATTATCCTCTCAAGTCTGTTGCAGTTGGTGGAACCTGACTGCAGTCAACACTGTCACAGCTGGCCTAACAGTTACACAAGGCATCTTTGGTCTTGTTCCTTGGGCAAGATGAACACACAACGGTTTCACCTAAAACATGAAAAGACAACAATTGTGACAATGTCAAAGAGGCAGTATCTTTAACACAGGCAGCTAATTAAGACTCTTGTCATAGTTGACAACATTTGTGCCTGATATCAAAGAGGCAGCATCTTTAACACAGGCAGCTAAATAAGACTCTTGTCATTGTTGACAACATTTGTACCAGATATCAAACAGGCAGCATCTTTAACACAGGCAGCTAATTAAGACTCTTGTCAAGGTGGACAACATTTGTGCCTGATATCAAAGAGGCAGTGCCTTTAACACAGGCAGATAAATAAGACTCTTGTCATTATTGACAACATTTGTGCCCGGTATCAAAGAGGCAGCATCTTTAACACAGGCAGCTAATTAACCACTTGACTGCTGCAGCTTTATCAGGCAGACGAACCTGCTGATGCTGAGCCTGTTTTGCCATACAGCTGACAGATTAGGGTTGGTGCAGCGAATGGCCTCTAGCGCCTTTGTTTTACATTATATACCTGACAAAGTATACTTGACTGAGGATGTGTGTCTTCCACATTGTTAACATTTTCAGCCAGTTGTTGAATGCCGCTTGGTCCAGCCACAACATCATCACGTTGCAATAACAATGACTGAATGTCATGCACACAGCCTACGTCACCACCATATAGATTCAACTTCCCATCCATATCCCACCACTTTCCATCAGAATCATCCTCAGAAACCGGATCAGCAGTAACTTCATCAAGAGCATTGATCTGATTGAACACTTCTTGCAAGGAAAACGCTTTCTGTGCCATGCTCTTGTCTCCACCATGCACTTGAAAATCACGCCTCCAAGAACAAACAATAGAAATTTATGAACAAACTGCATATGATTTGAATTTGAAAGGGAAATATCACTCTTTCCAGTGGTGTTCATCGTTTGACTTGAATGCAGTGATGCTGTCCATTTAGCTATTAGTAAAGTTTGTTACTGGTCTCTGACAAGTGGATTCATCAGCAGCATTGAGGAGTTACTGAGTAACAGCCCTTTACTGACAGGTGGGTTTGTCAGAGGCAGTCAAAAGGTTAAGACTCTTGTCACTGTTGACAACATTTGCACCCAATACCAAAGAGGCAGTCCCTTTAACACAGTCAGCTAATTAAAACTCCTGTCATCGTTGACAACATTTGTGCCTGGTATCAAAGAGGCAGTGCCTTTAACACAGGCAGCTAATTAAGACTCCTGTCATTGTTATGTGCTGCCACTCCTGCCAACTGCTCCTCTCAAAATTCAGAAAGAAAAATGATAATCAACCAAATCAAGGAATGGTTTAAAAAAAACACCTTGATCCTATGTTTATATTTCATTTCAGTCCCTTCTACCTACATGTTGGACAAAACATACTTTGAGAAAGATAAGTCTGTAACGTTTTTATTTTTAATTTTTACTGTAAATGTAATATAAATCAACTAAGCACACACACACACACACACACACACACACACACACACACACACACACACACACACACACACCACATTTCAATACTGTTTTTAAAAGCACACATACAAGTACCAAAATATTTTAAGAACACAATTAACACAATCAACATAATCCAATAAGACAGTCAATCCATTATCAGGGACAATGGCAAGTGTACCTCTAAAACAGAAAAAGAACCCAGACAGTTGCTCCTTAAAAATCAGAAAACAAACAACTTTCATGATTGCATTAATGTCTCCCAGTCTTACTGTAATAACAAACAAATAATAATAATAATAGGCAATTTAAAGAGCGCTTTTGGAGTCTCAAAGCACTTTACAACTTAGTTAAAGAAAAACAGGAAACATGCAAATTCCCACATACAAATCAATGGTACATAAACAGAAAACATTCATAGACATAATCATACATGACACACACACACACTCACAAGATTGCGCACACATCAACATCCTGTAAATTGCACAGAGTCGCCTCAAGATGAGAAGAAGAAGAAGAGTGAGTTAGTAATGCATTTTAACATCCAATAAACTGCAAAGGTTCACATCAGGATGGCAGAGGAAGAAGGAGAAAAAGCAGAAGTCAGTAATGTATTTTAACATTCTGTCAACAGCAAAGGTTCACATCAGGATGGGAGAAGAAGGAGAAAAAGAGGGGAAGAAGAAAAAGAAAAAGAAGAGTGAGTTAGTAACTGTATTATAACATCCTATCAACTGCACATAAAAAAGGAGAAAATACATCAAAGCCCCTGATGAAAGACTACTGTTGACTGCCAACATTCCAAAACAAGATCAAAATACATAAAAAGCTAAAAAGGAACACATATTTTAGTTAGACAATACAAAAATGTGCATATTTTCAATGAAAACGCCTTTCTCCAGCAACTATCAGACAGACAATGCACTAACAAACATCTTTCTCCAGCAACACCAGTCAGCACTTACTGTTGGGCCCACATTCACACTAAGAATATGGCATTCCCTTATCTCCAACCAGTCAGCACCTGAAGTATGGCCCACATTCACACCAAGAATAAAGATTTCCCTTACCGCATTCACATCAAGAATATAGATTTCCCTTACCACATTCACACCAAGAATATAGATTTCCCTTACCACATTCACACCAAGAATATAAATGTCCCTTAACACATTCACAACAAGAACACAGCTTTCCCTTATCTCAAACCAATCAGCACTTAATGTTCAGCCTACATTCAAATCAGAATGTGACTGTGTAAACCTAGCTTCTTTTCTTCTTTTCTCTTTTAACTTACTAGGGCACTGGCTGGAAAGTCAAATGATGAGTTTCAAGTGAAAGTGGTCAACTTTGATGACTAAAAACTACACCATGTGCAAACAAGAGGAATTTTAGATTTTTTGTTTTGTTTTGTTTTGTTAGGTAGCACCCAGCTGATCATTTGCATTACTGTTGCACAAAAATATGCTTTTTCTTTTTCTCCTGCTTTTGTTTTAATGATCTGAGGCTTCCGACCCAGCCATACATATGTAGAAAATAACTCATGCACTCTGAGCAAGCCAGTCTCATTTGTGTGAAACACACTGTCATAATACTATTTATTACTTCACAAACCACAATGTCGTTCCTCCTGCCCGCCCCAGTACATTGCAGCATGTGCACTGCACACACACACAATGGACACACACACACACACAATGGACACACACACAACAGACACACACAAAGTGGACACATATGCATGCGCGCACACACACACACACATGTATACAAACACACAAACATATGCACACAGTGGACACACACACACATACAATGGAACGCATGCATTCACGCAAACACACACACACACACAAACATACATAAACACAAACATATGCACACAGTGGACACACACACTGCACACACATGCCCACAGTGGACACTCACACTCACACACACACACACAGTGGACACTCACAGTCACACAGTGCAACTGTAACAACACTGAAAACACTGGATTAATTTTAAAAAAACTTCTTCTTTTTTTATAAAACTTTGGTGGTACAGTTGTCAAGACAGCACAAGCCTCTTGCTCTCCCCCCCCCCCATCATAACCACCCTTCTTAAAGGACCACAATCATGGAAAACTTGTCTGTTCACCTCTGCTGTGACCTGTACGATTCTCAAGGTAGCACTTGCCTCATGGCATTGATATATTAATCCTCAAAAGTCCTGGTATTGACACCAGACACTATCAAGCTCCCTTGGCCCCACGCTCCCCCATGTATTTCTCTTTCCTTTTCCTTCTTGCTCATCCTGTAAGCGGCTCTCACGCAGTTTATCAAAGTTATTTATGCCACATACACTGCTCCTCATTCACCCCCACCCCCCACCCCGACATACATACAACCCTTTCTGTTGCTGTTGCTATCCAAGCAAGCTGGTGGTTCTACGAGGCATCGTGCTTGTGCCGCTCACACAAACACCCAGCCATGTCCAACGTCATTAGGCACTGGAGTCCTGCCTCTTGCGGTCCACAGAGGGTGACATCAGTGTTCATCTTTTCCTCTCTCTTTCATACAGAACAGAACATCCTTCAGCACAGTACCCTCCTCCAGTCCTTCCAAAGGACATTTTAGTGTGTGTGGATGTTCAAGTGGTGGTCCTTGAGTTAAAGACTGAACTGGGATTTTTACAGCACAGCAGAGCAATGAATTTACTTGATTTCAAACCACTGACAGAAGAACATGCTGTTGTTTGCTCTGATTGTAAGTATTCTTGTGAACGCGGGAAGCTATGAGTCTGAAATTTGGCACACAGTGAGTCCTCACACAACGTCTTTCAACAATAATATTCCTTACACCTGAAAATGTAGTCCTATGATTATTCTGGCTAAAGAAACATCAATTCAAAGAAGTCTGAAGCATGGTTGACATATTTGTGGCATATCAGTTGTCATCTGAAAGTAGAACATCAAATGCTATGCAGAAACAGCACTGATATATTGGGAAGGGGGGAGAACAAGAAAGAAATATGAACAAAAGCATGTTGACTTTCAGTCACCATCATTTCATGTGCTTATTTTGCTACAGAGATCTCTACAGAGTAAGGTCATTTTGGCTGTAGCACCCTTCTGTCAAGTTGCATCAGTATCGCGTGTTTCATGGAACCCCCAAGACATCCATAGCTGTTTATTTCCCTGGCATATGTCTGTGTACTTTTGGATAACTCCGCCTTTCCTTACTGGGAAACATCACCTGAGGGTATCTCTCAAAGGTTGCACCTTTAAACATGGGCCCAACATATCACTGCTATAGCTGCTTCTGCAGCATACTGTGCAGCACATAACTTGTCCTTGTATCAGTCTGAGAGACTTGAGGGCTTTGGCCACGCTTGGTCAGAAAAATAGAATCTGGATCATGTCCCGAGATCACTCAGCGCAGTGTATAGATGAAAAGAACTTTTTCAGTTCCAAGGCAGGTTTCTGAAGCTTGCTTTCACTCAGCACCTTAATGAGGTCACGAACTCTAACCTCTGGGTGACGACGTTTCCATGTCAACAGGAGCTGGTAGATGAACTCCCGAGCGTTGTCATGATAATTCTCTTCCAGCCGGGTAACTGAGGGAGGGTCTAATTTGAGTTTCCTAGCTGCACACATTGAAAAATATAATATACAACAGGCCCTTTCCATAGAAAACAAACAAACAAACAAAGACATGAAAGACGGAGATGAGAGAGAGAGAGAGAGATGAAGTGCATTTCTGATTCATGTGTTCCTTTACAAAAAGGACACTCTAGATTTATTGGCACTTTGGAATGCCTAAACTGATGAGATCTCAATGCTGACACCCTTTGTCTGATTCTGGTTAGTTTTTTTTTCTAATGACAGGATTGTTAATAGTTGCTTAATATGGTGTGGGCTCATGTAGCTGTTTGAAAGAAGAATAAAACATGTTGGTCAGTTCACATAATGCTGCTATTCCAGTCTATGAAGGAGCAATCTATTAGCCTCTGTTTAAACACGCGCAAGAAATGAGAAATGTTTTCTACACTTTGATTCTCCCATACATGACCAAAACTGTATCCGTAAAGTGTAAAAAAACAGAAACCCAACTGTTTTTATCCTTACACTGGCAGTGCAAAATACACATTATTTTATAACTAAGAGCTTTGAATATTTTTTACCTTTTGTCATTCTTGTAACTTTAAGCCAGTATTTAATGCACTTGGTGTATGTTTGTACACACAGTGGGTATCTAGAGGCTACTGCTGAGTAAAAAATTACAAGGCATTAGAGAGAGAGAGAGACAGACCAGGAGAGCCACCAAGACAGACACAGGGAGAGACATAAATAATGATCATAGATGGTGTCAGTGATGACTGTCCATCAACACTGACTGTCCACTGCCTGCCAAAACAATCCATGCACAGCATGCTGATGGCATAGGATGACTGCTATAATTTTAAATTAAAAAAACTAAAAAAGCAAAGAACATAGCTTTTAACTCTTTTAATAATAATAATAAAACAAATGCACACACACACACACACACACACACACACACACACACACACACACACACACACACACACACACACACACACACACAGAAGGAATCCATGTCACCATTTTGGTCCAACCTCTTGGCTAGAAGCAACAGTTTGTAAACTTCACAGACATGCACATGTATCTGACTCACCAAGCCTCCTCCAGTTTGACGTCTCATCACAGTAATTTGCCACATAGCTGAGGTATTTCTCTTCAATCACTCGAGCTAACTCTGAAAAAAGAAGAAGAAAAAGGAAGTGAGTGTATGTAATGATCCAAGTCAGGCTGTCTAATCAGTCAGACACCAGGCAGGCAAATCAGACTGAGGTTCATAAGTCTGTTTGTCAATACAAAATGTGACTTGATTTTAACATCCTGTTAGCTGCACAGGGTCACCTCAGGATGAACAGAAACTACCATAACTCAAGGCATTTTTCTTTTCTTTTCTTTTTTCTCAACTTATATATAACTATGATACTTACTATGCATCTAAGTCAGATCTACAAACTCTGTTAAAAGGCAAATAAAAACTGAGAAATCCAGCAACAGGCCAGAAAGGTGACACTCCTTAATCCCTAATCAAGAAATTGGAAACCCTACATAACACTAAAGCCCAAGCCAACCGATTCATCAGTCACCATTCTGTGTTCTGCTATTAGGACAAAACAAGCAATTATGGCAGTAAGAACATGACTGGTATGGTATGTAAAGAAAAACAAACACAGTTCATCCATGTCCCTACCCTTATCACATCATATGACGCCCACAGCAAAGTGTTTTCTCATCTGCCAGACAGACAGACACACACACATCATGAATGTATCTTATAGATCTACACTGTATATTTATGCACTTTGTGTAACTACTCTTTGGATTCCCCCCAACACAGATAAAACTACTGAAGTCTTTTTACAATGTACTGCCTGTCACTAGTGTCAGTATTCTAGAACTTTGTACCCATGATTGATTATATATCCATATAAATATATAGTCTTATGATGTGATCAATGACCTGAACTGCATGATCTTTGGTTATTAATACCTAAAATATTGAGCTCTTACTGGATTATGTAAACCAGTTATGCACTGAATGACTGAATGCAATATTGTCTCAGCTCATAGTCATGATATGATCCGATATGTATTCAACGAGTTAAGCAGCTGTACCTGCCCATGACTGTAAAATCCTACCATCTTCACAAAAATGGTGGGAAGGACCCATCTTCAGGTGAGGGATTTACCCACAAAACCTGGTCTTCCACATCAGGTCTGGTGGTGTGACTGAGAGCTGATGCATATATCTATCTGCATATATATCTATATCTATCTATATAATATTATTTCAGTCAATGCTATGAAATATATTCTCATCAGATCATATATCTTGATAATAATATATAGCATTTCTAGTTCCATACCACAATGTCCATAACATGACTTAGCTCAAAGCGCTCTACAAAAAAACAGTAGTACACATTTACACTGTACAGGACGTCAGTAATCATATTAACACCACCTCTTCTTCCTCAAAGCACGTACACCCTCCCCAACACATATGTACATGCACACACACACACACACACACACACACACACACCAACACATCCATTCAATGGTCAAACTGTGCAGAAAAGCTGCTTTACAAACCAAGAGAGAAGCTTTTTTTTTCAAAAGATGAGTTTTTAGATCTTTCTTGAAACAGGAGAGAGATGGAGAATTGTGGACAGTTGTAGTGTGAGCAAGTGCTCTTTGTACGTTTTTACAATAATCCCGCCCCGGTTATCAGATCCATGCAATTTCATTACTGTACTGTTAGTAACCCGGGAATCGGAGCAGACGACGCTTTTGTTTTGAAGCCTGCGTGTTGCGTAATGCCACATGGCCTTCACACAGCCGACCGGCGATAGCCGCTGGTGCGCGCCATTTTCAAATCTGTTTACTCCCTTAATATTTTGACCGCTTGTTTGTTTACCTACTCTTTGTTCACCTAGTCCTTTTTATGCACTAAGTCATGTGGAATATAATTTGGCATCTTAGAATGTTTATTTAGATCTTATTTAGACGCAGGATCGAGCTTAATCAGTTGCCGATTCCTCTCTAGGTCCATTCTTTTTATAGCCATCGTCTGCATGGCGCATTTTCTGTGTAGTACTAGTGAATAGTAGTGAGTCGTTGTTTTGACTTGATGAAAGTAATTCTGTGTCGATCAGTGCTTTGTCGTATAGTATTTTGCTTAGCTGACTTCATGTTTAGTGTTTATTTTGGGTTGAAATTAACTTATTGAGTATTGTGTACTGTAGAAGCTAAGTTATATTCATAGACTACTTGATATCACTATCAGCGCTGTTGCGACTAAGATAACGCGCCCCAGGCGAAAGTTCGCACCGATTGTTTTAGTACTAGTCTTTGAGTGTGTCTTGCTTCTCTTATAGAGCGTTGTATTGTAATCGTTATGTACCATTTTAACCGTGGGAGCGTGCACTTTATTCTGATGTAAGTTTTACTGATAGTTATATTTTGTACATTGTGTTAGTTGTGATTTAGTTGTACGAATCTGCTTATAGACAGGTCAGCCATTTTGCGGTCCAGAGGGCTGATTTCATTGTAGCGATAGCGTGTGTTCTTTGCGGCCCGCGCAGTTCTCTTATCTATGCGTGCGCGTGAGGATTTTGGGTGTGCTGAGAAAGTTGTCTGCTGCTGTAGAATAAAGCCTGTTTGCTGCCGTCCGCCTGCTGTGGTCTCCATTTCGACAGACTCCACTCCCTGGGTCACTGTCCTGTTCTACGCGGCTCTTCCGCTCCATTACAGTAGGAAGAGAGTTCCAGAGTTTAGCTGCTTGAAAGTGGAAAGATGTTTCCAGCTAATTTAGGGTTAGTTTTGGGGACTTTCAAAAAAAAAATCACTGCTGGACTGAAGAGCTTGAGAGGGTTGGTAGGCTTGAAACAGTTCTGAAAGGTATGGAGCAAGAGAATTCTCAAAGCATCTGAAAGCTAGTGTGACAATTATGTAGTGGATATGGGCATCAGGATCAGCAGGGAGCCAGCAGAGTTTCTCCAGATGGGGAACAACGTGGTCTGATTTCCGTTTGTGGAAGACAAGTCTGGCAGCATTGTTTTGAATTTTTTGTAGTCGGTTCAGTGAAGATGATGGAAGGCCAGAGGGTAGAATTGCAGTAGTCAAGCCTGGATAAGACAAGAGATAAGACTAACTGCATGCAATGAGTTTTAAAGCAGCTGCACATCACTCTGACTGACAAATCCTACCATCTTCAGAAAAGTGGTGGGACATATCCTCAGGAGGGGGAGTCGGCCATAATGCCTGGTCATCCACATCAGGTCGCTGGTGGCGCGACTGGAAGCGGGGCTGGGAATAAGCATTCATGTTGAGGACCACGTTACCCGGGAAATTCATAGCAGGTGTGCTGAGCTGACTGTTGAATATGTTCAGCTGGTATCGTCCAGGACCTGCTGTAGGTCGGCCTGAAAGAGAAAATCTCACGACATCAGGAGGTGAAGTTCATTCTTCTTTCAAATTCCTAAATCTGCATTCAAAATATCTATGGTTGCAGTTTTTACAGCACT
Source organism: Alviniconcha marisindica (assembly GCA_018857735.1). Taxonomy (NCBI): domain Eukaryota; kingdom Metazoa; phylum Mollusca; class Gastropoda; family Provannidae; genus Alviniconcha; species Alviniconcha marisindica. The sequence continues at coordinate 317,442 of JABMCL010001314.1, forward strand.
GCTGCATTGCACAAATCACTTTATACATATATATATATGGCTATGTTTCAGGTGAACCTGAACAAGTGGGCATAATTGTGTCTGTGTGAGTATGAGTGGGGGGTGGGTGGGGAGGCTGACTGTGTGTGTGCATGTGTGTGTGTGTGTGTGTGTGTGTGAGAGAGAGAGAGAGAGAGAGAGAGAGAGAGAGAGAGAGAGAGAGAGAGAGAGAGAGAGAGAGAGAGAGAGACAGACAGACAGACAGACAGACAGACAGACAGACAGACAGACAGACAGACAGACAGACAGAGACAAAGACAAAGACAGACAGACAGAGCGAGAGAGAGAGAGAGAGAGAGAGAGAGAGAGAGAGAGAGACACACACACACACACACACACACACACACACACACACACACACACACACACACCTGTGAGTAGGTGAGTGTGACAGTGTTACTGAAGCAGTGAAGTATGGGTGGGTGAGTGTGACACTGTGTGTGAGTGTGTGGGTGGGTGTAATATATATGCATGCAGGTATGGATGGGGGAGTGTGACATGATGTAGGTGGATGAGACCACATGTGCATGCACAATGCATGTGATATTTGAATATGTGGGTTAGGGCACCGTGGGTGCAACACTGTGCATGTATGTGTTTGGGTGTAGCAGTATTATGTGGATGTGGCATAACAGTGGGTGGATGACAATGTGTGTGCATGCAGCACTGAAAATGTGGGTATGACACAATATGTGTGGGGGTGACAGTGAATGTGACAGTGAGTGTGTGTGTGTGTGTGTGTGGTTGTGTGTGTGTGTGTGTGTGTGTGTCTGTGTGTAACATGGTGTGTACAGATACAAGAGGGTGCATGCATGACACAGTGCATGCACAACTTTATAAATGTAAGTACAACACTATATAATATCAGGTGTGACACTATACATGTAGGTGTGAAATGGTGGGTGAGTGTTGTGCAACAGTATTTTTTGTGGGCATGGAACTGAAATTGTGCATGTGATTGTACAGCATCACAGAATTATCACAGTATCAGCTTTTTGTACAGAAATCAACCCCTTCAACATTCATACCTCTTCCTGCAGCTGAATCATTAAAACCTGGGTCTGATTCTGAATCACGTCCACCAGAGGCCATCTCATCTTCAACAGCCCCTCTGAGCTGGAATATATATGATATATATCTAGTTAACTGTCTACATTGCAAACTCGCATGCCACAACAGTCTCAGCTAACTGAACTGAGAATCTTGTCTCAAGGCCTAGGGTCCTTTGTCAGTGGATAGTCACAGTGAAGATTCCAATGAAGACCGCAGGCAAAAAAGATGATGTGGATTGTGAAGTCTTGCCACCGTGAAGTTGTTCTTGATGCTTTTTTGTTGTTGTTGAACTCAAGACAGTGTCAAAGATTTAGATATCACCTACAGAGGGAAGAAAAAAATAAAATAAAGCAGAGTTAGTTGCTGTTTCAATCATTTACATATATTATTATAAATAAAATGTAATATTCTTTAATCTTCAAATTCAAACTTTCACTCAGTAATGATCAATATTTTACTTTCATGTGTGTCATGAACAGATGTAGTAGATGAAGGGGGGGGGGGGGGGGGGGGGAAGAGACAAAGAGGACTTTAAAATCATTTTCAAGCATCCAACCAGACAAGGCTGGTTACTGTTGCAGTCCCTAGGGTAAAATCACAGCTAACATTATATATCTATGCTCTTGCCATCATTCATCAATGTACTATACTGGAGTTAATGACAGACCTGGATCGGAAATATAATTTGTTGAGCTCCAATTTGAATTAAAGTTCAATGACACTTTGACAGATCTGGGAGCTACTGCCACTGATTTTGGTCCCAACCCAAGTGAGAGAGTCTGTGGCATGGAGCTAGGCTTGAGAATGAGATCACTTGCTTTTGAAATCCCAGGTAAACATGATTAAGCATGGTCACCATACAGGCCAGGGGAGTGGGGATAGCTCAGTGGTTAGAGTGCTGGATTCATGATTGAAAGGTCACGGGTTCAAATCCCTGCAGGAGCAGCAGGAAAATTTTCTTCTCCAGGATCAACTTTCTGTGCTGACTCTTATTTCAGCATCCATTCCACCCCTGTGTTACCGCAGTAGCATGTAAAACTAAAAGATCCCAGTCGTTCTGCCAAAAGTGCAGGTGGCAGGTTACAGCTTAACAATAACACTATATAACACTAACAGGCATACAGTGGCTTTGCATGACGTGACATGGTACATGGTTGTATGGTGTACACAGAACACATTGAGATGGCAGCAGTTTTGTGTGCTGCTGTGACTAGTACTGGATATTTAAAAAAAAAAAAAAAAATTAAACTATAAAAAAGCTATTTACTCATGTTTCTAGAATCACATACAAGCACAGTGAGTCTGCTTGAGAGTGGAGAATAGCGCTAAAGTATTAAAAGCGATCAACAACACTAACAACCATCATGTGCCCTACTTTGTGTCTGCCCCAGTATTTCTCTAGACTTTACAAAAGTCCTTCAGAACAGAAGAGACTATAGTATTTATAACAATTAACAGTGTATAACCATAAACAAACTTGTAAGTAAGTAACTTGCATTTTTATGCCCAGTCAACCAGTACAGTTACTTATATCAGAGAGAAATAAACAAAGGTCCCCATATATATAGTAAAAGTGTCAGTCTTCAAAATGTTTAACTTGAAGTTGAACTGTTGGAGAAGAAACTTGTGTTGAATCAATCTCCCTTTGCTGTTCACTCCTCTATTCCAGTTATTATGCCGCCGCTCCCCCCCCCCCCCCCCCCCCCCCTTTAAAAATAAATAAATCCATGGACGCTTGCTAGTACTGGGGCAGTGATTAATACAGGTCTGGCACCAAAACCTGTGGCCATAATTATTTCCTGCTTTATCTACCTGCTCGTCTTTAAGACAAAGAAACGAAAGTAGCTCCTAGGCTTAAACATCAATCAGTTGTAGTGCTATTAATGACATAAATCTTCTCACTTGATCAAAAACATGATGGTCGTTAGTCATCAATCGGTCGACACTGTCGATGTGTCGAGATGTCAAAATAAATACAGTGGGAAACCCCAAACAAATCGAACATGGCGATTCCTGAAAAAGTAAGAAGCGACTTACGTCCCTTAGTATGGGCCCATTCATGAATTATGTCCCTTATTTCATACGCCCCTTCCCTGCAGCACCAGCAAAATAAAACTAAAAGAGAAAATTGTACTGCTTCTTGCTCAAAGTAGAAGACAGTCCATAGTCTTTCACTGTGATAGCTCCTACAGTGCCTCGATTTAATTTATGACTAAAAAAAGAAATCTTCATTGTTGTTTTTGTGTTGTTGTTTTTCCCCCTTCGTTTTTTATTAATTCCCTGAAATTATCCGATCCAAGGTTTACTGTAACTCAGCCAGCATGGCCGACGGCATCTATGAATCTGTGTTATGCGTCAAAAATGAAGTGTTTGTGTATAAAATTCCTCCTCGTCCGTCCAACAGAGGATACAGGTAATATAAATGGCCAATCATAATTCGATTGTATAAGTGTTTAGCGCCTGATTGTTTGTTTTCTTTAATGATTTGTTAATTTATTCGGTTGTGGAGTAACCGCAAAGAAGGGGGTGTGCTGTAGACCTGTGTTTTAAATTTGAGAGCTCCAAGCCGGCAGTGGCAGTAAAGTTGTGGTCCCATTGTGCAAGAGAAAGTACCAATAGCGTGTTGGAACCAAAGTCCATAATGGTAACTACAACAGCGAAGTTATCTTCCCAGCGTGTGAATTGAGTCAGATGTTAGGATGAAGCTCACCCCCCCGCCCCCCCGCCTTTTTTTCCATTTTTCTTCTTCTTCATAAACCGACGTCCCCCATGTACATGTATCACTGTGACGCATGCAGATTATACGTAAATGCTAATAGTTTTATACTTCTTCATCCAGTTCATCGATATTTTGAAGTCTTAGAGTTTTTAGACACTTCCACTACATCACGTCATCAGTCCATGCTGGGTTATTTTGGTGTTTCCGTATTATACAGAAATCTGACATGGGCTACAGGATCTTTAAGTTTAACGTGTGTTTGTGATATTTTGTCAATAGCTATGGGTCTATAGGAGCAAAATATAACAAATGCATGTCAAAGATCCTGTAGTCAATGTGAGAGTTCTGCAGAAAAGTAGAATACAGAAATGCCAAAATAACCCAGCATACAAGTACTCAAACTACTAACTAGTGAAAGTGTCTGATTCCTCAAAATATTGACAAAAGGGATGAAGAAGTAGAAAACTATTAATATTATTAAGTAGTACTAACCAGAAGCCTCTCTGAGTATGACACTTGACAGTGACAGAATTTCCAGCCATACAGTTAGAGATTTGAGCAACCTCAGGGGAATGCAGTCATACAGATACACTGATACAGTGTTAACTAGTGTTAGTCACACAGCGCCTATTTGCCCTCTTTTACAGTTTTATTTCACATTCCAATACCCAGTGGTAGAAAAGAACAAGCACACAGTACACTGACACTAACTTATTCATGTTATATTTGAAACAGAAGATATTATTTTCTGTTTGAGACAGAGGAAGTAGCACATGTTGTGGGCATTTTTATTTTTTAGATTAGATTACCACAACTCCCCTTTTTGTGGGCAGCCCTAAGTTAGTATCTTCTTTGAAAACTTGAAAAGGTCTAGCACAGTGATGCCAGACTCGTTCTTTGAACCTCCAGATCTGCTCATGTCACTCTCTTTGCTGGCTTCCCGATGAGCAGAGAATTGAGTACAAACTGTCTTTTACTCAGCACTCCTTTTCTCTGTTAGGACCATATACAGTAGCTCTCACTAGTCTCAGACCTTCTTCACCTTGACAGTCCTTCTAGGCAGCTAAGTACAGCAGAAACCAGAGTGTTCAGAATGCTTTCCTTCCAGTTCTGCGCAAAGTCCAGTGGTCAGCTCTATTCTTATTATTCTCTTATATTTATAAAGTTATTAGTCATTGCAATTGTTAGGCTCCCACCACATGGAACTATCTCCTCCATCAGTTCTTTCAAATTTTTCGTGAAGATGTTTCTATTTACACAAAACTTTGTTTCCAGTTCCCTTGCTCTGAGATGAGGTACACACTGTATATTGTGTGTGTGAACTGTTATGCGTGTATGTGTGCACATGTGTGTGTGAATGTAGGTGCATGGGTGTCAGTAAGTATATATATATATATATATATATATATATATATATATATATATAGCTGTGTGTGTTTACATGTTTGATTTGAATCTTTGACATTATGATATATTCATTAAAGACATTGTTATGCATGCATATGTTATAATAATTTTTATATGACTTAGTGCCAAAAGGTGCGCAAGAAAAGAGGACAGAAAAGAGGACAGAGGTACTAGAAAATAAAGTTGACAGGATGTGAGTGAGTAATGCATTTTTTGAATGAACACATGTGAAGTCATCCACCAGTGAAGGGAGAAGGCAGTGCTGCTCTTGTTCCTGAGAAATTTGACTTTCAGTTTGATTTGTGACAAGATGTTGAACATTACACATTACAACAAGCCCACATCACTGTGCTGCTAATCATGCAGTTAACTGTGAAAACCCAACTGATCTTACAAGATGTGATCCACATGAGTATTACCAAGTCAACTGTTGTTGTTCTGTGTCACACAGAACAGCATGCTACCAATAGTTTGTTGCAATAGATAACGTTCAACATACAGCCAATCTTGAACATTTTTAAATGAATAAAAAGCAACACATTTTGAAACATAAACAGTTATTCTTTAATAGAACAATATGTGACAAGGAAGATTTGATGATTTTTTTTCTTCAAATTTAAGCCTTCTTGACATAAACAGCAGATGATGTAAGAAATATGTCGAACATTACTGTTTCAACAAGATGTACAATGCTGTTTTTTTTGTGAAATGAAAAATTTAGTAATTTTTTTATTACTGTAAAGTATAAAGAAAACATAACTTTTTCCATGTGAACATTTTTTGGGGCTTTTAATTTTGTTGTAGTGGATAACATAATTTTAAATGAGATAAATGGAAATTTTGGTTTTTCATAACAAAATAAATAAAAACTTATTTTTAACAAAGGAGTGTTTTGTAAGAAAAAAATGGGGCAAGTAAAAAGTGAGTGAAAATTTTTGCTCCCTTTTGGGTGTCACAAAAAACACACCCCGAAAACCTGTCACCCCTACGTTTTTTGGGTTCATGTTGACTCTGGGCCTAGGAAAAAAATTTTAAAACAGTTAACAAAAAAGTGAAAGAATTAATAAAAATTTAAAAAAATAAAAATGTAATAAATATTACTATAAAAAAAAACCCCCCCAAAGAATAATGCTATTAAAAATTGGGACCTTACATTTTTAGAACTCTGGAAGGCAGACAGGGATGGTCCCCTTAATTATGCGAACGTTTTATTTCCACAGCTTGTGTTGTAATCGTAATGTTCAACATCTAAATTGACGACTTTTAACCTGCTAAATTTGAATTTTCTACCATTAAAGATGATTTGTTTTTTAAGACATAGCTTGTAAAAAAAAGAACTCGTTAAGTGCAAGCAAAAAAAGTAAAAAGTACGATCAGCAAATTACGATTTTAAAATGCTTGTAAACAAAAAAGAACTGCTTAAGTGCAAGCAAAAAATGTAAAGAGTACGATCAGCATAATATACGATTTCAACATGTTTTCGAAAATTTGTTTTCACCGAGTTTCTTATAACATGTATGTTATAAGAAACTCGGTGAAAACAAATTTTCGAAAACATCTGAACAGACTTTAGATCGACAGCAACAAAAACACTCTGTATGCTAACTTTCTGATACTTTTAAAAGATTCGGCATATACCATTACCAATATAAATATCGTATAACCGGAAGATTTGACTAAATCTCTGATGAACGTTTAAATTAAAAAATATTACCACACACCTTTCACATATCAGAACGTCTCTTCCATGTGGCCATGTGCTAAAAGCAAATGACCTGGATGTGTAACATGGCTAACTGGAAGTAGTGCAAAAGCGCAAAAACTAAATTTTCCTTTTGCTTATTTAATCTAATACTTTGTTGAACGTTATTTATTGCAACAATTTGATGAAGAATGGCAAAATATATTTTAAAAACTACCCAGACATTTGGCAGTAAAATAAAACATTGGCACCTGATGCAGTGACGTACCACAGTGACTGGAGTAAAGTTTCGATGAAAGAGAAAGTCTGTTCATCACTAGATTGTGTGTTGATGCTGGTCATGAACATTTCAACACACATAACGTTCGACCAAGGGATATTTCGGAGCCTCTAACTCCAAAAACAAAACTTAGTGATAATCGATTTTATATGCACTGTGTAAAGCGATATCTCCTCTGTGCAAATCGGTGACTGAGGTAATGTTTTGATTCGTCATGTACGTGAATGAAAGCATTGAAAGCACTCACTGTGAGCGTGTCCGTTTTCAGGGGTCGCATTTCGTGGCGCTTTTTACTTTCAAAAAATAATATTTATGGAGCTCATATTGTTTCCACTGTGATACTGACCAATTATGAACGCACACACAAAGCAACAACAAGACAAAGTGTTTGAAACGGATTTTATTGACAGTCAAAAATCGGACCTCCCATTTGCGCACCTTTTGGCACTAAGTCATATATGACCAATTATTATTATGAACACACACACAAAGCAACGACAAGACAAAGCGTTTGAAACAGATTTTATTGACAGTCAAAAATCGGACCCCCCATTTGCTCACCTTTTGGCACTAAGTCATATATATATATATGGTAATTATGGGACAATGGTCAATGTTCACAAACTGCTCAATTTTATAACTTTAAAATGCTTAGCAGTCAAATGTAAAGTGTGCAAGGTATACTGCCGTTGCAATTTCACAGTGTTACTTTGGCAAATTGGATCATTGCTCTGCAAAGCAGTTTGCACTAAAACAAAGCTGCGATATCGTAAAAAATTAATAATGAAAAACCGTCATGTGTGTGTTGGCATGTGCTCATATTCACAGTCATTCTTCACTGATTGCTGGTTCATATGATGATACTGACTCATACGTTTTTGATGTTTTGTCTGATAATGATATGAATAGAGTTGTTTTCTGCCCGTTTATTTGTTTTGTTTGTTTTTGGACAAAGATGATAGCATTATTCTGTATTTGATGGGTTTTTATTTTTAAATATTATTATAGCACATCTTTAGTGTCTTGTTACAGTGTTAGACCAGAAACCTGTCTAAAACTGAAAAGAATATGTACAGCCAAATTCTTCCTCTTTTTTTAAAATCTTTTTTTTTTATCTGTTCACTTGGTATTCTAGAACCGCTTTACAATAGAGTTTTAATTAATAGTAATAATAATAATTAAAGTATTTTCTGAAAGGGCAAAATCTTGTCCCTAGAGACTTCTAAGCACATACACATTTGCATTGACTGCAGAGTTTTATACTAGTCATAGATCAGTATCAGACTTTGTATCAGTAAATTACACAGTTGTGCTTCTGCTTTATAAATACTATAGGTGTTTCACTTTTCAGTGTGATTATGTCACAGTGTGATTGCAAACTGGGCTTCTTGTAAAGTTTGAACAGATGCCATTTCCACTGTGTGTAACTGGAATAAGCATTTTCTGTCTGAGGCAACACATGGCTGATGGACTTGTATTAGTTGTAATGTATGTTGAGTATGAAGTGTACATGCCTAGGGCTCATTTGGGAAAGGGCACCCTAAGATCCCACCATTGTCAATATTATTATTATGTCAACATAAATAAGTTTGTATGGTAATGGGAATCTAAGCAATACTTCCATTCCAACTGTCCATCCATTTATGCATCTGGTCAGGGGCCTTTAAACTTTAAAGGGTAAACTTTACTGAGAGTGAGACCATTTGTGTTCCAGAGCTTCAGAATGGAAGTTGGATGCTCCAGACTGGACAGGGAGGCTGAGGGTGGTAGCCGTCAACAAAGACCTCTTTATCAAGCTGGAAGACAAGAGTTCAGGTGGTGTACATCAGGGATCACAAATAACTTTCAAAACTTGCATACAGCAAATGCGATGTCTTGAAAAAAATGCATACAAACCTGATGCTACGCACACTGGCAGCAATTTTTTTTTTAAAGAAGAATTTTGCATTTACCTTGTTAAAATTCTGCCTCTCGTGCCTGCTGCAGAAATTCTGTGCGAGCCCTGACCCCTGATACATTCATGTTACAACTACAAGTAATGGTAGGTAAACTCCGTCAGTTTGATTGTGGACAGTGGTATACTCTCAAGTGCAGGTGAAACCCCTGGTTGAATTGAAAGACTTCCATTGAGAGGCCATCTCTTTTGAAACCACCCTTTGCCTTCATGTTTTGAAGTGTATTAATGGAGCCATGTCCAAGAACCAAAACCTTTCTTTACAGATTACTGCTTTTGACTTTTGTTTTATAATTTTATTTTTAGGGTTCTTTTGAGGGGTTTAACTGTGTTATTGCTTTGGCTTGCATTTTTGTATGAGCAATCTACACTCATATGTAAAATTTATAAATAATATTAAGTGTTATTGCAGTATATTATTATGTGCTGTGTGGCTCCATCAATAATAATCTGTGTGTGTGTGTGTGTGTGTGTGTGTATGTTACAGTGTGTGTGTTGTTGTTGTTAGCTTTAGCCCACTTTGAATGTGCCTGTTAGACTCAGAAACTTTCTTCCTGCAGGTGACCTGTTTGCTCAGTGTCCAGTGGACTCTTACCCAGGCATTGCTGTAGAGTCAGTCATGGATTCCAGTCGCTACTTTGTCCTCAGAATTAAAGATCCCAGTGGTGAGGACTAACTCTGTCTTTAAATAGTAATGAAGTTACTATACTGTGTTCCTATACTGTGTTCAATTGTAGCAAGCCTCTGTCCTGGAAGAAATGTGGAAAGTAAGTAAATTGGTGTTTTACGCCCAGTCAACCTGTGCAGTTATATCAGGGCGAAAATGGGGAAAAGGTGGATTTGGACTGTGAGCTGGATTAGAATAAGATTTGTCATGATTGTTGCACTTTTTACAGCTAACAATATTTGTCATGATTATTGTACTTTTTATTGGCCCTGATATAACCGTACTGGCTGACTGGGTGTAAAACCCCAAGTTACTTACTTACTTGTACTTTTTGTAGTTAACTTTGTAGCCGATGAAAACATGGTTTGTGTGAAACATACATACTGTGTTGTGTCAAAAATTATATTGCCTAGTGGGTGAAATGATAAGTTGTTTAATTGTTTCCGCAGGGAGGAGTGCTTTCATTGGTATTGGGTTTGCTGACAGATCAGACTCATTTGATCTAAATGTTGCATTGCAAGACCATTTCAAGTAAGTTTCTCTCTTTCGAGTAAGTCTGTCTCTGTGTGATCTGTTACCGCTGCCTCTCTTTCTCTGTCATTTCTTTGACATGGCATTAACATCCTAGCAGTAGTACTGACTTACTGTCTCTGTCTCTCTCAATCTCTGTCTGTCTGTCTCTGTGTCAGACATACCCCCCGTAGCAAAGGTGGTAGGTGGAAGGGGGTATTACACAGGAATCGCTGTATATGTCAGTCATTTATCCATTGAGTAACTTCAGACTTCATTTAAGGGAGGTATGTGATACTATTTCATCACCTGGAAAAAACTGATTGGTGTTTACCGGATGTTATTGAAGAAGTATCTTTGAAATTGTGCATGGTAATAACATCTTAATGATAATAATGCACTCTTTTATGTGCAATACCTCCAGATTGGAGCACATAGCCCATTACTAAGCAAAGAACCAAAACACAGTCAAAACAAACTTCCACAAGCTCACACATGTACACACATGCACACATGCACACGCACGCACACACACACACACACACACACACACACACACACACACACACACACACACACACACACACACAACACACACACACACACATGCACACACACACACACACACACACACACACACACACACACACACACACACACACTCAATAGGATATCTTCAAGAGGTGAGAGTTCAAAGATGGTTTGAAAGATGTGAGTGTGTTGGAAAGGGAAACTGTTCCAGATAGACATTGCAGCATAAGAACAAGACCAAGCGAGTGTGTGCACACAGAGGGAAAACCTGATTGTTGCACCCATACTATGACTAGGTTTGGTGACCTGGAGTTTGGGGGAAATAAGGATGTGTGGTTTTCTATTTCTAAAGGAGTTCACTGATGAGTATTTTCTCTTCTTGGTCCTTGAATATACTGATGGTTAAAATGCAAACTGTTGATGTGCCTGCAGATGGCTGAAGCAGGCGGAGGAAGCAGTGAAAATGACAGAGGAGCTGACCCAGGGGCCGAAGCTGGACCTGGGTTTCAAGGAAGGACAGACTATCACTCTCAACATTGGGGTAAGTGTTCCCACTGAGGTTGTGTTGTTGTTGGCTGACTAGTTTAATGCCTTTATAGCTCATTATATAGTATGGGCTTGGCACCGCAGTCACAGATGTTTATGGGGCCAGGTTTCTGACCCTGCACTGCGCACCCAGTCTCCAAGTGTCAGTTCACAGCATCTTTCCTCCAACCACTGCCATAATTGGTTATGCTGTAGGTCTCCGAAATACAGTCAGATAGCTGTCAGTCCCTTCCCTTTATGCCCTAGTAGCTCATTGGATTGTGTGGGCTTGGCACCTCAGCCTCAGCAGTTTCAGGGACCAGGCTTCTGATCCTATACTGTGCACCCACGCTCCAAGCATCAGTTTATGATATATCCTTTTCACAGCCACTGCCATAATTGGTTATGCTGTAGGTTGCTGAAATACTGTCAGCTGTCGCCCTCTCCTCTGCCGTGTCTCCCCCCCACCCCCCCACCCCAAACCATTGCTTTTTTCAGTGATGGGACAATCTAAGAGCAGGGGACAGATTAAAGATAAGCCAACAAGGGAAACAAAACCCCTCTGTTTCAGAACCGGAAAGGAGATGGAGCAAGGTCAAAACCAAGGCCCCGTGCCACGGGAGGAATCCTCCCACCCCCTCCAGGTGGAGGCGGCATCAGGATCCCACCCCCATCAGCAACAGGCTCCAAGATCATCCCCCCTCCCCCCTCTGGCACCAGCTCGGGTTTCGTCTCTGCTCCCCCTTCCAACCCTGCCCCCACTACAAAGGATGGCACGGCCAGTAGCAGTGGGGCCTCCGACTTGGATATTTTGCTGGGCCTGGGGCCGGGCGAACAGCCCAGCTCCACCCCGCTGGCCCCAGTGCAACCCCAGCCTCAGGGCTCCATGGATTCCTGGGGGGACTTCACCAGTGCAGCTAACAGGCCAGTAATTCTCCGCTTAACATTTGTTTGTGCTGAAGTCATTGCTCACTGTGAACTAAAAGTCATGCTAGGCAGATACAGTGCAATACAAATCAATGTAAAAGAAATTTATTATTCATAATAAATGCAAAAAGTGAAAATTTGCATTTCGGGTCGCTAAGAGTCCACCCAAAATGGGGACAGACAGTTCAACATGACAGCAGTAAGACTAAGAGTATACCACTTTGAGATCGATTATGTGCGCAGTCATTACTCATATTCCTTCCCTCCACTGCCCACACACCCACAAACACAGTAACACCTACACCCAAATTATTGATATCACATCACCCACCTACCCCCAAACACACACATATATATATATATATATATATTTTTATTAAAAGCTATCTTTTAATACAAATATTAATATACATATTTTTGTAGTCAGCATAGACCCACTAATGCTTGAGCAGGCCTTTTCTGTGGCAGACAGTTTTGGCTGTTTGCTGGCCAGGTCTAGCTTGGGTCAGATACAGGTAAGGGCATAATTATGGGTGAAGAGCTGAAGTAATCTAGCTTCATTCCCTGTGTCTTTGTAGGCTTTGCACATGCTGTCTCTTTTCTTTTGGTGCTTGGTCAAAAAAACAAAAACAAATACAAACCAAAACCTGAAGGTGTAAGTCTCAAACCTGTTAATGCTCCCATGAGTAATTTTTTGATTGAGTCTTTGACAGCTTTAGTCAGTTGCAATGTTTCCCATTGTTTTAACTTTTATCCAAGTTTAACTTTGTTGTTTGTATTCTGTGTTGCAGTTCTGCGCAGCCATCTTCGAACAGCAGTGATGGTGACTGGGTACAGTTTTGATGCATGCAACCAAAGGGGCTGTGCATCAGTGTGAATGTTCTTGTCCTTGTTACTGTTAGCGTTTGAAGAAAGGATGCATTCTGTAGGAGTTGTGTCTTTAAATCTGGAACCTTGTACTGTTGCAGTTAGAACTGTTTAGTGATGGTCATGTTGGATGTTTATGTATTATCTAGAGTAAAGGAAGGGGACAGGTATTTTGCCCCCATAGAGCATGTTGGCATACCAGAAATCTAGCAAAGTGAGCAGACTGCTGAAAGTAAACTCTTTATTTTCTATTCCAACTCCCCTGGTACCAGGTCAGGGGAGATAAGCCAGGCAAGAGTTGATATGGGTAAAGAGGTGGAGTTACCTACTTCTCTGGTGGCGCCTCACACACGCCATTTTCACACCTTTTATTTTGACTTGGGACTTTTGTTGCAAAAGCTTTCAGGCATAGTTCTGGCATCACACATGCACCTGTGCCTATTGCCAGTGGAGCGTCAGAAGTGACTGCAAGTGGACCAGGTATCAGGGTCCCCAGTGACTGCAAGTTGACCATGTAAGAGGGACCCCTTACTACCAGTTAATTCCTCACTGGTTTCAGTGCCACAGTTGTCTGGATCTTTTACAGAATCATCACTGTGTGACTGAGCTGCCAAAGAATGAGGACTTGTCTTGAGGGACACCTGTCTGATGCCACTGAATTGGTTTAGAGTGACTTGTTTAAAGGAACTGGCCATGTTTTAGAGCCCAAGAAGGCTGGCCTGTCTCCAACTGGTAGAAATCATCAAAGTGGAAACTGGAAATCAAGGATTTTTGTCTTAAAATGCTCCTGTTGATTTTATTATTTTTGGATTTAAAGTCTAACTTGCATCTGTGGCAGCGAGTGGGATTGTCCATAGTTGACACAGTTGAGCATCACAACTGGCCTGTAGCAGCTACTCTCATCCACACTGGTCTTGTTCTTTGGGTGTCATGAACATTTAACTTCCCTGCCTGATGCTAATGGACAAGGTGCTGTATGCAACATGGGTGAGCAAGAACGCCTGTCATAGTATACAGTTGGTCATTGCTAATGGAGCCAGGGCAGTTTTAATAATTGAGTATAAGATCAGTCAGAACAGTTTAAAATGAAATCCTTGATTTCCAGTTTGTGTTACAATCTCTTTGACCTGTTGGAAAATGGATGTTTTTGCAATAGCTAGTTCCTTGAAAGGGGGGGGGGGGGGGGACCTACAGTACACAGTCCCTGCCAGAAAGATTCTGCATTCAGAATTCCAATAGGCACACATTGGGCCACTGTAATGTGCCACTGTATAGGAGGCAAAGTCACCAAGACTGCAGCTGCAGACCACAACTTTGGAAGAAATTAAAGAGTGAGCCAACCAGAGTTAAACCTAGGACTTTCTGCTTCTCAGCTGCTCAACTTACCACCAGTCCAAACCAACTTACTAGGCCCCTGAGGTGGCTGCATGCTTCTATAGTTTGTGTGCCTCAGGGCAACCAGCATTTCTTCACCACACTTGCAGGAAGGAGTCGTTGTAAACCGTGTTAGCTCAGACCACTGTTAGAATGTTAGAGAGAAAAACTGTACACATATATATATGTTTGGCAAAAATGCATTTGTGTTCATGTTTAAAGATTCTTTCTGTGATACTGGGGATAGATTAGTGTGGAATTGTTTGCTTGTAGGATTCACTCTTCTACTGTTACACTGTTAGTTTGTGATGCATGCAATGGATGTGGAGAGAAAGTATCGTATTGTTCACTACTTGTTGAAACTGATTTTGTGAGGGCTGCTGTAATGATGCCTTCTGTGGAAATGTTTGCCATGGATGATGGAGACATCGTCTGTTGAACTGGCTGTCATAACGATGTCATCTGTTAAACTGGCTGTCATGTCATCAGTTGAACTCATCCTGAGCTTCATTTTTATCCAGTGATTTTTGTTTGACATTGTGATGTTATGATGAATGATTGAGATTTGTGTGTGCAGATTGAAATCAATGCTTTTATTCTGACAGCTTCAGTACAGCATACTTTTACTTGGTGAACCTGTCTGATTATGTCAAAATCAGAGATTGCACGTACACTGAGTGATTTGCATCAGCTTTTTCACAGCAGTAACAAAACTTTTGTATCAAGTGCAAGGACTATGATGGTAAAAGGCCAGTACACTGAAAACCAAAAGGCTGCATCAACATCGCTAGTAGACTGCATCAGCATCCCTAATAGAAGCATTCCAGCGCAGTCTGAGCAGCTGGACACAGAGTGCATGCCACTCCAGCCCAAGATAGCTCCCCAGATGTCATGTAAATGGTTTTAAAATTTTGAACTGAGTCCATTCATCCAGCAACATTCCCTGTGAACCCAGTTCAGTACACACAGAAGAAGGAGAAAGAGTGCACATGGTCTACAAGTGTCTTTGGGTTCCTTTAAGAATACAAAACAAAATGAAGCAATAACAACAACAACAAAACACCTAAACAAAAAACAAATTGAAGAAAAAGAAATAACGTTCTTTGTCTTTGCCACCATTTTGCTAGGAAATTGTTTGACAAAGCACATCACGTTGAGTACTAATTAACATCGCCTACAGTAATGGGTCAAACAGAGGGTTGAAAGCGCATGTTCACTCAGTGGTCTGCGCAGTACCCCACCTGATAATATGGCGCAGCAACCGGACGTAGGGTTGTTTGACGGTGCAATCTCAATATAGCATATGGCATTTCTGAGCTTAGTGCAGAGAGTGTATTTATTTGACTTTGGCATAATGCAGTGTTTACACAGACATTTGTATTGGGCATGACCCCTGTAGATACCAACCTTGATGTCTGTTCAGCTGTCTTCTCTGTGTGTGCCATGTGGCTTTTTGAGAGGTTAACTTACATGTTTACTGAAAGTCCCAGAGTATCGTGTGCAAAGGCATGGGCTGTAAATGGAACTTCTTTGTCAGCTTTGCAGAACATTACTCAGCCTTTGATGGGGTTTTGTTTTGTTTGCTTTGTTTTTTTGTTCTGCACATAGAACAGTACAGCAGGACGTTCTGAAGAATCACTCCTTTATTTAAAGGGAACCCAAGTAAATTAAAGGGAACATCAAGTGAAGAAGCCCCCTGTGCTGACCCATACTGATAGAAATGGCATACTTCTTATTTTAGTGTCTGAAGCTGTTTCCTTACTTGACTCACCTCCTTTTTTGTTCATTTTTGGGGGTTACACTTACTGTTTTGAGAAACGCTCGGCCTCACAAAGCAGTGTTGTCGTTTTTCATCCTATTTCAAGGATGTATTACTTATCAAATGTACATTTTATGCATGCACTGTTCCAATTTGGTAGTTTACTTATGTTACTGTGACATTGTAAACAATGCAGAACATTGGAATTTGAAGGATACAGTGGGAAAAAATGCATTAGAAAGTTTTGGAAATTGAATCCGAAATGGAAACTTTGCTTCCTGAGGCTAAATAGCATTCAGCAAAGAGAGAGTGTGACCAGAATCCAGACAAAAAATGGAGGTTAAAAAAAACAGCAATACTTTTGGACACTAACATATGAAACTACTCGCAACAGTTTTTCTATTTATTGTTTAGTCATGAAAACAGCTGTGAACACTGACATTTTGTGCTCAACAATCTGTGATGTCATAAACAAAGTCCCCATGTGTGGCCAGTGTTACATCATAAAGCACCCTGAGCAACAAAGATTTAAAGGAGAAAATGACTCCTTCAGGCCTCTTTACACATTCACTTGGGATCACCTTTACAATAGCATTTTTAAAAGGTTTAAGATATATATCCCTGCTGTACTCTTGTAGTTTTGTGCTTTTAATACAGTGGAGGTCCACCCCATGTTTAAGACCACCCTAAAATTCCAGCAAAGGTGGACTTAAGGGGGTTGGTAAGGGGTTCATTGCATGGACATGTATATTTTTTAGAGAAAAAAATTAAGAGAGGAGTTGGTAAGGGGTTCATTGCATGGACATAAGAGAGGGGTTGCTAATGGGTTCATTGCGTGGACATATATGTGGGGAAAAAGTGGCCTTAGGAGTGGGCTGGCATCTCACCAGTGAGGTACCACCGTACAATCGCCCTGATGTAACCATCATGGTTGACTGGGCATTAAAAACCAATTCTCTATATCCACTGTACAGCTTTCTGCAAAGAAGAAAAAAGTCATGATGATTTCAGCCACTTTGTCTCAAGAGGGTTTCATTGTGTGGAGGTTGAGCTGTGTGTTATTGTCAACAGGTAAGGCAGTGAGTGTCATGCTGTAGGAGTTGTGTCTGGTTTGTTTGTTACCAAGTGCTTGTGTACAGTGTTTGTGACTTTATACAGGCTCCCAGTTTGTCTCAAGTCATTTCTGTCACTCAGTGGTTGTCCTTTCGTGTGCAAATATCTGTGCTTTTCATTCCTGTCATTGCCCTTGGCCTGTACTTTTTCTGCCAACCAAGTATAAACTTTAATGGTGATTGGTGGGGGGGGGGGGGTGCTTTACTGATGCTAATTGCTCAAACACATGTGCTTGCCCACACACACACACTCACATGCAATGCACAGACACAATGCACGTGCACGCGCACACATACACACACACTCACATGCAATGCACACACGCAGACACAATGCACACACACGGTCACACATTCTCCCCTGCTCTCTCTCCCGGGTGTTGTTTCTGTTTGGTGTCCTCTTTCAGTTTTGTCATTATTTTTCTCCATGAAATTTGCAACTGAAAGCTAAGCTGCATGTTTTTGTGTGCCTGTTTCATGACACTGGCAGGGGAATATTGCCAGATTCATAAAATAAGCAACAGCCAGGTAGCCTGCGTAATCATCATAGTATTTTTTTAATACAGTGAAACAATTTTTATTTTATGAAATGGGCAACTTCATGGCCATGTATATGCTTTTCAAGCTTGTTTGAGTGACATGTAAATAGTGTAACATTCAGCAAGGGGTGAAGGGATTTGGAACTCTTGTTCAGGAATGTCTCTGTGATTCAGTTTCAACACAGGAATTCTAAAATCGGTGCACTGGTGACGTTACCTAATCTGTGTGGTGATCAGATGACTGTGTGTTGTGAACGATTGTGGGCTTTGTGCGATTGCAGCTCATCAGTCTGATTGATGCCATGTACTGTACAGATTGTTGGATATGGATTTTACTTATAGTGTGTGACTCTGCCTGCCATGGCAAAATACAGTAACTGCATTCCCCCCGTTGTCCCCCCCCACCCCCTCCCCCCTTCTGTTTTTTTGTTGCTGTTGTTGTTTTGTGCAAAGTTAATGAGAATTGCAAAACTCTGTGGCACATCTTGCATATAGTTCTCTGTGATTTTGTGGTATGTAGTTTTCGCTGTACAAAATGGTGACATGGTAGTGCTCACTATTGCAGTAGTAGAGGTGTAGAACTCTGTCAGGAAAAGAAAAGCAACAACCAGTTTTCTCATTTGATTAAGAGTGACTGTTCGTGGTTTCTGTGTTTCGCTGTGAAAGGGTGGCATTTCTCAAATGTTTTGTCATCCACTGGTTTTTGAATGAAATGTATGCCTTTATATGCCCCACCCCCCGCCCCCTCTCTCTTTTTCTCTCTCTCTAAAAGGGTGGCATTTCTCAAACGTTTTGTCATCAACAGGTGTTTGAATGAAATGTATATGTTAATATGCCCCTCTCTCTCTCTCTCTCTCTCTCTCTCTCTCTCTCTCTCTCTCTCTCTCTCTCTCTCTCTCTCTCTCTAAGTTTTGTAAATTTATTTTTAAAGCCGTTTTTTTTTTTGGCACTGTAAGTACCAGCACATATAAGGTAGTTGTGAGTCCATTAACATTTTCGTTCACAAGTCCACATTGCACTGGCATTTGGAAGAGACAGCAGTGACTGTACTTTCAAATACCTGTGCCCTTGAAATTGATCATGTGTACATTCTGACTTGTGGTGTAGTGCGGGGAGTCTATTAAAGATTTAAAATTGAACATGTACATGTTTTTGTAAACTGTAATATACTGCGGTACTTTAGACTCTTGCTTGGAACGGGGGGGGGGGGGGGGGTACAAACATGTGATTTCATTATGGTCAGTCTTGTGTTTGCAATAAAAGAGGGTGAGGTGGGGGAGTACATATTGACGCTTTCAACATAAACGTATTGGCATGGTTTCCCCCGTTTGGGTAAAATATTGACTTGTTTCTGTCTGTCTGAAGAAGAAAAATAATGTTGACTTTCTTTCACCAAATTCCTTTTTTGACTTTTAGTTGTTGTTGTACTTTAAGGATTGATTTAACAAGCGTAGCTGGCGATGGAGATGGCTTTGGAACATTCCAGCCAGTGTGCCTTGCAGCAGACCCAGAGGGAGTTAGCGGACATCTGTCGCTGACTGAACTGCCGGACAGCTGGCCTACGTGCAGTGGCCACCATGGCCAAGGGACTGCAGACGCCAATCTTTCTGAAAACACTGGCAACTTTTTTTTTCCATTCCAACCAACAAGAAAATACGATTTGCTCTTGTGTGAAGGAGTGAAAGATTTTCCATGGCGGATACATGGAGAGAATGTGTCAGTTGAATTAAAAACAAATAGAAACTGCGAATTTTCATGTGTTGGAGATAAGCTACAATTATCGTGAGTGTGTGTGGGCGCACGTGTGTGTGTGAGTCTCTCTCTCTCTCTCTCTCTCTCTCTCTCTCTCTCTCTCTCTCTCTCTCTCTCTCTCTCTTCTTCTTCTTCTTCTTCTTCTTCTTCTTCTTCTTTCTCTTCTTCTTCTTCTGTCCTTAGATGCCCACAATCATGTTGATTATTCCGGCACTTTTGGGGATGTTCACAACACAAAACAAAAAGTCCTTAAAACAAACTGGTTGACTGGTCAGTGGGAGGCGCGTGACACAAAAGTGTCTACAGTCGTCGCCTCTACTGCAGCCTTGGAGAGAGAGTTCCAGTCCCCGATGGTGCGGGGTAAAAAGGAACCACCTCTGTACTGTGTTTTGGTAGAGATGAGGCTAAGCTGTAGACAGTGGGAGCGGCGCTGGCGGGGTTGTGGTGGGACTAGTTTGGTCTTGATGATGGGGCACTGGACTAGTCCAATGTAGATTCTGTACATCACCCCTAGGCGTGAGGTCTTCCTGCGCTGTTTCAGAGACGGTCATCCGAGCGAGTCCAGCATGCGATGTACACTAGAAGTGTTCTAACGGTTCAGCACGAATCGGGCAGCTCGTCTCTGGACGGCCTCTAACTTGTCTATGCTCTTCTGGGTGTATGGGTCCCATACCGATGAAGCATATTCAAGTATGGGTCTGGCAAAGACCTTGTATGTTCTTCCCTTTATGGCGCTGGAGCTGATCTTCAGAATGCGCCGCAGAAAACCAAGCGTCCTGTTAGCCTTGTGTACCACGTTGTTGATGTGGTTGTCCCAGTCCATATCTTGCTGTATGGTGATGCCAAGGTACTTGGCGCTGAAAACGGAGTCACGGGTGTGGCCGCACAGCTCGTATGAGTAGTCGAGTGGACTCCTACTCCTGGTGATTGGTAGGGACACATTTGGCAGGGTCGAATAACATGTCCCAGCTCTCGTCCCATTCCATAAGGCGATGGAGGTCTTGCTGAAGCTGGACCTGGTCTGTGCCGCTGTATACCACTCTGTATACTGCAGTATGGTCTGCAAACAACCTCGACAGAGCCGTCAGCTTCTCTGGTAAATCATTAATGTAGGCCAGGAAGAGACAGGGGCCAAGAGCGGACCCCTGTGGTACTCCTGATCTGACTCTGGAAAAGGAGGAACAGGAGCCGTCGACTACGACTGCTTGGCGCCGATCATTGAGAAAGTTGGCAATCCATGTGATGGTGGAGTCCCTGATGCTGTAGCACTGGAGCTTGTGGACAAGCAGGCTGTGATTCACCAGGTCGAACGCCTTAGCAAAATCCAGGATTATGATATCAGTCTGCCTTCCATCCTCCAGATTGGTCGTCAACTCTTCCACAAACTCCAGGAGTTGGGTTTCACATGAACGCCCCCTGCGAAAGCCATGCTGATTGTCATTGAGGATGCAGTGGGTCTCAAAGTGCTGCATGATGGAGCTGACCACGATGTGCTCCATGAGCTTGCATACGATACATGTATGGGAGACTGGCCTGTAGTTAGCAGGGTTGTACTGCTCGCCTTTCTTGAATATGGGTGTAACGTATGCGTCCCTCCAGTCTGTTGGAACAATGCCTGTTGACAGCGACGACTGGAAGATAATGGTCAGAGCTGGCGCTAGCTCCTCTGCAAGTTCTCTCAACACTCGGGGGCTAATGCTAGTTTCAGTCAGTCTCAGAGTGACTGAAACTGTTCGTTCAACAGTTCCGCCTGTGCCTTGGGGTCAGAGGTTAGGTGACCATCCTTCTTGAAGGGGGCAACGCTTGTGTTTGATGGCTTCTGATGTTTAATATATGACCAGAATCGTTCGTTCTTGCCTGCTTGGTCTGGCGTGTCCTCTCCAGTAAAGACGGTGTTGAGGTAGTTCCAGTAGCTTCGGCGTAGTTGTCGCTGGACGGTGCGTCTTAAGTTCTTGGCGTCTGTCCTCAGGTCCTAGGAGCCGATTTTCTTCATCTTGCGGTAAGTTCTGTCACGCCTGATGATGAGCTTCCTGATGCTTGGGGTAACCCAGGGCTGGCAAGTTTTTGGTCGTGCTGTCTTGTGAGGGATGAACTTCTAGACCGCTGCAAGAAGAGAGTCTTTGAAGGTCGTCCACAGTTCCTCTGTAGCAGCCACGCCGTCCATGCGCTGGAGGTCAGCACTCCGTTCTGTGGCTGCTGTTCTCAGGCTGTCCCAGTCCGCTTTGTTGTACAAGGGAATCTGACGCTGGGTCTGCTTCTTCCTACGGGCACTGGTGCTGATCTCACAGTACGGAATGCTGTGGTCAGAGATGCCTGGTACAACTTCCACCCGGGGTGCCAGCTGGGGACAGTTTCGACGTTAAAAATAGATCCAGCGTGTTCTCCTTCCTAGTCGGTTCTTTGACCAGTTGCTCCAGTCTTTTGTCGTAGACCATGCTGAGAAAGTCATGGTGCAGGTGGGGTGATGAGGACCTTGGTTTCAGGGTCATTGTGTTCCAGTCCCAACCAGGGAGGATGAAGTCCCCTCCGATGAGTAGGTGCGCATTTGGGAGTCTAGACGCCCTCTGGAGGGACGTGCGAAGTTTTATCAGGCTGGGTTCGTCAGCAACATCAGGCCTGTAGTAGGCGCAGACATAAAGTGTGCGTCTGCCTCTCAATCCGATGCGCACCCAGAGCAGTTCGCAGTCGACAACCTCTAGGTCAGGTGCGGCATAGCTGTCAAAGCTGTTACGAACAGCGACGAGGACGCCACCTCCACGACCACCTCTGTCCCTCCTGTACACTTTGTAGAAGTCTGGCAGAATTTCTGCAGTGGCAGTTGTAGGGTCTAGCCATGTCTCTGTCCCTAAGATGATGTCCGGTTTCAGGCTTTCAAGTAGGTAGGGGATTTCAGCTCTCTTCGCACTAACCGACTGAAAATTTATATCCAGGACTCGTAATGGTCTCTCTTTCCACTTATCCTGTTGGCTAGAGCGAGTATTAGTATAGGCATGCTGTGGTTGAAACTGAAGATCAATGGGAGTAGTACAGGAGTTCAAGGAGGAATCAGGAAGGGAGGCTTCGGTCCAGTCCACACCGTGTAGGTCAAATGCTACCTTGCTGTTTGGACTGCCGCGGATGGCACAAAACCACTGGATGTTACCAACACCTAGCAAGCCATAATTGATGGTGTCCACACTCTGGCACTGTACGTGAAACCATTGGCCATACTGATCGCAAACCACCCTGCGGTCGGTCCAATGCACGGCAAGAGCGCACGTGCCGCAAATCCACGAGTGGGTCTGGGAGAGGGAACGGGACTCCCCCTTCCCCCCACCACCATTTTCTTTCATTTACTGCTTCACTGTGAAAGGAAATTGCTTGGTTTCAGTTCTGTCGTTGCATGTTGCATTGAGGTGCATGGTATCACGTTAATTAAAACATCATGGGTGTTGCTCAGTTTCGGTGTTAGACTCCGTTCTGGGGTCATATTTGCAGGACACGTCACGCCTCCTTTTGGCTGACTGTATGATGCGATCTCCTAACTGCTAGGAAACGTTCACTAAACAATGTTTTCTTTCCTCCAACAAGTCATGGGAAAGAGGGCAAAAACAGACACGCACAATACTACATGTTTTAGTTTTTTTCTGAGCTGAACTCATTTTCCAGCTATTCTCTCGCTAATTTGTTGTTCTTTTTGTTTGCTTGTGGTGTGTGTGTGTGGGGGGGTTGTTGTTTTTGTTACAGTGCACAAGTGCACCACACCCACACCCACACAGACATCCCGCGCATGCACACACACACACACACACACTCACACACACATATATATATATATATATATATATATATATATATATATATATATATATATATATATATAATACACACATACACATTCACACGCGCGCCCACGCACCACACCATCACACTATCCTCCTGGCACACACGCTACTCTCTCTCTCTCTCTCTCTCTCCTCTCTCTCTCTCTCTCTCTCTCTCATTCTCTCTCTCCTCTCTCTCTCATGTCGAGCATGTGACTCACAATACCCCGATCAGGCTAGGATCGCGTTGCTAGTACTATTGGCTATACCCCGATCAGGCTAGGATCGCGTTGGTAGTGCCATTGGCTCTACCCCGATCAGGCTAGGATCGCTTTGCTAGTGCCATTGGCTCTACCCCGATCAGGCTAGGATCGCGTTGCTAGTGCCATTGGCTCTACCCCGATCAGGCTAGGATCGCGTTGCTAGTGCCATTGGCTATACCCCGATCAGGCTAGGATCGCGTTGCTAGTGCCATTGGCTATACCCCGATCAGGCTAGGATCGCGTTGCTAGTGCCATTGGCTATACCCCGATCAGGCTAGGATCGCGTTGCTAGTGCCATTGGCTATACCCCGATCAGGCTAGGATCGCGTTGCTAGTGCCATTGGCTATACCCCGATCAGGCTAGGATCGCGTTGCTAGTACCATTGGCTATACCCCGATCAGGCTAGGATCGCGTTGCTAATACTATTGGCTCTATCCAATAGTACTAGCAACGCGATCCTAGCCTGATCGGGGTATTGTGAGTCACATGCTTTTGTATTGTTTACTTTTTTCTCTCATTTTTGTACTCGCAGGGGCACTCGCGTGCGTGAGTGTTTTCGAGTCTGCGTGAGCGCGTGCGTAGGTACGCGCGTGCGCGTGTGTAAGTGTGTGTGTAGGGAGAGAATCTCTGTTGGAATGTTTTGATGTTAAGATTGTTATGCACATGAAATGTCCCCCACCTCCCTCTTTGACAACACAACACAAGCAACGGCGACATCCGGGCACGCTTCCCACTGTCTGCCGTTCAACCGGAAGTGTATGCGTACATCAAAGCGAGTACACAGGACGCTATTTCAGTTTCCGTTAGAGAATCCCCTTCAGCGGTTTCCTGACAAGGGCACCTCTGCCGGATACCTAAACATCACCAACAAAACTAATGAGGTATTCCTTCAAGCATGCACCTTTCTTCAGAATGCCTTGTCAGTAAATTATTGAGGTCAGAGCTATTGTAATATCAGAGCTGAGGAGCTATGAGAAAGTCGAGGTGGCCATCCTGGGCTCCCTAATAGTCCTTATGGCCTCTGTGGACGTAAAACAACATTGAACTCGAACTATTGTAATGGTCCGGATGTTACCTGTTCATATAACATATAACAGGTACCTTGTTCGTTAGCGATAAAATAATTTTCATAGTCACATTCTTGATGCTTCAGATTTAGACTAACTCTAACTATGCCTAGGCATAAGAGAACGAGGAAGATGTATTCACCGAAAGAAGATGGGACACGGACCTGTGTTCCGTCTTCTTTGTAATTTGGTCAGTATATTTTTCTAG
>JABMCL010001314.1:352500-365000 GCA_018857735.1 Alviniconcha marisindica
CTGTGTTATAGTGTGGTGTGTTGTTGCCTGTGCAATGGGCCTGTTACAGTGGACTGTGTTATAGTGTGATGTGTTGTTGCCTGTGAAATAGGCCTGTTGCAGTGGATTGTGTTGTGGTGTGATGTATTGTTACTTGTGCAGTAGTACAGTGGATTGTGCTGAGGAGTGATGTATTATTGCAAATCCAGTATACAATGGGTTGTGATGTGGTATGATGTAATGATGTAGTGTTGCAAGTGCAGTATTACTGTGGATTGTGTTGTGGTGAGATTTATTGTTGTATTGTGCAGTATTACACCGGGTTGTGCTTTGGAGCGATGTATTATTGCGTAAGAAATTAGTATAGCTATAGATTGCGCTGTGGATTAACATATCGTTGCATGTACGTTATTGCTGTGGATTGCGCTGTGGTGTGGTGTATTGTTGCATAAGCAGTATTGCAGTGGATGTGCAGTACTGCAGTGGATGAGCAATATTGCAGTGGATGTGCAGATGTTCAGTACTACAGTGGATGTGCAGTACTGCAGTGGACGTGCAGTATTGCAGTGGATGTGAAGTATTGCAGTGGATGTGCATGTGCAGTACTGCAGTGGATGTGCGGTATTGCAATGGATGTACAGTATTGCAGTGGATGTACAGTAGCGCAGTGGATGTACAATATTGCAGTGGATGTACAATATTGCAGTGGACTGCGCTGTAGGGTGATATATCGTAGCAGTAGATTACGCTGTGGTCTAACGTTTTGTTGCATGTGCAATACTGAAGTGGACTGTGCTGTGGTGTATGTATGTATGAGTGTGCGTGGATGGGCGTGTGTGTGTATGTGTGTGAGTGCGTGCGTGCGTGCGTGCGAGCGTGCGTGCGTGCGTGCGTGCGTGCGTGCGTGCGTGCGTGCGTGCGTGCGTGCGTGCGTGCGTGCGTGCGTGCGTGCGTGCGTGCGTGTGTGTGTGTGTGTGTGTGTGTGTGTGTGTGTGTGTGTGTGTGTGTGTGGTAGCATGGCAATTGTCCAGCTCTCTAATGTTCATGATTAACGTTTTCACGAAGAATATGTCAATGCTTTCTGATTACAAACACTGCTTTTTGTCTCTTTTGTTCATATAACTTACTAGGCCTATCTACATTCGCTCTCTTCACTAGTGACGCCACTTTGAGTAAAGCTACAACTGTCCTGAATATATAATGCCCCATAGAAGCGGTGTGTATACTGTCGCTATTTTTTTTTTTAATTAAAAGTTTAAACGGCAATTCTGCTCCTGCGGCTGTGTAGTTGCATCCTTGAGAACAGCATACCAAAACGTGGAGATATCCAAGTTTCTCATAATGCCAACAGGTTCACAGGAGTTCCAAGACAGGTTTCACCTGCAGGGCTTTGTCTATACCGATCCCGGCGGAGCCATTTTCATCAGTCTCTACATCATCGTCAACTGGTACAGGATGGGCAGCAGTAAGTTCTCTCTTTCGTCACGTTCAGTGTCCAGGCCAGCGCCAAGGTCACGCCACTGCGTGTGACAACCACCTCCAAAGTCAAAGTCAGCTTCACCAAACTCGCAAATCAAAGTCAGCTTCACACAGAGATACAGGCCGTGCACTTTATGACTGAAGAAGAGTGGTAGTGGGGGATAAGGAGGGCGGGGGGTATTTGTCAGTAGGATTTTAACGTATTTCAACCGCACGGTTCCCCGATCACTCGAATTCGTTGTGTGATCACACTTCTGCTCATTGATTTCACCACTCGTTCATTTGCCCATCCAGCCATTCCTTCACCCATGCACCTAGCGATCCACCCATTCACTCACTCATCCACACTTTCACTCATTCATCCATCTCACTCGTCCAGCCATTCACTCACTCATCCAGCCATTCACTCACTCATCCAGCCATTCACTCACTCATCCAGCCATTCACTCACTCATCCAAGTATTCACTCACCCATCCGACCATTCACCCGCCCATCCGACCATTCGCTCGCCCAGACATTCATTCACTCACTTTCACTCATTCACCCGTTTACTCACCCACCCATTCACGCACCCATACATTTCCGCACCCAACTGTTCACTCTATCAGCCATTCGGTCAATTGGTGACTCACCCACTCCCACAATCCTTCGCCTCATGCCTTCTCCAGAGCAGATCAAGGTGCTGACGGGACACGCAGCGGAACCGGAAGTCCTTTCGAAGGTCACGTGGCTTGCCTTGAACCACGACCGGCGGGTGCTTCAGCTGGACACTGTGCGCGCCTTCCACTTGGGCAGCAGACTCCTGGTGGACGTGGACATCGTGCTGCCCAAGGACATGGAGCTGGGGACGGTGCACGACATCGGCGAGAGCTTGCAGCAGAAGCTGGAGAGACTGGGAGAGGTGGAGCGTGCCTACGTGCACGTGGATCACGAGACGAGTCACAGTCCCGCTTCAGAGCACAAGCTGGTGTGATCACACACACACACACACACACACACACACACACACACACACACACACACACACACACACACACACACACACACACACATCACACACACACACATACACACACACACACACACACACACACACACACACACACACACACACACACACCACACACACACACACACACACACACACACACACACACACACACACACACACACACACACACACACACACACACACACACACACCTACACGCGCGCGTGCACGCACGCACGCACGCACGCACGCACACAGGTATATACACATGTACCACACGCACGCCCCCCCCCCTTCCCCCACTCACATACACACTCCTGTAAAGCAGTAATTAGTCATTTTAATACTTGAAAAACGCTAAACAAGAACAAACTTAATATGTATTATAAATATGTTTTAATGAAGACACCAACGTGACGTCAGCCCCGACCTTCTCTATAGCTTTGAAGTACTGAATAAAACGCAAAGTGTGCATATCTTCCCCGATTAAAACACAAAAGAAGTTAAAGGAACGCTCATTTAAATTAGACAATACAGAAAACAAGCTAGGACGACTTCTTCTTTTTTTAGGGGGGGGAGGAGTTGGTTTGCTTTTTGTTGTTTTTGCTATTAGTTTTTTTCTTGATCGATTGTTGTTTTGCTTTTGGGGGGCTTTATTTGGTGTGTGTGTGTGTGTGTGTGTGTGTGTGTGTGTGTGTGTGTGTGTGTGTGTGTGTGTGTGGTGTGTGTGTGTGTGTGTGTGTGTGTGTGTGTGTGTGTGTGTGTGTGTGTGTGGTCCCTCCAGCCTCTAATCATGACAAATTTATTGAATCTTTCTTGTTTTTCTGGGGAGCAGAGGTGAGTGGCGGGAAAGACGTTAGGGTGGGGACGGGGGCGTGTGCAAAAGGTTGGGGCGGCGCCTTTTGGGGTTCTGACACATTGCGTTCTTCTTTGGCTGTGATTTGCTTTGTTTTTCAAATGAAAACCTGAAACAAGAAATACGCGTTCTTTTCAACCTTTTACGTGTTTGGATTTTGCAAATAAAACTTATCAATAAAGTACTGATATTTTATAATGTGTAATTGGTTATGTTGTGCTTTGCGCTCCAACTTTACAATTATTTTTAAGCAAGGGTGCGACAAAAAACAAGCACCGAAACGAACAAACAACAACAGGAAGAGAGACAAAAAGAAGGAATGAAAGAACGAAAATAAGAAGACTGATGAAAAGACAAAAGAGAGAGACACAGAGAGAGAAAAACTAAAGGGAACCAAATAAGCAAACGACATAACAGTTTCGCCAGTATCCGAACAAATACAATCAGAAACCTCATGGGAAATCTGCCACAGACCACAAATTATGATAACCTTTTCAGGCCACTGTACGCTGTATGGTTCCAGCAATCGCAGAGTCCATGCCATTCACGAAAGTCTGCACGTGTGCCGTCCTGTTTCCAGAGTCCCAGAATCAGTTGTAGACGCTCGGCCTTTGTTAGGGTCAGGCCAGGCAGACTCCAAATATCGGTTTACGACATCTTTCCTCCAACCACTGCCGTATTTTGGCTACGGCATAGGTCTCCGAAAATTGTCAGCTAACTGATTGTTTCTCGTCAATGCCCAAATGGCAGTAAATTCGTAACGACACAGTTTAAATTCTATTATCACGCCACGTTGCTTAGGCCAGCATTGTTCTGAGATGACACTGAGTGGTTGACAGGACGTTAAAATCCAGTTACTAACTAACTAACCTATTCCAGCAGAAAGAAAACCGAAATCGTTCGAATCCAGACAGGCATTTTTCTTTTTAATCCGCGCTCGATGTTTACGTGCTTAAATGCTTCGATGCTATGCTGTTTCCACAATCAGTTTTACTCACACATTTTGGAGATTTTACCGAGCGCGCTGACTTCGATTTCGACTAGGGTCGATTTCGGTAGATAGATGCGTGAAGATACGAATCGGCCCAGTGGTGTAATTTAGGCTGCTGCACAGTCTGGTGGCGTAATTTAGGCTACTACACAGTCTGGTGGAGTAATTTAGGCTACTACACAGTCGGGTGGCGTAATCTAGGCTACTACACAGTCGGGTGGCGTAATCTAGGCTCCTACACAGTCTGGTGGCGTATTTTAGGCTACTACACAGTGCGGTGATGTAATTTAGGCTACTACACAGTCTGGTGATGTAATTTAGGCTACTACGACACAGTCTGGTGATGTAAATTAGGCTACTACACAGTCAGGTGGCGTAATTTAGGCTACTACACAGTGCGGTGATGTAAATTAGGCTACTACACAGTCTGGTGATGTAATTTAGGCTACTACATAGTCTAGTGGCGTAATTTAGGCTACTGCATAGTCTGGTGGCGTAATTTAGGCTCCTGCAGAGTTTGGTGGCGTCCGTTAGCTACTGCAGAGTGTGGTGGAAGAGTGCCGAAAGCGAGGATTGGAGTGTAGCCTATTTGTCGTCAATCAGACAGAAGATCCACCACGGTAGACGGAATATAGGCCACCGATTGCGAGCCACGAAACCTGCACATCATGACGCAACATGCTCGTCAGTTACCGTGCATAATGATGCAGGTATCTGTAAAGTGTCCAGTGTATTTGGATGATTTATGCGTGTGTGTGTGTATGAGTGTGTGTGTGTGTGTGTGTGTGTGTGTGTGTGTGTGTGTGTGTGTGTGTGTGTGTGTGTGTGTGTGTGTGTGTGTGTGTGTGTGTGTGTGTGTGTGTGCTCACACAACACACGTAGACATGCACACACTGAATTGAACACACAAAGGAATGCACACACACACACACACACACACACACACACACACACACACACACACACACACACACACACACACACACACACACACACACACACACACACACACACACGCACGCACGCACACACACACGCACACATACGCACGCACTCACGCACGCAAGCACGCACGCAGACCCCCGCCCCAGACACACACGCATGCAAGCGCCCCGTGCGGTCCCGTACACTTACGCAGACACGTTTTTCCATCCGGAGACAGCATGTGGTCCAGCAAGCAGGAGCGGCAGACGTGACCGCCAACATAGTTCTCACACTGCCCTCCCCGACACGGGTCAGCTAGACACTCATCGATATCTGCACACACACACACACACACACACACACACACACACACACACACACACACACACACACACACACACACACACACACACACACACACACACACACACACATACACGCGCGCGCACGCACGTACACACACACACAAACACACAAAACACACACGCACACACGCACTCACAAACACACACACAACACAACACACACACACACACACACACACACACACACACACACACACACACACACACACACACCGCACGCACGCACACACCACACACACCCCAAACACACACACACAGCACACGCACGCACGCACGCACGCAGCACACTCACACGCACGCACGCACTCACACACACGCACGCACCGCACACACACGCAATGCACCGCACACGCACGCACACACACGCACACACACACACACACACACACACACACACACACACACACACACACACACACACACACACACACACATACACAGGCGCGATGGTGCGCATACGCACGCGTACGCACGCACACACATACACACACACACACACACACACACACACACACACACACACACACACACACACACACACACACACACACACACGCACACGCAGCACCAGCACACCAAACGCACACACACACACCACACACACACACACACACACACACACACACACACACACACACACACACACACACACACGCACACACACGCACACACGCACACACACACACACACACACACACACACACACACACACACACACACACACACACACACACACACACACCACACACATACACAGGCGCGATGGTGCGCGTACGCACGCACGCACGCACGCACGCACGCACGCACACCACACACACACACACACACACACACACAGGGATGAGCGGAGGAAAGGCAATGAGGGCACAACGGACTCGACTGACAGAACTGGCCTCGAGTCAGAGGGTGGCGAAAGGTCAGTAAGTTCATAGTGTCCCCACACCCCACCCCCGGCCCCGACCCCCTCTCCCCTGCCCTCCAACAAGAGTGAAAGGTATACTCGCTGTACGTCGTGGGTTGTCACAATGGACCCACAGACACGTGAAATTGCCTAGATCTCAAAAACTGTTTACCCCATCACCTTGAAATTGCAGATTTATACTTTTTGTTGTATAAATGTGGTTCGGTGCCAGCTCCCAAAATTGACTTATGAGGATTCAGTCGGTCATCGATGCATTGCCAAAGAAACGAGCTCAAAACCTCATTATTATTTGATTATTTTAGACGAAGCACGCCAAAAAGAAAAAAGAAAAAGAAAAAACCGCAACAACAACAACAGCAACACCAAAAACGTAGCTCACCATTTTAACAGAAAGCAGCCGTTACTGCCTTATTTTTTTATTTTTTATTTTTTATTCTTTTTTTATTTTATTTTTTTATTCTTTTTACATTTGCAAAACATATATTCATCACGACATTCGTAAAGCAGTAAACAGAAAATCATCATTCTAAAACTAATGTGTTCGGATAAACACTAAGCTTTTAAATCGCATTTTTGTGTTTTTGTCAAAACTTGAAACTTTTTAAAACCAAAAACAGTTTATATAAAATGTAACAACAATGACTGACAGTCTGTCCAAAGAAAAGAGAAGAAAAGACTAAAAAGAACGCTATTTATTATGACAAAGCACAATTTGTGTTTTGTCATAGTAAAAATCTAAAACGAATGACTGCTAGCGTTCTAAAACAAAATCCCAACACATTAAATGTTTAAAAAAAACAAAACAAAAAACACGCTGTTTATAAGAACAAAACACAAATTGCAAATTTTCGGGGTAATTCCCTTTATCAAGCTACAAAACGACATTTAAACAACAGTTAAACAGTGAAAAACGATGAAAAATGAGATGGAAAACTAAACCATTTATCTGCTTCTGGTTGAGCTGTGTAGCTTTCCAGCCCAGTGGTTTCCAGCCCAGTGGTTTCCAGCCCAGTGCTTTCCAGTCCGGTGCTTTCCAGCCCAGTGCTTTCCAGTCCAGTGCTTTCCAGCCCAGTGCTTTCCAGTCCAGGAGAATAACACAGCTCAACCCAAAACAGATAAATGGTTTAGCTTTCCATCTCATTTTTCATCTTCTTTTTCACACCGTTTAACTGTTAAGTGTCGTTTTGTAGCGTGATAAAGGGGATTACCCCGAAAATTTGCAAGTTGTGTTCTGTCCTTATAAAGAGCGTTCTTTTGAACATTTTATGTGGTTGGATTTTGTCATACTAAACAGCGTTCTTTTAAACCTTTTATGTGTTCGGATCTTGCTTTAGAACGCTAGCAGTAACGAGAATGTGAGATTATTCATCGCTTTTACATAGCGCTATTCTCTGTTCTTGAGCATACTCATTGCGCACATGTCGCATGTGATTATGAATGAGTGATGAGTGTTGTAGAGTGTATTTTTAAATTTCCACGGAAATGGTGTACTGATAGCGCTTTTTGGTTGCTGCATGGCTGGTGCCACGTGAAACTGCTGCCATACACCAGTTTACAGTGTAACTTCATTCAAAGCCGCATAGGTAGGGTGTATGTGTGTTTAGTTGTAACCTGCCACCTGCACTTTTGGCGGAATGACCGGGATCGTTTACGTGCTACTACGTTAACACGGGGGTGGAACGGATACCGAAATAAGAGTCAGCACAGAAAGCTGACCCAGGAGAAGGATGAGTCTTGCACTTACCCACGCAATGCGATGTACCCAACAACATGTACCCGTAGGGACATTCGCACTGGAAACCGTTTCCAGTGGGAACACAGAAGCCCCCATCGCACACACACGAAGTTGGAGGGTACGTGATTTCTGCCGAAAGAAGATACATACATTACATTGCTGACCAACACACATTCAACGTGGTTCACTTTGACTAGTTCTCGATGATGTTTTCTATTAGCTGTGATAGTAAAATTAATGCTGTGTAGTATTAGAGATGTGTACCGCGTGCAGAAAAATCGTCAAATCTTTCGCCCAGATAGCCAATTTGGCGGTGCCGTCATAACAGGGATCTGGTTTCCATCAAAGACCATATTCAATGCTTCTTGTATAGCAGTCGTTGTTTTGATATAGACCCTACAGTGTGTTATCGGAAGCGAACGGGTCAGATTTCACACCTGTGTGTTGAGCATTTCAATGATAAAGCCATTCTAATGCGAAAAAAGCGGGTAACGCCAGTGGCTATGACGTCAGGGTGACACTTACGTACGCAGGACTTGCCGTCGTATTCAGGGCGGTAGCCGTTGTCACACTCACAGCGAAACGTCCCTGGCAAGTTGACGCAGCGGCCGTTCCAGCAGTTGAATCCGGTGTTACACTCGTTGATATCTAAATAACAGTTTTAATTAAATGACAAGTGTTCCACGTGGAAGGATTATGAATTTCATTGTTCAGTCCCTTTCTGGGTCCCTACAAACAGTCTCGATTAACACACACGCGCGCGCGCGCACACACACACACGCACGCACGCACGCACGCACGCACGCACGCACACACACATACACATACACACACACACACACACACACACACACACACACACACACACACACACACACACACACACACACACACACACACACACACACACACACACACACACACACACACACACACACACACACACACACACACACACACACACACAGATGCATACACACGAATACCCTGTCTTACAGTGTATAATTTACAATGGACATCATTATGGCATACTTGCTTGCGGATATCGTGCCACTAGACCAAAAAGATTCATTGCTACGGCTTATGAGTCTTTTTGCACTTACCCACACAGCGCGATGTACCCGACAACATGTACCCGTGAGGACACTCGCACTGATAACCGCTTCCGCTGGGGACGCAGTAGCCCCCGTCACATACACACGAGGTGGGAGGGAGCGTGATTTCTGTCCAAAGAAGATGCATTCTGCCAGTGAGCAACGTACATTCAACGCAGTTCAAATCAACTTTGTGCTGTGATTGTTGCTACTGATGATCTTAACCCATGATATTGATTGTTTAGTGACTAAACCGAGCTTCGTGTTATAGCTATGTGTAGCCCACTGGAAAATAATAAGCGTTCCAAATATCAAAATCATTAAAAAGAACAGACGAAAAACCCCAGTGACACAAACGGTATGTTAAAGTGGCAAAATAAAAGTCAATTTTGTGATTGACGATTTAAATCAAATGAGTAATGACTTTCTGCTGCCGAAGAAAATGGCAATATTGACATCATAGATCGTAATTTCAGATCGTAGATCGTAATTTCAGCCACGGGGCGCAGAACAGCGGTGTGGGGAGGGAGGTGGGGAGAGGAACCGAGATAGCCGTGGCCAGAATTTCACGCATGGTCTACGAATATTTCATAATGTAAAAGACAAGCCTGTACTACAGCAAAGCATCCAGGGATTTGTGACAATCGACGTCAGTGACTATGACATCAGAACCACACACGTAGTTGACTGGGTAAACACATATTTCATAATGTAAAAGACAAACCTGTACTGTACTACAGCAAAGTATCCAGGGATTTGTGACAATCGACGTCAGTGACTATGACGTCAGAATCACAATACGTAGTTGACTGGGTCTACAAATATTTCATAATGTAAAAGACAAGCCTGTACTTAGCCAAGCATCCAAGGATTTGTTACGATCGACGTCAGTGACTATGACTTCAGAATGACACTTACATAGTTGACCGGGCGTTAAAGGCCCATTTCCATTCCATTCAACACTTACTGATGCAGGACTTGCTGTCGGGAGCAGGGCGGTAACCGTTGTCACACACACAGCGAAACGTCCCTGGCATGTTGATGCAGCGGCCGTTCCTGCAGTTGGGTCCTCTGCTACACTCGTCGATATCTGACGATGATGTGAAAAGAACGCTTTAACAAGTTCTCCACTCTGTTTACATGACATCGTGTTCTCAAACAGTTCGCTCTGAAATGACTTTTGAGCTTGAATGGGAACTGAAACCAGTCACTCACTCACTCATTCACACACTACTTACTTACTTACTTACTTACTTGCTTGCTTGCTTGCTTGCTTGCTTACTTACTTACTTACTTACTTACTTACTTACTTACTTACTTACTTACTTACTTACTTACTTACTTACTTACTTACTTACTTACTTGTGTGCTTGCTTGCTGGCTGGCTGGTTAACCGACTGACTGCCTGGCCCATTTAAATACCTAGCTACCTACATACCTACCTAGTTGTTTGCTTGCTTGCTGGCTGATTGAATGACTGACATCTACATATATATCTACCTACGTATCTACCTATACATACCTACCTACCTACACATCTACTTACCTAGCTGTATGTATGCTTGTCTACTTAGGTACTTATTTACTAACTTACCCCGAAACAGTTCACCGATTCAATATTTTATTTTCAAGATTATTAGAGCATGAAGGATTATACACACAGTCTTCTGTATTATGAAGGTTACGGATCAGCAGACATCAAATCATGACACGAAATTAGCAATCCAGCAAAACTCCAAACAGGAACGAAATGAATTATAGCCAGTCAGTAGATCCCAATACACACACACACACACACACACACACACACACACACACACACACACACACACACACACACACACACACACACACACACACACACACACACACACACACACACACACACACACACACACACACACACGCACGCACGCACGCACGCACGCACGCACGCACGCACCACACGCGCGCGCGCCGCACACACACACACACACACACACACACACACACACACCACACACACACACACACACACACACACACACACACACACACACACACACACACACACACACACACACACACACACTCCTAACCACCCTCACCCGAAAAAAAAATCCAACCAAAGGTCAACACGCGTGGAACAATCTATAACATGTTTTCCCTGTAGAACATGATGTGACCTGGCGCTGGTCGACCTATAACACTAGTCACTCGCACCGACCACATAGGCCTGCTCGTGCCTTGTATCCTGTTGACACTAGCTTTATTTTGTAAGGGTGCTCTTTTCTTTTGGGGGGAGAAGTTTTTTTGTTTTTTGTTTTTTGTATTGTTTCTTTATTGATTCGTTTTTGTTTTGTTTTGTCTTCTTCTTCTTCTTCTTCTTTCTTCTTCTTCTTTGAGGAGGGTCTTCTTCTTCTTCTTCTTCTTTGGGGGGGGGGGTAATACTTTAATAATCCAATGTGGAATTATTTCGGGATGCTGGGGAGGAGTGTGTGTGTGTGTGTGGGGGGGGGGGGGTTCGAGTTACTTAGAGAAAAAGGCAGCAACCAAAATCAAATAGTGGTATTGCCCGTGGATCAAGAGACTCCGATTTCACAAGATTGCGCGTTCATCCGCATAGCATGGGTTTGCTCCCCGACTCTCTCGACCCATAGACCTGTGCCAGGACTTGCATAAACAAGGAAAGTAAATCCCCGAAATTTGCCAGATAGAAATTTACATCTCCATCGCATCCAAAGAATGCACTGTACGAAGAGCATGTGATTTACAAGATAATTAAGCAACAAAACGTAGCCGTCAAAAGAAATGGCATTAGACCCCCCCCCCCCCCCCATCCCCTCCCCCATCCGTCCACCCTCCCCAAGCCCTTTCTCGCTGCTCTTGCTGCGGTGACAGCACTCGAAATGTGCGTTGACTTCACACTCCGGCCAGCAGCAACTACCTGCCTGCCTGCCTGCCCTTGTGGCCCCAGGCGAGGAAAGGTTGAAGGTGCTTGGAGCGTGTGTTGACCCCAAACGGCGTGTACCTTCTAGTTACTTCTGTACCCAGTCCACCTCTTCCTCTATAATTCCCCGATCCCTCATTTTTTTCTGGGGCACTGTGACAGAGCTTGTTAGGTCGGGGGGGGGGGGGGGGGGGGGCAATCCGTTAGGGGCGTTTGACACGTGGCATTCGTTGG
>JABMCL010001314.1:372500-380000 GCA_018857735.1 Alviniconcha marisindica
ACAGGCGCCGCGACACATGGTTATCGTGTTGTACACTGCACACGGAGCAGGCAAGGATATCAGTTAATGGAGGTTACTGTGCAGTGTCACAGCTGTATGTCGTTCTTTGTGTTGCTTATGATGACGATATCGTAGAACCCTCAAACGCTACGACACATGATTACTGTGCTGTATGCTGCACACGGAGCACGCAGTGATATTATTTAACTGAGGTTACTGTGCAGGGTAACAGCTGTAACTCGTCTATAGGGGTGTCCACAGGGTAACAGCTGTAACTCGTCTATAGGGGCGTCCACAGGGTAACCGACTTGGAAAGATTTCCAGTTCGAATCTCCAAGGATGAGGCTGAGGTTACAGTGCAGTGTAACAGCTGTAACTCATCCTTTGTATAGATTATGATGAAGATATTTTTAGTAGGCCTACCTCTTTGTCCGTTGCGAGAAATTTAGGTCGCCATACCTGGGTAAGGCACAGCAGCATCAAGAGCAGCGCTACCCATTCCTATCAGAGTGTGTAGACTTTGTGTGTGTCCAAACAATGGTATGGCTGCCAGTGCTTGAGATTTTTAACGTGTGCACATAAGCTGATGTATGCGATTGCACACTGGGGCTGTACGGACACCGTAAGAGTGTCTGCTCTGGAAGTTTTGCTGTTGTTGTTGTTGTTGTTGTTATTGTTGTTTTACTCTGGGCGAAAAATCCCTTGCCATTCAGGGAACTCGAACCCGCGTCAGTATTGCGCTTTGCTTTTCGGTCGGACTCTCTACTGAGCTCCAAACACATAAAAGATTCAAAAGAACGCTTATTTATTATGACACAGACGCGCAATCGGCAAACTGTCATGCCAACATTCTTCCAAGCACTGGACAGGAAAACAACAGCTCAACCAGAAAAATATACGTTATTTCGCTTCTCTTGTGATTATTTTATCGTTTTTCGCCGTTTAACTGTTGTTTAAGCGTCGTTTTGTAGCTTGACAAAGGGGATTAAACCGAAAATTTGTAGATTGTGTTTTGTCCTTATTAATAGCGTTCTTTTGAACCTTTTATATGTTTGGATCTTGTTTGTGAACGCTAGCAGTCATTCTTGTTCCAGAATTATTTTGTTCTCTACTGAGCTATTCTCGCTCGTAGAACCCACAGGCGCTGCAACGCAACGTATTGTATAAGCTGCATGCACAAGGAGAAAACAACGATATCAGTTAAATGAGGTTACTATGCGCTGCGACACACTGTACTGTATATTTGCCCAGGGAGCAAACTAATGTATCAGTGGAGGATAGTGTGCAGACGGCTAGGCGTCGGTTGTGTGGACCATGGTCCAGAGGCGCTGAGACACAATATAATCAGCTAAACAAAGAGCAAATAAGGGTATTATATCGAGAAGAAGAAAAGCCTGAAGCAAAGCCAGCGTACCGAAAGAGCTAAGAATGCATTTCTGTCTGTCTGTCTGTCTGTCTGTCTTTCTTTCTCTGTCTCTGTCTCTCCTTCTCTCTGTCTCTCTCTGTCTCTCTGTCTCTGTCTCTCTGTCTCTGTCTCTGTCTGTCTGTCTGTCTGTCTGTCTGTCTGTCTGTCTGTCTGTCTCTGTCTGTCTGTCTGTCTGTCTCTGTCTCTCTCTCTCTCTCTCTCTCTCTCTCTCTCTCTCTCTCTCTCTCTCTCTCTCTCTCTCTCTCTCTCTCTCTCTCTCTCTCTCTCTCATTTTGTTTTATTTAAATAGAGCAATATACGAACAAAGTGCACATTGTAGTGTGTTTTCATCAAGGCAACAGAAACGGTTACAGTACAATGGCAATGAACACACACAGAAGATGGCACACACGCGCAGAAAGGGAGAGGCGGACAGACGGACAGAGATCTGACATCAGCCATAGTCTCAAGAGAAAAATCAGAGGGAAATGTAGCAAAATAAGGGCAAAATGTACCATCATGAACTGATTTATAGATCCAAAAGACTATTCACAGCACGTAGACTATTACAGTTCAGTATAACCACGTATTACACTACCGCTCTGCTAAACAAGGCCATGGACAGCAGGTCAAAGGCAGCATTATAAACTGATCTGAACCAATCAGAAACAAGATTAGTATCAGGGGAATTATCATAGTTCAGTG
This sequence comes from Alviniconcha marisindica, assembly GCA_018857735.1. Classification (NCBI taxonomy): domain Eukaryota; kingdom Metazoa; phylum Mollusca; class Gastropoda; family Provannidae; genus Alviniconcha; species Alviniconcha marisindica. The sequence continues at coordinate 374,611 of JABMCL010001314.1, forward strand.
TTCCTACTGGTCACATCTACCGCTTGGCCAATCAGAGCCATGAGAAATATCAAAGGTCAATATACTTACTTATCGCACCGACCGCTTGGCCAATCAGAGCCATGAAAGATATCAAAGATCAGTATATACTTACTTATCACAACGGCCGCTTGGCCAATCAGAGCCATGAGAAATATCAAAGATCAATATATACTTACTTATCGCACCGGCGTCTTGGCCAATTAGAGCCATGAGAGATATCAAAGGTCAATATATTACTTATCGCACCGGCCGCTTGGCCAATCAGCGGCATGAGAAATATCAAAGATCAATATACGTACTTATCGCACCGGCCGCTTGGCCAATTAGAGCCAAGGAGAGCCATAAGAAATATATAAAAAATCAACATACTTACTTATCACACCGGCTGCTTGGCCACTCAGAGCTACGAGAAATATCAAAAGGTCAGTATACTTACTTATCGCATCAGCTATTTGGCCAATCAGAGCCATGAGAAATGTCAACAAATCAAAAACTTACGTATCGCACCAGCCGCTTGGCCAATCAGAGCCATGAGAAATGTCAAAAGATCAATAAACTTACGTATCGCACCGGCCGCTTGGCCAATCAGAACCATGAAAAATGTCAAAAGATCAATAAACTTACGTATCGCACCGGCCGCTTGGCCAATCAGAGCCATGAGAAATGTCAAAAGATCAATAAACTTACGTATCGCACCGGCCGCTTGGCCAATCAGAGCCATGAGAAATGTCAAAAGATCAATAAACTTACGTATCGCACCGGCCGCTTGGCCAATCAGAGCCATGAAAAATGTCAAAAGAACAATAAACTTACGTATCGCACCGGCCGCTTGGCCAATCAGAGCCATGAGAAATGTCCAAAGATCAATAAACTTACGTACCGCACCGGCCGCTTGGCCAATCAGAGCCTGAGAAATGTCAAAAGATCAATAAACTTACGTATAGCACCGGCCGCTTGGCCAATCAGAGCCATGAAAAATGTCAAAAGATCAATAAACCTACGTATCGCACCGGCCGCTTGGCCAATCAGAGCCATGAAAAATGTCAAAAGATCAATAAACTTACGTATCGCACCGGCCGCTTGGCCAATCAGAGCCATGAGAAATGTCAAACGATCAATAAACTTACGTATCGCACTGGCCACTTGGCCAACCAGAGCCTGAGAAATGTCAAAAGATCAATAAACTTACGTATCGCACCGGCCGCTTGGCCAATCAGAGCCATGAGAAATGTCAAAAGATCAATAAACTTACGTATCGCACCGGCCGCTTGGCCAATCAGAGCCATGAGAAATGTCAAAAGATCAATAAACTTACGTATCGCACCGGCCGCTTGGCCAATCAGAGCCAGGGACAGAGCGAAAGAGAGCAGCAGCATGACGACAACGCAGTGTACACTCTGAAACCAAATAAAGCAGAGTGTGGGACTATATAATACTTAGTTGGTGTAACAGTAAAGTAAGCAATCCATCACCGGATAACCCTCAACTACGGGTTGAGTTGCTGCACGCTTCTCAGCTGCCAACGTCTAACTAATGAGGCTTGTTTCGCAAGTCTCAATGTCTCACTTGAACTACAAAGTGAAACTGGGTATAGCAAAACGACTTTAGAATATGTATGAGTATATATAGGTTCATTTGGGTGCTTCCGTAAGCATCTGCGTAAAAAGGAAATCCCACTATTAGTTGCACGTGGCGTAATTGTCTCGTCAGTTTCATGTTTTGCCTTGCCAACACCCACTCGCTGCATGCACAACAAAATGGTAAAGAATCTCAAACAGCAGACTGTGTCCAGTGTGTGTGACCTGCGCTGTAAGCAGTCAACACTGTGGGCGCAAACCATCCTTTATTTACCAGTATACAACAACTGGTGCCATCAGTTTCATGTCTTACCGTGCCAGTACCCTACGGTGCACACTAAGATGATCAGGAGACTCAATAACAAACTGCATCCAATAAATGTTACCGCGTAATAATTCAAGAGTGTTTGTGAAAACTCCAGTCCATGTATTTGCGCAGTGTGCATAGCCTCAACAAAGACGCACCAACTCAATGTTCTTGCTGTTCTTTGTTCTTGTTGTTCGTTTGCGTCTTTGTTTAGGTCGTCCTGATGTAACCGTACTGGTTAACTGGGCGTTAAACACCAAGTTACTGACTTACTTCTTTGTTTAACCTTAGCATAACCATACGTGGTTGACTGGGCTCAAAGCACCAACAAACTAATTTCTTTGTTGTTGCTGTTGTTGTTGTTGTTGAAGGCGGTAAGCGGCAAACGAGCCAATGGGCTAAATGTGAGTGGTTTTGTCCATCACTCCAGTCGAAACTCAGGTTTCTGTACGAAGGCTGCCGTGTACTACAGGTCGTCCAGACTGCCGTGCACTACAGGTCGTCTAGACTGCCGTGTACCAAAGGTCATCCAGACTGTCGTGTACTGTACAGCAGGTCGTCCAGACTGCCGTGTACTACAGGTCCAGACTGCCGTGTACTAAAGGTCATCCAGACTGTCGTGTACTTCAGGTCGTCCAGAGTGCCATGTACTACAGGTCGTCCAGACTGCCGTGTACTGTACAGCAGGTCACCCAGACAGCTGTGTACTACAGGTCATCCTGACAGCTGTGTACTACAGGTCATCCAGACTGCCGTTTACTACAGGTCATCCAGACTGCCGTGTACCACAGGTCATCCAGACTGCCGTGTACTACAGGTCATCCAGACTGCCGTTTACTACAGGTCATCCAGACTGCCGTGTACTACAGGTCATCCAGACTGCCGTGTACTACAGGTCATCCAGACTGCCGTGTACTACAGGTCATCCAGACTGCCGTGTACTACAGGTCATCCAGACTGCCATTTACTACAGGTCATCTAGACTGTCGAAAAGCTTCCTCGCCACCGGAGTCTCCAGCGGCTAGAACTGACGCCTGAGATCATGTCCTGTAGAGAACATGCCTGCAACTGATGTTCTGTTGTCATGCTGCCGGTCTGACACGAGAGGCAAAGTTCTTGATTTATCAAAACAATTATTTTGAACTTGATATGGAAGTGAAATATACACCCATGTCTCAACCTACACTGTGCGACACATTCTCCTTCGCTTCTCCGTCTCTTCTGTTGGATAACGATTCACGTAACGTGTTCGTGTGTCAAATTTCAGTGTGGGTTGTTCTCTCTCTCTCTCTCTCTCTCTCTCTCTCTCTCTCTCTCTCTCTCTCTCTCTCTCTCTCTCTCTCTCTCTCTCAATCGCTGTCTGGTTTTATATGTGTTGTTGTTGTTATTATTGTTATTATTTTATTAATTGTTGTTTTTATTTTTACTGATGCTGTATTTGTCTATAGCCTTCTGTAATAATATTTAACTGTGAATGTCTTGGTTATTAGTAGTACTGTAGCAACGGCAGATATGTGAGTCGGCCTTTGTGCTAATATCTTCACCGTTGAGAAATAAAGTTCAATCAATCAATCAATCAATCAATCTCTCTCTCTCTCTCTCTCTCTCTCTCTCTCTCTCTCTCTCTCTCTCTCTCTCTCTCTCTCTCTCTTCGATGTTTTGTTTGTTGTTGTTTAATTGTATTTTTGTGTTTGCTTGCATGTGTGTGTGTGTGTGTGTGTGTGTGTGTGTGTGTGTGTGTGTGTGTGTGTGTGTGTGTGTGTGTGTGTGTGTGTGTGTGTGTGTATGTGTGTGTGTGTGAGAGAGAGAGAGAGGGGTGGAGAGAGACAGAGACAAAGAGACAGAGACAGAGAGACAGAGACAGACATACAGACAGAGACAGGAACAGAGAGAGACAGAGACAGACAGACAGACAGAGACAGACAGAGACAGAGACAGACAGACAGACAGAGACAGAGAGAGAAAAACAACAACACATATGTAGTTCGAAGACACCTTTTATATCTGAAATTAAGTCTTTCCAGCTGTAGGGCTTCGTGCGCTTTGTTGTAGCTTCCTTTACTGTCGTGTACAATAAAGGGTTTTTAATTTGAGTCAGAAGGTCATGTCCTGGGTGCAACAGTTTGAACAGAACATTTGTGTTATGCCCTATGTCTTGTGTCCGGTGCCTATAGTATATCCAGGTTTCTGTATCTGGGATATCCGTAGCCGAATAAACTTCGTGTGGCCTATGTCCACGCACAACGTTTAAAATCTACACACAAGGGAGTTAACTGGTGCACAAAATACGTAACACAAGTACAGCAACAAAGGCCTTAGTCGCCTACGGTAACTCTCACCTGGCATGCGTGTAAATACAAGGTACATAAACTCCGCCAGAGGTATATCCTCTCCCCGCACAGCTCATATTTAGCTTTAATTTGAAATCTACGTCTTTCATCTTCTTTCCCCGTCTCTATTTCATTTGAGGTTTACCTTTTGTGGAGTTTCTGTACCTTGTGTTTACTCGCATGCCAGGTGACAGTTACCGTAGGCGATTCGGGTCGCTGTTTTTGTGCTCATGACGTCTTCCGAGCACTAATTAACTCCCTTTGTTTGTCGATTCGAGCCGGAGATTGTCGAACGTTGTTTCCGAAACAAACATACTCGCTACCTCCAGTGCTCAGAGCCATCCGTGCTCGCAACCGACAACCCCAACAAGGACCGGATGGCGTGGCGGATCTTCGTGTTATAGCGGTAATACAGCACAGGGTTGAGGGTAGAGTTGACGTAACCAAGCCACGTGCAGGCGTTGATGATGCTGAGAGGAATAGCGTAGCCGCCGTGGCCCTGAACTAGCAGGACGGTGAAGACAGGCATCCAGCAGACCACAAAGCACAGCACCAAGCACAGCACAGTCCGCATAGCCTTGTTGTCGTCCCTCCTCGTGCCTTGGGATGCTTTCTTCTTGCCTCGTTGGCGGCGGACTCTGTCCCAGAGTGAATGCTGGCTTAGGTTTTTGTCACCTTCTGACTGTTCCCCTGGTACTGTCTGCGACTGTCGCACCTGGTTTTTGTCACCTTCTGACTGTTCCCCTGGTACTGTCTGCGACTGTCGCACCTGGCTTTTGTCACCTTCTAACTGTTCCACTGGTACTGTCTGCGACTGTTTCATCTGGCTTTTGTCACCTTCTAACTGTTCCACTGGTACTGTCTGCGACTGTTTCATCTGGCTTTTGTCACCTTCTGACTGTTCCACTGGTACTGTCTGCGACTGTCTCACCTGGTTTCCGTCACCTTCTGGAATTCTTAGTGCTGCTTCCTTTCCATTGTTTCCAGCTTTGTTGGTAGTTCTCCGTTCAACGTGTAGATCCAGTTCTTCTTGATAGCTTTGTGTTCGGTCGACACTTGTCAGTGTGCTTGGTTCTCGCTTCCAGTCTCCTTGGTGCGTCCGTCCTTCTGAATTCTGGGTTCTTTGGTGGAAACAGTCCGTCTCTTCTTTCCCTG
>JABMCL010001314.1:387500-392500 GCA_018857735.1 Alviniconcha marisindica
GCTCTCTCGTCCTTCGTTTCTTCATCTTCTTTTTAAATTCCATTCCTAATGGTAGGGCCTGTGATGGTCCTTCGATTCGGATCCCCTTTAACAGGCATTTGTTCTCAGCTGGTAGTGTTTGTAAGTGGTCAACGATCTAGCTGTACGCCTGATCCCTGTTGACGCTCTCATGACCCACGGTGACCATGCGCACACTAACACTGGACTACACAGCGTTCGGCATCGTTAAAACCGCTTTAATCAGGCCGTTTGATAACGCTGAAATGCACGGCCCTGCCGGTGTTGTGACCATTTGCAAGTGGGTTGTTAATAATGGATTTGTGCGTCATGCGGACATATTGCAAATAGCACTTTGTCATACCAGTTTGCTTTTAATATTTCATCAGCTCCCGTATCAGTGATCGTGCTCAGTTTTCAGGGTGTCTGCAGGAAAGATATAACGCTGCTGTCATCGATCACAGATAAAGCGACTCGGCCTGCTAACGAATTCAAATTCACTGGGGAGTCATATGAATGCTTTCGACATTTTCACGAAAAAATAAAACGTCTCTTGTGTCGTGTTGCTCACCACCCATTTTCAACTAATAATAACACATAGCACTTCTATAGCGATGAAGTCCCTAACATGACTTAGCTCAAAGCGCTTTACACACATATGTATTAACATATCAGAAGAAGAAGAAACAAAAAATGCTGTTGCCATCAATAGCAGATACTGCTAATCAGATGTATGTACATATCAGAAACGATATAGGGCCTGTAGGCTCTCTGACTGCAGAATGCTTTTCAGGTTTCGAAAGCAGATTTTGTCGCGTAAAAAGAACGCTATTTATTACGACAAAACACAACATGAAAATTTCGGGGTAAGCCCCTTTTCAAAGCTACAAAATACCACTTTAACAACAGTTAAACAGTGAAAAATGATATGTAAGACACTTAATATCTGCTTAGGTTCAGCTATTTTGTTCTGTTGTGTTGGTGTCTGTGTCATCATTGTTAAAACTAAGACTATGACTACTGGACCAATGAAAATGTGTTCAAAAGAAAGGTGAGGGATGCTGGATGGGGAAGGGGTTATAGGTGTTTGGACAGGACTGTCGGGTATTCCTTCTTTAGCTGGCTTCAGTTGGAGACAGCGACCGCTTGTTGCAAAGACTGCTCCCAGATGGAAAGCTTGCGAGGAAAAAGGCAGGGTTTTGGTGGAGCTCAGCGCAGAAGCCTCTGTCTGCACTCTACAGTCATCTTTCGCGTTAACATTTTGTGTGTTCTGTTCAGATCAGCTCAAGATGGTACTTATGCGCTCGGAAAAGCCCATATGCGCTCCACCCAGTCTCTCAGAAGTTTCTCCAACGTCGCCTTTGAAGCGGTTCCAACTCTTCGTCTGATTGGCTGTCGCCCTCTCTCGTCCTTTCAAGGAAGATTGTCTAGCTCTTCCTCCTTCCACGCCTCCCTCCTACAGGCGATCGATGGTGTGATGTCCTTGGCTTTGTGCCCGCATGTAGTGTTTCAAGCTCCTCAACACTTCGGATCTTACGGCAAGCAAGCCACTTGGTACTATCAAAGACATTGCATACGCCATGTTAGAGTATAGTGCCTTTGGTGTTATAGATATGTACTGTCCTGAAACTAAAAGCACACTGGCTCATTCCTTGCTCTTTCCTGTACAATATGCCATATTCTGTACTTGGAAAAGCGTATCCCGTTTAGATACGTCCAGCTTGATTTCTGACGGTTCAGTCATTTTCACGTGCAAACGTTCCGGAAATGAACAATTCTGTCTGTCATGGAAGAAAATATTGATACTCCAACAGTGCAGATTGTTTGGCAAGAAATCGTTAAAGCACGCCGGGTGCACTCTCTGGACGCTAAACCTGGCACTTTCACTGTCACTTCTTGTCAGAGGCTATCGTGTAATAACAATTCGGGTTGCGATTACAACGGAAAATCCGGGGCTCTCTTGACTGCACAGCTAAAGGCCACTTCCGGCAGGGGATGGACGGTGGGGGGTTGCTCCTGGGGGTGTATACATAACAGTCATAGAAGAAAGTTCCACTTAGTGTGGTCTCGGTATCCGATAACACCTGGATTCAGACGAACAATGTTGAAATGATAATGTTGTGGGGAACGTAGCTATCAAAAGGGTGGGGTGGGGAGGGGTGGGGGTGGGGTGGGGCTAAGTTACAGGTTTTGTAGAAGGAGGAAGAGAAGATAATTCGTTGCTGTTTTTGTTGTGGTGCTCTTAATGTTAATGTTAGTTATGACACTGGTGGTATTATTAGCGCTTTGTACTGCTGTTGGTGGTGTTTGCTTATTTATTTGTGTGCTGTTGTGTGTTGCGCGCGCGCCCTCGAATGTGTGTTTGTGTGTGTGTGTGTGGGGGGGGGGGGGGGGTGTATGTGTGTGTGTATGTATGTATGTATGTATGTATGTATGTATGTATGTATGTATCGTATGTGTGCGTGCGTGCGTGCGTGCGTGCGTGCGTGCGTGCGTGCGTGCGTGCGTGGCGTGCGTGCGTGCGTGCGTGCGTGCGTGCGTGCGTGCGTGCGTGGTGCGTGCGTGCGTGTGGTGTGGTGGTGTGTGTGTGTGTGTGTGTGTGTGTGTGTGTGTGTGTGGTGTGTGGTGTGGTGTGGTGTGGTGTGTGTGGTGTGTGCGTGTGTAAGCGTGTGTGTGGTAAATACAGTTTAAAGTTCATGTCATAGTATTATTCTTGGGGGAAAGTTTTATTTATTCATTTTTGTGGATCTTGTACTGCGTCGTGTGCTCACCCCTGTCGATGTGATACCACGCTGTGGAAATATACCGCTATTATTATTGTTGTTGTTGTTATTGTTGTTGTTGTTGTTGTTTTTATATCTCACCACCTGTATACCCACACAGACCAAGATTTCAAGCCACGCTAACAGCACATTACTGGTATATAACTGGTAGACCTCTGCCCCGCATCTGTTGGCTACTGAGGGGAGTTAATTTGAGACTGGAGTCTACGTTAAGTCGGGCCTTTTAAACTTTCTTCAAAACATCATTCATTATCGATATCACGCAATCCCTTCGTGAATCAAGTATTGCATTGTGTGGAGCGGGGATAGCTCGGTAGTTAGAGCACCGGTCTCATGATCAAAAGGTCGCAGGCTCGAGTCCCTGCAGGACTGACGGGAGTATTTTCTTATTTCGGTATCCGTTCCACCCCGTGTAACTACAGTAGCACGCAAAAGACACTGGTTATTCTGCCAAAAGTGCAAGTGCAACTTACAAATAAACACGCATACACCCTACGTGTGTGGCTTTGCATGAAGTATTGTGGCATGGTGCATGGTATTGTGTACACAGATCGCGCCGAGACGGGAGTAGTTTCACGTGGCACCAGCCATGTAACAACTGAACAGCGCCGTATGTACACCTCTTCGGTGGATTTTCAAATCGCGTTATAAAAAGCGACAGTCACTCATTTAGTCACATGCAATAAACGCGCAGTGAGTCTGCTCGAGAGCGGAGGATAGCGCTATATAAAAGCGATCATCAATCAATCAATCAAACAAAATATGAGTATACTGTTGAAAGGTTGATGAGAACGCAAAATTGACTAATTACGCGAAGAAAACTATCGTGAAATGCCGTTTAAGCTGCGGTTGACGTGCCATCCTTGGTTTCTGTGAATGCTAGCACCCCGGTTACCCACCCTTGAATCTACTCTTCATGATTTAAAGGGCCCCTGAACACTGATTTTGAGTTGTAAATATCACTTACATTGTACTATATAAATAAAGTTTAACATACACGCTGTTCGTTTGATACATTGACATTTTCCTGAGGTAGTAAAAGTATTGATTTGAATGAAAACAAACACGACGCTTCAAGCAGCTGTGTCGTCTGCAGCTGAAAATCCCGGGTTTCGGTCACGTGACCTCCGTGACGTCACGACAAAACAACTGACCCGCATGGCTCAGTAACGACTTGAACAAAGTTAAATCGAAAGTAGTCTGGCAAATCAGTTTTAAAGCATGCCGAGCGAGTGTGCTGCAGTTGATTGCAGTGAAAAGTTGACAAAGGAGTTTTCTTTCCATGCTTTTCCTTTTAAAAGAAATGAAGCCAGAAAACGACAGTGGCAAGTGGCAATGAATCGATGGGACCTAGCCACATAGAAGTGGGAACCAAAACACCACGATGTGCTCTGCTCAAAGCATTTCGAAAAAAATGCTTCACAGATCGCACCCTGCTGAGCATTCAGTTCGGGCTCAAATACATGTCCACAGGGTAACCGACTTGGAAATATTTCTAGTTCGAATCTCCAGGGATGAAGCTCTGACGCTATTGCCAGTAGTTGGGCCTTTGTTTATTTCCCCCTTGTCTTTCCATCTTTCTCGAGACTTGTTAGGTGCGTGGCGTTTCGGTCTTTTCGTTGTGTTTACTCTAGCTTTCACAACAGGCTAGACTTCATCGCCTTTTATTGGGTGTTTTATTTTATTTTCCCAATTTTTCCGTGTTTGTTTCATCATACGTAAAGATGAAAAAGTTTTGTTCGTTCTAGTTCAATAGACTAGCGATTTCGTGGCCTCCCTGGGTTAGGGTTTGGGGTTGGGCTAGTGACCGGTTTCTTGCCATTGACTGTTTTTTCTCTTTGCTTGCCCTTTTGTTTCTCGGGTTATAGCATTCATTTACGATGTACGAGTGAGGGGGTAGTCTCGTGAGCGTCTGCTGCCCTGCAGTGTTGTGTCACCGCTAAGTGGGTTGTATCGTGTACACGGATTACGTGCATCCAGCCTTTGTCACGTTGCTCGCTGACATTTCTTGCCTCCTCTTTCTTTTCAGAAAGTGTTTGTTTGTTGTTGTTGTCGTTGTTTGTTTTCTCTCTCTTCTCTTCCATCATACGTCTTTCGTTTTTATCTTTGGTTTATTGGCCAACTCGTACCCGCTGTTAGCTTGCCTGATTAGGGCAGCCATTTTGAATTTCTCTTTTCGTTTGCATTTGGTTTAAACAAAATTTTATTCAAAATTTTATT
>JABMCL010001314.1:397500-440000 GCA_018857735.1 Alviniconcha marisindica
GCAATGCACAGCCTTACTCGACGCGAGTTACAGAGTAACCGCCCTTGATAACTGACAGCCAATATCGTAAGCTTTAGCTACACGATCTTTGATTTGAGTAGCTAAAAAGAGGTATCTATCTATCTATCTATCTATCTATCTATCTATCTATCTATCTATCTATCTATCTTGTTTTTACTGGGTTGTAAGGAAGGACTGCATTATCTTGGTGTTGAATATCTTTGGATCACTATAATTATACGCCTACCCCAAAATCATCGACTTATTTTCCAAAGGGGAAGGCTGCACCGACGTTGTTGTTACCCAGCGTGGTCAGCAGAGCGGCCATGACAGCTGTATTGACATCGTTGTTGCTGCTGGAGCTGCTGCTGTGACTGATGGGCCAGGGAATCGGGATAACGCTCTTGTGGCAACTGCTGTGGCGGTGGGATGTTGTCATGGCGACGACTGAAAAACAAACAAATAATTATGACAGCGGTAATGAGGTCACATTAAAACAAAACAAGTTCAAATTCAGTGTCGCTTTACGTCCACATAGACCATAATGACTATTCAAGACGGAGAGCCCAGGACGGCCGCCTTGACTTTCACACAGCTTCTCCTGAACTGTGACAAAACAACATAGCCTAAAGCAGATGTGTATGTGTGGTTCATCTGCACGAATTAAACAGGTGGTGTTCCTGATACCTGTGAAATGCTTTTAAATTCTGCTTAGTCTTAGTTGTGGTGTAGGAGAGAGAGCCAGGTCCGAGATCCTGTACTTGGTCTATCCAAAGTAAAGCAACTTTTTACAACAACGCGTAGCCTACATGTTCAAATCTCAGTAATTTAAGTCACAGGAATCTAAACAAGCAAAACCTATATTACACAGACACGCGCGACACACACACCCCACACACACACCCCACACACACACACACACACACACACACACACACACACACACACACAACACACACACACACACCCACACACACACACACACACAACACACACACACACACACACACACACACACACACACACACACACACACCACACACACACACACACACACACACACACACACACACACACACACACACACACACACACACACACCACACACACACACACCACACACACACACACACACACACACACACACACACACACACACACACACACACAAACATGCAGGAAGAGACAGAAGAGAGAGAGGGAGCATACGTGTGCGCAGAGCACTCAATACTTACATGCAGACAAGAAAAGTATTGCAGCCAACGCCTTGTGCATGGTGAAAACTTTAAAGATGCTCACAGACGAACTGCAGTCCTTTACCGTGTTATTTGCTGTTTTTAGAACAGAATAAAACGTTTCCTAACTTAGCACTGTTTTTATACGCTTCTGGCTCTGGTAAGACACGGATGGAAACCAGAAATCAACAAAAGCATCGTCTGTTTCCTGTTTTCTTTAAGCCTATTAATTCTTTCAAATTCAGGGAAATACGTGAATACGTGAAGTAAAAAAAAAAAATGTTCCGAGCACATATAGTAACAGGTGTGGTCGGTGCGAAACCGGCATTGTTTAGCCGGATGAAAGAACTCGCGCACGCGCGCGCGCGCTCACACACACACACACACACACACACACACACACACACACACACACACACACACACACACACACACACACACACACACACACACATGCACGCACGCGCACGCACGCACGCACGCACACACATGCACCTACGCACGCCGACGAACGCACGCACCCACACAAGCAAGTACGCTCGCACACACACGCACGGTTCCCCCCCCCCCCTTCCCCAACACACACACACACACACACTCCAGAAGCGAAGACGTGAGCTAGTTAAATAATGATAGGCCTACCGGCTTCATGGAAACAGACATGCAGATAGCTCATAATCAAAATGACGATTGTGGCTAGAAGAACATTTCATCACACATTAGATGACAGCCTCTTTAAGATTCGGGGGGTGGGGACGATTTGGTTGGAATGATTACGCGGGGGGCGGGGAGTGGGGGCACGATTTGATTGGAATGGCTACGCCTTAAAATAGCTGCGGAGAAGTTCTTTCGTGAAGCACGTCTCACTAAGTAACCATGACAAGGGCTACAAGCTTCAAAGGGAGATAAACTATCGCCCCTGCCGCTTTCTCAGCGGTGGCCAAATAGGTGGTGGCCCAACTGCAACTGTATAAATATTCACCAAAGTTCAATGGCCGGCAACACATTCTGTTACAAGCTGGGGGAAAAGAGAAGCAAAAACTCCTGAGGACAAATCGATTCAAAATGGCTTCTAAGACATTGATCATCATGGCTTTTCTGGCTTTCTGTGAGTTTTATAACTTCTCTGCTTAATTGTTGGAATCTCGCTCGTTCGTTTTGTTGTTGTTGTTTTTTGTTTTTTGTGTGTTTGTTTGTTTTTGTTTAGTTTTTTGTTTGTTTGTTGTTGTTTTATTATTTTCGCTCCAAATATTGTGAACTACGTAACCCCCTTATGCCTACGTAGTTGTTTTGTGGAGGGGGGGGGGGGGGGGGGGGAGGGTGTCATCGAGCAACTATTTTAGCAAGTTTTGTTTTTTGTTTTCTTCACCTGATAATATCATCGAAGAACTGACTACAGTGACGCTGCGTGTGAAGCAAATTAGAAGCCAATTTTACTAATACAAAAGCTGGTTAGGTCTGCGTTAAGAATTATTCAGTTAGTGGTAGAGTTAAATACTCGTTTAGGTTGTGTGTGTGTTTCTTGTTGTTGTTGTTTTTCTTGTTTATAGTATCTCTGAAATCTGAAATAGGAAAGACATTGCTTCCCGAGGCTGATTTGCTTTTCAAACAGTAAGTGGCACTATTCCCCTTACTGGAGATCACCCGTGCGGAATATTTCACTTCACAACCAGTGGAGAGATAATTATGCAAACCGAGGTCAAGGACTAGGGTCAAGGTGGACAAACAGATGATTCTTCTTATTTCAACAGTTTGCTGTGGTTCCGGTCATGTCCGTTGTTGTTTTCTTCCAGTCAGTAACCATGACTCTCCGCTGTTGTTTTTAGTTTTTTGTTATTGTATTTTGCGAGGAGGGGTGGGTGCGGTGGGAGGGGAGTAGTGCCACTTACTGTTTGAAAAGCCATTCAGCCTCGGGAAGCAATGTCTTTCCCATTTCAGGTTTATTCCGCAGAACTTTCAATTGCATTTTCGCCCACGCCTTTTTGTACTGTGTACGATGCCACTGGAAAATAGGTCAACTAGATCTACGGAGTCAGAACAGAAGCGGTCACAATAAATGCTGCGTTCAGGGAACACAGCCATAGATTTATGGCAAACCGAGGTCAAGGACGAGGGTCAAGGTGGTCAAGTACTAGAATAATCATCTGCTTGACCACCTTGACCCTCGTCCAAGGTGCTCAAGTACTAGTACTAGTGCTTGTTAGTACATGCACTAACACCGACACCCGCGCTGATTTGGCAAAACTGATTCCAGAATTCACCCTCACAACTTGGTGTTTCAAATATTGTTTGCTGTTGCTCATAACAATGAATATACAAAACAAAATCGAAAACTAATTGTTATAAATGAAATCAGTAACTGAAAGCGGACTGTCTGGAAGAAAACAACAACAGACATGGCTGGAACCACAGCAAACTGTTGAAACAAGAAGCATCTGCTTGACTTCTTGACCCTCTTCCTTGACCTCGGTTTGCATAACTTGATTATCTCTCCACTGGGTGTGAAATTTAAAACAGAATCCGCACGGATGATCTCCTCCACATTTTTTATGGGTGACAAGAATCCGTGTTGACTGATGCATAGTCTCTTCAGTCACAAATAGCTTGATCATGTTACTGGTGTTACCTATTTTTTCTTTTCAAACATTGACAGTTTGACAATAATTTCAAGAGCCATGTCAGGTCATGTCTTCATCCAGATGAAGACATGACCTGACATGGCTCTTGAAATTATTGTCAAACTGTCAATCAGTTCTTTTTGCCAACCTTGAATGTGATGCTCCTTTGCTGCAGGTGTCGTCATGACAAGAGCTCACAGCAGCAGCAGCAGCAGCAGCAGTTGCCACGAGAGCGTTATCCCGATTCCCTGGCCCATCTCCCATTCCAGCAGCAGCAGTTCTAGCAGTACTGCCGAAGCCGCTTTGATGGCCGCTCTGCTGGCCGGTGCCGGCGGGGGAGCCGGCGTTGGTCAAATTGGGGCTGTTCCGGCTCCCGGAATCGGAAGATAGTCTCGGCAAACTTCCTTTTCAGTCGAGTTTCCGGTAAGATATTGCTTTGTTGTTGTTGTTTACTTCCTTTTCAGTCGAGTTTCCGGTAAGATTATAGCTTCGATGTTGGTTACCTCCTTTTCAATCTAGTTTCCGGCAAGATTATAGCTTCGATGTTGGTTACCTCCTTTTCAATCTAGTTTCCGGCAAGATTATAGCTTCGATGTTGGTTACCTCCTTTTCAATCTAGTTTCCGGTAAGATTATAGCTTCGTTGTTGGTTACCTCCTTTTCAATCTAATTTCCGGTAAGATTATAGCTTCGTTGTTGGTTACCTCCTTTCCAATCTAGTTTCCGGTAAGATTATAGCTTCGTTGTTGGTTACCTCCTTTTCAATCTAGTTTCCGGTAAGATTATAGCTTAGTTGTTGGGTACCTCCTTTTCAGTCTAGTTTCCGGCAAGATTACTGCATTGTTGTTGTTGTTGTTGTTATTGTTGTTGTTGTTGTATAGTTGTTGTTTTTGTTGTTCTTGTTGTTGTTGATGTAGTTGTTGTAGTTGTAGTTGTTGTAGTTGTAGTTGTTGTGTGTTTTTAATCGTATTAGAGGATGTACCTCTGGTGGAGTTTATGTACCTTGCAGTTACACGCATATCAAGTGGGAGTTACCGTAGGCGACTCAGCGCGTCTTTGTTGTTGTGTTTGTGTGACGTCTTTCGAGCGCTAATTAACTCCCTTGTTAATTAGTTAGTTAATAATTATTGTCTTGATTCTGTTTATAAATCGGTTTCCAGTCAGCTTTGTTTCATATTTTCTTATTCTCTCCTTTAAAAAAAATTCTTCTTCTTGTCTGACTTGGACCGGAGTCAAATGAGTATTTTTTTGTTTTGTGATTCTTCTTCATCATTATTATATCTTTTAATAACATGTATTTCAGTAGTAGTTGCAGCAGCCAGCAGCAATAGTAGTAGTAGTAGTAGTAATAGTAGTAGTAGTAGTAGTAGTAGTAGTAGTAGTAGTAGTAGTAGTAGTAGTAGAAGTAGTAGTATGATTATTATCATTATTATAATGAGCGCTTTCTTCAGTCAGCGGTCAATCTCGTATTGGAAATTTTGAGGCCGTTGATGTCTGCTCATCATTTCTATTCGTTGGCCATTTAACTTTTTCCAGATATAATATATATATATATATATATATATATATATATATATATATATATATATATATATATATATATATATATATATATATATATATATATATATATATATATATATATATAAACCTATCTACTAAATTATTATTGTACTGACGTTGCAGCAATCAGGTTTCTGACATAAACGATTATTTCTTAATAATCTTATTTATTCGTTTTCTTATTTCAGTCTGACTTCACGGATATGTGCAATATCAGGAGAAGTCGAAGACGTGGTGTGACGCTGAAGGGTTAATCTATGGTTAATCTATGTGATCTCAATGAGGCCGAATAAACTAATTCAAACATAGCCGATTTTGTGTGTGCGTGTGTGTGTGTGTGCGTGTGTGTGTGTGTGTGTGTGTGTGTGTGTGTGTGTGTGTGTGTGTGTGTGTGTGTGTGTGTGTGTGTGTGTGTGTGTGTGTGTGCATCGTTTTATGTATATATATATATATTGCTTTTGTATTTCAGCGTATCACACACACACACACACACACACACACACACACACACACACACACACACACACACACACACACACACACACACACACACACAACGCAAACACACACACACACACACACACCACACACACACACACACACACACACACACACACACACACACACACACGCACGCACACAAGAAAAGGGGAAAAGGAGGGGGAAAGGGGGATTCGAAAGGCATACATTCTATAAAACTAGAGATTACAACAACAACAGAAAATGGAAAGATTTTTTTAATCTCTTACTTGTTTATACTTGACATCAGAATTTACTCATAATAAATTTTAAAAAGTGTGCTAAATTTGTCAGTGTTCGTTTGTTTTTACTGCAAAGAAGACTGAATTTTATTTACATTTGCATTTTTACAATAAAATTCCAAAAGATTTTTTGTTTTGTTTTGTTTTTTGTTTGTTTTGTTTTGTTTTTTGTTTGTTTTGTTTTCCTTTGTTTTTTGATTAAGCGAAAAAAGAACAACTGGAAACAAAATGGAATTCATCGTCAATGTCAGCAGATAAACACTACATAATCTGTCTTCGTAAGGCAAGTTCAATACTCGTTCCCTTTGAATCGGGAGTCCATTGTTCAGTGTTCTAAAATGTACTCTTTGTGTGTGTGTGTGTGTGTGTGTGTGTGTGTGTGTGTGTGTGTGTGTGTGTGTGGTGTGTGTGTGTGTGGTGTGTGTGTGGTGTGTGTGTGTGTGTGTGTGTGTGTGTGATGTTAGTTAGTGTTGTGTAACTTATATATATAGTACTTATATATATATATATATATATATATATATATATATATATATATATATATATATATATATATATATATATATATATATATATATTATATAACAGATAAAAATCAAAGAAAAACAGCAAATTGGCATAAACGTTCCCAAATTTTCGGCTAACGCCTTCCTCGGGGGTTTATATATATATAATATATATATATATATATATATATATATATATATATATATATATATATATATATATATTTCTTTGATTTGATGTATCACACACACAAACACACACACAAAGGGGGAAAGGAGGGGGAAAATGATATTCGAAAGGCATACATTCTATAAAACTAGAGATTACGACAACAATAGAAAATGAAAATAGTTTTCAAAAATCTCTTACATTTGACATCAGAATTCGCTCATAATAAATTTCAAGAAGTGTGCTAAATTTATCAGTATTCGTTTGTTTTTACTGCAAAGAAGACTATGAAAGACTGTGGAATTTATTTACATTTGCATTTTTACAATAAAATTGCGATTTTTTTTTGTTTTTTGTTTTTGATTAAGAGAAAAAAGGAAAACTGCAAACAAAATGGAATTTATCGTCAATGTCACCAGATGAACACTACATAATCTGTCTTCGTAAGGCAACTTCACTACTCGTCCCCTTTGAATCGGGAGTCTGTTGTTTAGTGTTCTAAATTGTACTAATGTGTATGCTAATTAGCTAAGCAGTAAAACCTGCAAATAATCTTCATGCACAAACGCATTTTTAAACATTGCATAATTGCAATATATTTCTTTTGATTCAATTTCAGAGGACCATTGTAGGATGTATTGATCTCGTAATACTCGCGGGCGCGCGCGCGCGCGCGCGTGTGTGTGTGTGTGTGTCTGTGTGTGTGTGTGTCTGTGTGTCTGTGTGTGTGTGTGTGTGTGTCTGTGTGTGTGTGTGTGTGGTTACAGTAATTTAAGTCAAACTGATACTTGTCCGCCTATCACTTAGGCCAATCCCGTTTAGGACCGTCTCAACAGAAGACAAAAATGGCGATTTATATTTTCCCTCCTTGTGCATTTCACAAAGGAATTTGTATATAACCATAATTTGAAAACTTAAACTTAGACCAGTTAGGTACCTCGAAAGGAGCGTTGCTATGCGCAAATCCGCCAACTCGGCCGCTGGCATTCGGATGCCTTCAAGAGATAATTATATCCGCTCGCCCAACCCTCTACAACAGCTTCGCTAAGCCACCAGCTACAAGGTGGCCATGTAGCTCCAGGAATCATAATTCACCGAACAGTCTGCACGGTATTGCTTTTTCAACAGGGAGGTCATAGCTGGGAGGTTGGCCCAGTCTATCGTAACATAACTATGTTTTAAGGTTCATTTTGTTTCTCAGGAACAAGGAGGTTGACCTTACAGTCTCCGAATAACTCGAGTAGGGCATCTAGCTTGAATCTCGCGGCGCGAAACACACACACACACACGCACGCACGCACGCACGCATTAGCGTGGTGCTAATGCAGTTTTCTTATTGCCTTGTTATCAGGGATGTGACAGTGCAAGGGAGACAACCCGCCATCGATAGGTTTCCCAAGATTTCCCCTTGGTGTAGGTCTTGAATGAATCCACAGCTCTGGCCTTCAGCTCCCACACCGGAGAAGAGTTTACGCTGGCATGGGGGGGGGGGGGGGGGGGGGGGGGGGTAATGGGCATTTGAGAGTATAATTACATGTGTACCACTAAAATGAGATATAGTGATGGAGCCAGTGTTGGCCCGGGTATTTTGATGACCAAAATGCTACATGCTTAAAGTTTGGTTACAGATATTTGTCTAAAAGGTTATCCGTTCTCGTTGCCTACTGTTTAGGCAACCTTCATATGATGACATATGAATATTGATGTGCATGTCATTTCTAATTAAATAGCATATATGTGGATCAATACATGCGGATGTCAACATGAATCTCAGTGGGTGGTCTCGCCAAGGTCAAGTGCAAAAGTAAGAGCACGGAATTGTACGCATATACGCATATAAAGCGGGACCACTAGTTTTTAAGCTTTTTAATTTCAGGCACTTTATGAATAAAGTTCCCTTTTTCACTCACAGTTGTGTGTTGGATTTGATGTGTGGCATAAAAAGGTTTTATGTGAATGAAACAACAGAGGCACAGAGAGAGAGAGAGAGAGAGAGAGAGAGAGAGAGAGAGAGAGAGAGAGAGAGAGAGAGAGAGAGAGAGAGAGAGAGAGGTGAATAAAATCAATAAAACTAAAACCAGGAACAAACGACCCGCCATGCGGAAATGACCGGGAGTGTGGTATATACACACACACACACACACACACACACACACACACACACACACACACACACACACACGCACACGCACGCACGCACGCACGCACGCACGCACGCACGCACGCACGCACGCACGCACCCACATCCATTACTGGTGATGGAATGGCATAATGAGAACTAAGAAAACAACAAATGAGTATGCAGAAGGGAAGAGATGGGTTTCTGCCGACTACGGACTGGTCCCAAGCCGACTGCGCGCCATGATGCATCAACTGACCATGTGATAGCCTATATGGGACAGGCCCACAAACTCCAGAACCTTTTCTGCAGTTCTGCCCTCATACAAGGAAGAACGGACACAGCATAACTGGTCCAAAGGAGACATGTTTGCAGAAAAGCTCTGGGACTCTAAAGTGGACCTGCTGCAAACAACACAGTTCATCAATACCCTCAGCTACAAGACGTCTGCTGACAATCCTGGAACGCCGAAGGGTGAAAAAGATCACTGTATGGTGATCGAGCTATTGCATATCAGGAACGAATCATAGCCTACTTCTTCTGTGTGATTAACGTTGGTTAGTGCAGATGTAGGTAATAGTTGGAATCACAGGGGTTTACGTGAGGGGTTACAGCTGCTTGGTACGTCAGTTCCAGTTCATCAGATTATCACGTTCAACAATATGACACCAGAAGATGAACAATAATTATGCCTACAGTCCATTCCATCCAGATTTTGACCTCAGTTCTTAATCTACGTGAGTGTGTATAAATGCTTTTTGCGCGCGCGCGCGGCGTGTGTGTGTGTGTGTGTGTGTGTGTGTGTGTGTGTGTGTGTGTGTGTGTGTGTGTGTGTGTGTGGTGTGTGTGTGTGTGTGTGTGTGTGTGTGTGTGTGTGTGTGTTATCAATAATCATTAGAAAATAAAATGTTAAGAGCTTGTATATACATATTACTGTAACTTGTGACCAGCTCGTCAATACGTTGACAACGGCAAAATTTGCACATTTCTGTATTCCTCACTTCGCAGTAATCAACCCAAACGCGTTTACCAAGTTCTACAAATAAAGGCATTCTATATCAAGATAGAGCAATGCACAGCCAAACACGAGGAAAGGTACAGAGTAGCCACCCTTGAAAGCTGGCTCAGCGAAGTTCGTAAGCTTTAGCTATACGATTTTTGTCTGAGTGGCTAAAAAGACATCTCTCTCTCTCTCTCTCTCTCTCTCTCTCTCTCTCTCTCTCTCTCTCTCTCTCTCTCTCTCTCTCTCTCTCTCTTTTCTGAAAAAGCTCTCTCTCTCTCTCTCTCTCTCTCTCTCTCTCTCTCTCTCTCTCTCTCTCTCTCTCTCTCTCTCTCTCTCTCTCTCTCTCTCTCTCTCTCTCTCTCCGAGTGGCTAAAAAGACGCATTATGTTGAAGCACTTCAGTGTATCATATACTGATATAGTTAGTTAGTTAGTTGATTAGTTGTTGGTTAGTTAGTTGGTTAGTTAGTTAGTTAGTTAGTTAGTAGTTAGTTAGTTAGTTAGTTAGTTAGTCATTTTTAACTTTTGGCTGATCTCGCACCGTGGGCCTGTTCGTGGTGTTTGTGGTGCAGGGTTTGCTTTGACTTGAAAACTTCGAAGACGTATAGGTATGTCGTAATAATTTATGACGCGTCTCCTGTATGACGACACAGTTGTGATCTATGCGATCTTCCTGCTGCTATCGTCACTGAAAAGGAAACTAGCTAGAGCTGCTCGATCCAGTCGACCAAAGAGGCCACCCCGATCCAAGATAGGTTACTGGTGTTTTGTTGTTGTTTTTGTTTGTTTGTTTGTTTTTTGTTTGTTTGTTTGGTTTGTTTGGTTTTGTTTGGTTTTTACTGGGTCGTAAGGAAGGACTGAGTTATCTTGGTGTAGAATATCTTTGGATCACTATAATTATACGCCTACCCCAAAATCATCGACTTATTTTCCAAAGGGGAAGGCTGCACCGACGTTGTTGTTACCCAGCGTGGTCAGCAGAGCGGCCATGACAGCTGTATTGACATCGTTGTTGCTGCTGGAGCTGCTGCTGTGACTGATGGGCCAGGGAATCGGGATAACGCTCTTGTGGCAACTGCTGTGGCGGTGGGATGTTGTCATGGTAATGACTGAAAAACAAACAAATAATTATGACGGCGGTAATGAGGCCGCAGTGAAACAAAACAACAAGTTTAAATTCAGTGTCGCTTTACGTCCACATAGACCATAATGACTATTCAAGACGGAGAGCCCAGGACGGCCGCCTTGACTTTCACACAGCTCCGCCTGAACTGTGACAAAACAACATAACCTAAAGCAGATGTGTATGTGTGGTTCATCTGCACGAATTAAACAGATGGTGTTTCTAATACCGTTGGCATGCTTTTATTCTGCTTGGTCTTAATTGTGGTTGCTGGAGAGAGGGCCAGGTCCGAGGTCCTTCACTTGGTCTATCCAAAGTAAAGTTAATTTATATTACAACAACGCATGCATGTTCAAACGTTAGTAATTTAAAACATAAGAATGTAAACAAGCAAGATCTATATAACACTGACACACACACACACACACACACACACACACACACACACACACACACACACACACACACACACACACACACACACACACACACACACACACCACACACACACACACACACACACACAACACACAACAACAAAAAACAACACACAACACACACACACACACACACACACACACACACACACACACACACACACACACACACACACACACACACACACATGCACGCACGCACAGGCATGCACGCACACAAGCAAGTACGCTCGCACATTCAGGCACGTCCCCTCCCCCCTCCCCTCACGCACACACTCCAGAAGTGAAGACGTCAGCTAGCTAAATAATGATAGACCTAGATAGACCTACCGGTTTCATGGGAACAGACATGCAGATAACTCATAATAATATGTTTGTGTCTGTGCTCAGTAACTGATGAAAATGACGATTGTCGCTAGTCCCAAATTAACGAAGAAGAAGATTTCTTACAACCTTAGATGAGACTCTTTATGATTGGGTGGGGAGGGGGGAGGGGGTGGAGGGGGGGGGGGTCAATTTGATTGGAATGGCTACGCCTTAAAATAGCTGCATAGAAGTCCTTTCGTGAAGCACGTCTCACTAAAGTAACCATGACAAGGGCTACAAGCTTCAAAGGGAGATAAGAGGATTAAACTGCCGCCCCTGCCGCTTTCTCAGCGGTGGCCAAATAGGTGGTGGCCCAACTGCAACTGTATAAATATTCACCAAAGTTCAATGGCCGGCAACACATTCTGTTACAAGCTGGAAAATACGAGCAAAAACTGAGGAGAAATCGATCCAAAATGGCTTCCAAGACATTGATCATCATGGCTGTTCTGGGTTTTTGTGAGTATATATATATATATATATATATATATATATATATATATATATATATATATATGGTTAAGAATAACCCCCCGAGGAAGGCGTCAGCCGAAAATTAGGGAACTTTTATGCCAACATGTTGTTTTTCTTTGATTTCTATCAGTTATATATATATATATATATATATATATATATTATATATATATTATATATATATATATATATATATATATATATATATTATATTTAATTTTGCTAATTATTAGGATCTCTCAACATTTTCTTTCTTTCTTCTTCTTCTTCTTCTTCTCTCTCCAGATATTGTGAACTACGTACAAAGGTGTTTTTTTGTTTTGTTTTTGTTTTTTGTTTTTTTGGTTTAAACTTTCTTTCTTTCTTTCTTTCTTGTTGTTGTTGTTTGTTTGTTTGTTTGTTTGTTTGTTTGTTTGTTTGTTTGTTTGTTGAGGGCGGGGGGTGGGGGAGGGGGGGGGGGGATCGTCGAGGCAACTATTTCAACAACTTCTTCTTTTTCTTTTTTCTGCACAATATGGATACCTCGCCGGATCATCGAGGAACTGACTACAGTGACGCTGTGTGTGAAGCAAATTAGAAGCCAGTTTTACTAATACAAACGCTGGTTAGGCCTACATTAAGAACTGTTCAGTCAGTGGTAGAGTTAAATATTCGTTCGGTAATTTCCTGCTTTTAGTGTCAATATTCGTTCGGTAATTTCCTGCTTTTAGTGTCCTAAATTATTGCTCAGCTACTTCCACATTTGCTCATTTTTAAGTCGCACGCTCTGTTTGAAAAGCCAATCAGCCTCATCAAGCAGTGTTTTTACTTGGTTTTGTTTTGCTTTCCAAAATTAATGGCTGTGTTTCATTGTGACCGCTTCTGTTCCGAACCGGCCGTAGATCTCAGTGGCATCGTACACAGTACAAAAAGGCGTTTTTTGAATGATACCACGAGGGCGAAAATGCATTTGAAAGTTCTGCAGAGTAAATCTGAAATAGGAAAGATATTGCTTCCCGAGGCTGAATGGTTTTTCAAACAGTAAGTGGCACCCGTCCCCTCTGTCTCTCTGTGTCTCTGTCTCTGCCTGTCTGTCTCTCTCTCTCTCTCTCTCTCTCTCTCTCTCTCTCTCTCTCTCTCTCTCTCTCTCTAGTTCTTCCTAGTAACATCAGTTTCAGCCCGCTACACGAGTTTTGCCGTAGAAAGCTTTCACTCGCCATTTAAATTTTGTTCCTCTTTTTAAGCAGTGTGAACCGTTACTAGAAAAAAAGAAAAGAAGATGTTATAGTTTTGCAACTATCTTACGTTTGTAACACAAGGCATTAAACAGTTCTGAACCCTCGAGGTGTGCAATTGGCGACTTGCGACACAACGGACATGGCTGGAACCACAGCAAACTGTTGAAATAAGGAGAACCATCTGCTTGACTACTTGACCCTCGACTGACCTTGACCTCGGTTTGCATAACTTGATTATCTCTCCGCTGCTGTGAAACGAAAAATTCCGCTCCGGTGATCTCCTCCACAATCTTATGTGTCACAAGAATCCGTGTTGACTGATCTCTGATGCATAGTCTCTTCAGTCACAAATAGATTAATCATGTTACAGGTGTTATCTATTTTTTTCTTTTGAAGCATTGATCATGTGGCTGGACTTAGATATTTTTTCTTTTCAAACATTGACAATTTGACAATAATTGCCAGAGTCATGTCTTCATCTGGATCAGTTCTTTTTGCCAACCTTGAATGTGATGCTCCTTTGCTGCAGGTGTCGTCATGACAAGAGCTCACAGCAGCAGCAGCAGCAGCAGTTGCCACGAGAGCGTTATCCCGATTCCCTGGCCCATCTCCCATTCCAGCAGCAGCAGTTCTAGCAGTACTGCCGAAGCCGCTTTGATGGCCGCTCTGCTGGCCGGTGCCGGCGGGGGAGCCGGCATTGGTCAAATTGGGGCTGTTCCGGCTCCCGGAATCGGAAGATAGTCTCGGCAAACTTCCTTTTCAGTCGAGTTTCCGGTAAGATTATTGCTTTGTTGTTGTTGTTTACTTCCTTTTCAGTCGAGTTTCCGGTAAGATTATAGCCTTGTTATTGTTGTTTCCAGTCAGCTTTGCTTCACATTTCGTTATTCTCTCTCTCTCTCTCTCTCTCTCTCTCTCTCTCTCTCTCTCTCTCTCTCTCTCTCTCTCTCTCTCTTATTTTTTTATTTTTTACTTTCTGCTTTTTTTGCTCACTTCTCGCTGATTTGTCTGACTTGGACTGGAGTGAAACGAGTATTTTTTTGTTATTTTTCTTCATCGCTGTCGTAGTAGTAGTATAATTATCATCAATATTATTATTACTCATCAGCGCTTTTTTTCTGAAATTTATCAGTGAGGCCATTGATGTCTGCTCATCCTTTCTATTCATTGACTGTTTAACTTCTTATGTACATGTATTTATTTTTAACATATCTACTAAATTATTATTCGGTACTGACGTTGCAGCAACCAGGTTTCTGACATACACGATTATTCCTTAATAATCTTATTTATTCGTTTTCCTATTTCAGTCTGGCTTCACGGATTTGTGCAATATCAGGAGAAGACGTGGTGTGACGCTCAGTGAAGGGTTAATCTATGGTAATAACCGTGTGATCTCAATGAGGCCGAATAAACTAATTCAAACATAGCTGATTGTGTGTGTGTGTGTGTGTGTGTGTGTGTGTGTGTGTGTGTGTGTGTGTGTGTGTGTGTGTGTGTGTGTGTGTGTGTGTGTGTGTGTGACTGAGTGTGCGTGCGTGCGTGCCGCGTGCGTGCGTGCGTGCGTGTGTATGTGTGTCAGTGTGTGTGTGTGTGTGTGTGTGTGTGTGTGTGTGTGTGTGTGTGTGTGTGTGTGTGTGTGTGTGTGTGTGTGTGTGTGTGTGTGTGCAGTGTGTGTGACTAAGTAATCAAGTCCCGCATGCGCAAAACTGAAACTAACTCAGTAAATGACTAGCCATGCAAGCCAAAACAACAACAACAACAACAAACACAATGTGCGCCAGCTGACAACCAATCACCCATAAAAATAAAAATAAACTGACTCAGAGTTGACTGTCACAGGCTGAAAGGCCGAAACTGATCATCTGCTAGTTTAGGTTCCGGCTCCCCTTAAATCAGAATAGATGATTTATTTTTTATTTTTTGTAAAGTCTCAATTAGATTCCAGTGTTGCATCGACTGTCTCCATTATTGTCAAGATTGTGATTATCTGCCCAAACCCAGTCCCGGCCGCCAATGTCACAGTCTAATGTCAGTAACCGTGTGTAACGTCATCAGTACGGCCCGCCAAGGATAAAAACAACTTTGACACAAGCTACCGCTGCATAGTTCAGGAGCTGTGTGAGAGTCGAGGTGGCCGTCCGGGGCTGTCCGTCCTAACGAGCCTATGTCAACTGACATCTGAGGACATTAAGCAACACTACCTACCTAGCTACTGCTGCACGGTTCAGGAGCTGTGTGAGAGTCGAGGTGGCCGTCCCGCTGGGCTGTCCGTCCCGATAACGAGCCCAGTTCTGGTTTCCGTGGACGTAAAGCTATATTGAACCATGCTTCGGCATTGCCGGTCTCATTGCTTGTCCCTAATATGTCAACTGACATCTGAGGACATTAAGAAACACGTACCTCATACCTACCTACCTACCGCTGCACATAGTTCAGGAGGCTATGTGTGAGTCGAGGTGGCCCGCCGTCCTGGGCTGTCCGTCCTAACGAGCCTTCTGGTTTCCGTGGACGTAAAGAATTACTGAACCATGCCGGCTTCGGCATTGGTCTCAGCTTGTCCCTAACTGATATATGTCAGTCAACTCAGTGACAGCTGAGGACATCAACTGAGCATCACTTCATCATTAGCTACCGCTGTCAGTGTGCGTGTGTGTGTGCGTGTGAATTTTTTCCCCTTCTGATTCCAACAAGACGAAATCTGGCATGTTTCACCGAGCTTGCATATATTATATATAAAATATATATATATATATATATATATATATATATATATATATATATATATATATATATATATATATACCAGAAGAAGAAGAAAAGGTCACTCCAAATCACTGCCGGAGGAAACATAACTCTGTTGAACTTCCGGTCAGCCAAGTTTCAATGCGGTTTCTTCTTCCATTTTGGTATTTTCGTAGTTCTCCTACGCTTCTGCGGCTTTGTTGTGTCTTTTGGGTATTTCTTGATACAACACGTTTGTCTGACAATTCTTGTAGTTCGAACTGAGTGACATCACAGCACTATGTCGGACGAAATGCAAGTAAAGCAGAGGGAAATGATGTACCGGCTGATGATAAGGTAATAAATGCATCTTCTTTCGGGTAATTTTAAAGACTGACACTTTTTAATGCATGTTGGGCCAGCAGGAAAAGTGCTACCATATGTGTAGCTGCTGGCAGGCAAGAATGCTTTTCGGGCCCCCTTTGCTGGAGACTTACAGAACAAACAGCCTCAGCCTCAGGTACAAACTTTGTGTTGTACATGTATGTATACCCAGGCCCACAAATTCCAGCACTCTAAGTCTAATGGTCTCAAAAAGCAGCCAAGTCCACCCCACCCCAGCAACACACACACACACACATGCATGCATGCTTGCATTTGCCTTTGTCAAAATTGTGTCGATATGGTGGTTGAACTTGAAGTTCAACTTGACATTGTAATTTGTATCAAGTACAGTTTGTAGCATGAATACATGGATACAATCTGTCTACAGGACTTAATACATCATTACATGATAACATGTGTATACTGTCACAACTGTGGTCTTTTTGCATGCAATGCAGGTAATACCTTCACTGTAATACTAATACAGTAATAGACTATGATTCAATCTGGTAGCCAAGACTAGAGTTATAGACTCTATTAAGTATTATAATTTATACAGATTTACTTCTGTATTTGCTTTCTTTGATTATTTGTTATTTTCCATCAACTTTGAATGAAACTGAGACTGTTGCATGACTGTTCTGATGGAAAACAGCTGTCTGTTTTGTTTATCTGGTTCTTGCTTTGGTTACAGTCAGCTTTTTTATGATGGCTACAAGGACCAGGCCGTGTCACTGGCACAGGTTATCAAGCCCTTCCCAGCATGCCCTCCTAGCGATCGCCTCTTCAGTATCTTCAGAGCTGGCTATAAAATTGAAGAAGGTATTAAAAACACTTTTTATTTTATTAGTGACTTCCCTATGGAATATAATATTAATAATCTATATATATATATATATATATATATATATATATATATATATATAGTATATATATATATCTAATATCTTACTGACAGTTGCTGTAGTATAGTAACTAACTAATAATGTAATATGAGGTAAGTATCAGAATCTGATTTATTTGAACTAAAAATTAAAATTATGGAAAGATGTATCATTGTATGTGTAGTAAATTTGTATTTTTACATTTTTGAACACTTTCAGAAGATGGAGTTTGGGTATCGCTTACCAACAGTAACACTAACAGTCACTGAGTCAGTAATACTACTTTTACTAGTTACAGTAGACACAAGGTTCCTGGAAAAGGGTAGATTGGATTGGGACAGTGAGACAAACTGGTTTGATTGTGGTAATCTTTAGACTACAGCTTTGACTAGTTTGCTTTGGGGTCTCATTTGAGAGGTTGACATGATCTCGGTCTCCGTGTTGTACAGCCTGACATGTGAGAAACCTTTGATGAATGACTGTCTGCTGGTCTGCCTGATGTACCCACTCTGTCTGGGCTCAGGACTTTCCACTTTGGACAGGCCTTTTCACAGGCCTAGGCAGACCATGCATTTTTTCTTATGGCAGATGACTGTGTGTATGTTGGCATGTATATTACATATAGCGTGAATGGAGAAATTTATTGAAATGCATGTAAAAAAAATAAAAAATTGTCAAGTTGTTTGTAGAATCTAGAATTGTACAGCACACTGAGTTAAACTTGTGTTGGAGAGTGGTGCTGTGTAGGAATTGTCTTTTATTATTATCTTGATGTGTCTTAACTCTTATGTTTGTTCACTGCTTTGAGTTTGAGTTTGAGCTGCAGGGTAGGCACTTTACAAATTTCCATGATGATGGTGATTATTAATATTATTATTTTGTCCTGTTATAATTATTCAGAGTTGATTATCAAATTTTAATATTTTATCATGGTTGTCATTTGAACTATACATTATAATTTACCAGCAACAGTATTCAAACAGGATTATTTGAATTTAGATAAAAGGATGCTGTTATCTGATGATTTTGTTTTCTTGTTTCCATGACCTAAAAAGCTTGGTGATTTTGTTCTATCTATGCAGAGAAAACAGACGCTAAAGACATTCCCAAGGTCAACAACTTTGTAGCACCGGGTTCCGGCATTGACCTTGAGTTTGAGACAGAAGGTAGTGTTCATGTTGATTCATTTACTGATGTCATTCATGTCTTATGTCTGTCTGTCTTTCTCTCATCCTGATAGGAGTTTTAGGACATTAACAAAAATAAAAATCCAGTTACTTCACTGAAGTACCATAGCAAACCTCAGCCTGATAGCCTGTACCCCCCCAAACTGCAGTAGTTTACCATCCCACATAAAGACTTTACCCCCACCCATTAATAATAATAATGTATGACTTAGTGCCAAAAGGTGTGCAAGAAAAGAGGACAGAGGTACTAGAAAATAAAGTTGACAGGATGTGAGTGAGTAATGCATTTTTTGAATGAACACACGTGAATTCATCTACCAGTGAAGGGAGAAGGCAGTGCTGCTCTTCGTTCCTGAGAAATTTGACTTTCAGTGTGATTTGTGACAAGATGTTGAACATTACACATTGCAACAAGCCCACATCACTGTGCTGCTAATCATGCAGTTAACTGCGAAAACCCAACTGATCTTACAAGATGTGATCCACATGAGTATTACCAAGTCAACTGTTGTTGTTCTGTGTCACACAGAACAGCATGCTACCAATAGTTTGTTGCAATAGATAATGTTCAACATACAGCCAATCTTGAACATTTTTAAATGAATAAAAAGCAACACATTTTGAAACATAAACAGTTATTCTTTAATAGAACAATATGTGACAAGTAAGATTTGATGATTTTTTTTCTGAAATTTAAGCTTTCTTGACACAAACAGCAAATGATGTAAGAAATGTGTTGTACATTACTATTTCAACAAGATGTACAATGCTGTTTGTTTCTTGATGAAAATGATGAATCAGTAACTTTTTATTACTGTAAAGTATAAAGACACATAACTATTTCCATGATAACAGTTTTTGCTGCATTAATTTTGTTGTAGTGGATAACATAACGTTAATGAGACAACATGGTACTTTGTTTTTCATAACAAAATAAATAATACTTATTATTTAACAAACAAGTAAGTGTTTTGTAAGAGAAAATAGAGCAAGTAAGAGTGAGTGCAACTTTTGCTGCTTTTGGGTGTCACAGGAAAACACACACGCAACCTGTCATCCATGCGTTTCTTGGTCATGTTGACTTGGGTGCCTAGGACAAAAATAGTTGAACAGTTAACTTAAAAGTAAAAGAATTAACAATAATCAAATATAATTTTTTTAAATAAATATTACTAAAAAATTCACAGCCAAAGAATAATGCTATTAAGATCGGCACCTTACATTTTTAGAACTCTGGAAGGCAGACAAGCATGGTCACTATAATTATGTCGAACGTTATTATTTCCACAGCTCCTGTTGTAATCATAATGTTCAACACCTAACTTGATGACTTTAACCTGTGTAAATTTGAATTGTCTATGATATATGATTATTTGTTTGAAGACATAGTTTGTAAACAAAACGAACTAAGTGCAAGCAAAAAATGTAAAGAGTACGATCAGAATATACTGTTTATAACCAATCTGCTGTTGCACATTGCGATTTTGATGAAAGAGAAAGTCAGAACTTCACTAGATTGTCTACAGATGCTGGTCATGAAACATTTCAACACACATAACGTTCGACCGAGGGATATTTCGGAGCCTCTAACTCCAAAAACAAACTTAGTGATAATCGATTTTATATGCACTGTGTAAAGCAATATATCTCCTCTGTGCAAGTCGGTGACTGAGGTAATGTTTTGATTCATCATGTACATGAACGAAAGCATCGAAAGCACTCACCGTGAGCATGTCCGTTTTCAGGGGTTGAATTTTGTGGCGCTTTTCACTTTCAGAAAAATAATATTTCTCCAGCTGCTCCAGATTTGGAGCTCATATTGTTTCCACTGTGATACTGACCAATTATGAATGCACACACAAAGCAACAACAGGACAAAGTGTTTGAAACAGATTTTATTGACAGTCAAAAATCTAACCCCCCCATTTGCACACCTTTTGGCACTAAGTCATATATATATATATACCAATATAAATATCATCGTATAACCGGAAGATTTGACTAAATCGCTGATGAACGTTTAAATTAAGTTGAACGTTACGCCTTTTACGGTCTTCAAAAATATTACCCCACACCTTTAGCATATCAGAACATCTCTTCCATGTGGCCATGTGCTAAAACTAAAAGCAAATGACCCAGATGTGTAACATGGCTAACCAAAAAATAATATTTCTCCAGCTGCTCCAGATTTGGAGCTCATATTGTTTCCACTGTGATACTGACCAATTATGAACACACACACAAAGCAACAACAAGACAAAGTGTTTGAAACTGATTTTATTGACAGTCAAAAATCCGACCCCCCATTTGTGCATCTTTTGGCACTAAGTCATATATATATGCATGGATCATTAGATATTGTCTGTGGCTTTTTCTAATTCAGCGTAGTTTCTGTCTCACTGCAAGCAGTGAAGCACAGATCATCTTCTGTTTCTTTGGCTGTTCACTTTAGTGTATTATTAATATTAAGTTTATGTCATTTTATTTTAAGGTACTAAATAAGTTCCGATAAGAGATCTTGGCTTAGTTATGAGTGACAAAATAAAACTTTGCAGAAAATGTGTTTTGTGCCCTAGTTACAGGTTACATTCTAATATCAAATTATTTGCTGTTTGTGTACAGTACAAAACACTGTCTCATTTTGTGAACAGTGCAGACAATCTCCGCAGAAGCATCTCTCTATGAGACATGTTATGTGACGGCCCACAAGGCAGCATGCCGAGCAGCGAGGTTTCACCCCACTGGACAGCTCATCGCAACTGGCTCAGAGGACTGTTCTATCAAGGCTGGTTTCTATTTTTTATTCCACTTATGATATCCCCTTGCTCACCAGAATGAGTTAAAGTAGCATGTACTCAAAATGGTAATTGCAGCTGCTTGGAGGGGGGAAAGGGGCGGCCTCCACAAACTAATTTCTTAATTACTCAGTTCCACAGGCTCTGTAGTAGTTGTTATGAATGTTAATGGATCAGTTATAATTGTTAAATGAAAACTAAAGCAAAGATGCAAGATGAACAAAGCATGGAAAATTTGTAAATGTTGCCACATGCAGGCTTCATTTTATTGTTCTGTAAATGTTTAAACAGTCAAAAGAAGTACATTTTTGCTTCAGATTTGAGCTTCTTGGTGTTTCATGGTTGCTCATCTCTTCTGCATACTGATCTGTCATTTTCTGCTCGTACCAACCCATCACCAGTAATGCATGTATTGGTAGGGTGTGTGTGTGTGTGTGTGGTGAGAGAGAGAGGAATGTGTCACTCTGTGTGTGTGTGTGTGATGAAATGAGCATATCCTTGTGTCTTTGTAAGTTCTCTTGGCTCTTACAAGGTGGGGCGCCATAAATAATCTATTATAATTATTTACCACTGAAGAGCAGACAAAGATTGCGTCATGACATATGTGATAGTTTTGCCACACATTCCAACCTTGTTCATTACATCACTAGTCTAATACAGTGATAGTAATGCCGATTCCCAGGCACAAAATGGCAGCATTCACAGTCATGTTTTTGCCACTTTCAAATTTCAGTTGCTCAGAAATGAAGTGAAAAACTGCTGGTGTCTATTTTCTGTTCCCTTGCTATCAGAAGGGCCTGTGAAGGTGTGATGCTTCTCTGCTCTGCTTTCCCTTTATGCATCTGGTATGGTTTTACATGGAAACAGCGGATCAGTTATGACAGTTGATGGATCTCGTAAAGTTTTACATGGAAACAGTGGATCAGTTATGACAGTTGATGGATCTTGTACGGGTTTAGATGGAGATAGTGGATCAGTTATGACAGTTGATGGATCTCATAAAGTTTTACATGGAAACAGTGGATCAGTTATGACAGTTGACAGATCTCGTAAAGGTTTACATGGAAACAGTGGATCAGTTATGACAGTTGATGGATCTCATAAAGTTTTACATAGAAACAGTGGATCAGTTATGACAGTTGACAGATCTCGTAAAGGTTTACATGGAAACAGTGGATCAGTTATGACAGTTGATGGATCTCATAAAGTTTTACATGGAAACAGTGGATCAGTTAATGAGTTATGACAGCTGATGGATCTCATAAAGTTTTTCATGTGGTGAATCAGTTAATGAGTCATGGCAGTTAACAGATCTTGTAAAGTTTTGCATGGAGGCAAAATCAGTCATTGTTTCAATGGGTCAGATAATTTGGGAAACATACTCTTGTAAAAAGATGAAGTTGATGTGAGCATCCAGACATTTTTTGGCACTGAAAGGGTTAATTGTGACTGATCATTAATTTTTCTTGTTTTCCGTTAGATTCTGGATGTTGAGCGCATGCTGGCAAAGAGCGCAACCCCGGCTGAAATCCTGGCCATGGAAACCCACCAACAGCAGATGGAGAATCATCCAGTTATCCGCACACTCTATGACCATGCAGAGGTAAGAATCTCATGTTTATTCGCACACCCTATGACAAAGGAAAGGCACATTTCACTGAGGGAGCCTCACACTTTAAGATAATGCAGAAGCAGGGACCTCCTGGTTATCTGGACACTGGTGGCGGGGCTGGTGAGTTCAACAGGGTTCACATACTGGTTAAGATCAGCATATACCGGAAAATAAATCAGCAGTTGGTCAGACTTACTGACTGTTATTTTGTTTGATCAGCCCCACACACTTATAGGAGAGTCAGTTGCACAAAGCAAGAGAGCTTGCTCTCAAAAGCCAGTACGTAAGCACGATTTAGCATGGGGGGGTTTACATGGGTTTGGAAAAGCCAGGCTTTGCATCTGCCCCAAGATTTGTCTGGAGACAAATTCTGTGCAAACTTTAAAAAATCCTCCAACCAAGGTCCCCTGTGGGCAAACACATGCAGAAGGATCACATAGTTATGCACATTAACGGCCCTGTAGTCCATGTCAGAGTTTGGTGGATTGTTGAAACTCTAACCCAGCATGAGCATGCCCTGAAAACGTGAGCACTGTGCATGAGCCTGCTGGAGTGTAGAAAACAGTGCTATGTAAAAGTGATCAGTCAGTCACTATGTTCAGAACCAAGCAGCAATCAGAAGAGGGAGGTGGAGCTGCAGGGCTCTCATTAGTGAGTTGGACTGTCCTTTGCTTCATCTTTCAACAGCTGGTTGTCTGGACTGTGCTTTTGTGACTCTGTTCCGCACAGCCGTTGAAAGAGCAAGTCGCTGAGCACGCAAGTTGCTTTATACTGGTGAGGTCCCCACCACCTTAGCATCTGTTGTTGTGGTGGTTGCTGACAGTCTCTCCTGGCTTTGCAGGTCGGAGCACTTGGGACAAGCTGTTCATATGTACCCTCCTGTCCCCCATCTCTAACAGATTGTAGGTGGTTTCTGTGGACATTAAGCCTCAACATTTATTCAGTATGTTCCTTATCCAATAAATTATTCTCATAGGTTTTAGCCGAAGTACTGTGTGCATTTGACTTGGACTGCTTTTGTATTTGTGCAGGAGGTAACATGTTTGGACTTCCATCCTTATGACCAAGTTCTTGCTTCAGGCAGCAAAGATTTCAGCATTCGCTTCTTTGAGTATTCCAAACCTTCTGTCAAAAAAGCCTTCAAAAGTATTCAGGTGTGTATCCACTTGCACTAAGATTATTTTGCCTTTTGCCCGGCCCTGAATTATCCATAGGAAAAGTCCTAAATGAAAGTATTTAGTGTTATATCAGACTTGCACAAAGTTACATATTGCCAGGAGCAAATTTTGCCCCAAATTTTCAATTGGAAAAATCCAAAAACAATAAAACAGTATGAGTAATGACTGTTCACTTAATCGATCTCAGAAGCGATGTTTTACATTGTTTTACTCCATTTTATTGTATTTGTTTACTCTTAACTTTGTTAGTGGAATTGTTTTATTGTCCTTTTGGGGGGGGGGGGGGGGGGGGGGCAAATTTGAAAATTTGAGTGACCTAAAAGGCAAACGTTCATTTTATGCATTCTTTTGTTTACCTTAGTGAGTTACGACATTGATGTTGACAGTGAGTTATAACAGTGACAATGACAGTTCATGAGATATAACATTGATGTTGACATTTAGTGAGTTGTGACATTAACGTTGACAGTTAGTGAGTTATAACATTGGCATTGACAGTGAGTTGTTACATTGACAGTTAGTTAAGACATTGACATTGACAGTGAGTTGTGACATTGACAGTTAGTGAGTTGTTACATTGATGTTGACAGTGAGTTATGACATTGACATTAACAGTTAGGGAGTTATAACAATGACGTTGACAGTGAGTTATAACACTGACGTTGACAGTAAGTGAGTTATGACACTGATGTTGACAGTGAGTTATAACATTGACTCTGACAGTGATTTATGACATTGACAGTGACAATGAGCTATAACATTGACATTGACTGTGCATTATAACATTGACTTTGACAGTAAGTGAGTTATAACATTGATGTTGACAGTGAGTTATGACACTGTCAGTAAATTATAACATTGACATTGACGGTGAGTTATAACATTGATGTTGACAATATAACACTGACAATGAGTTATAACATTGACGTTGACCGTGAGTTATAACATTGATGTTGACAGTCAATGCATTATAACATTGACATTGCAGGAAGCAGCACCACTGCGCTGCATGGCTTTTCATCCAAGCGGGGACTACCTTTTGGTCGGCACGCAGCATCCCACTTGTAAGCTATGTCCTTGTGCAACTCAGATGACATCATTGTTATTCATATCACACACTTGCAAGATACCTCCGTCTGTGACTCATATGACATCATTGTTATTTTAGCACACATTTTTGTGTGGTGGAAGGATGTGTTCCTTTGGTCAGTCACAGGTAAAGATGGATGATAGAGAGAGAAAGAGAGAGAGAGAGTAGGTGTGTGTTGTCAGTGTGTGTGTGTTCCTCTGTGTTGTGATGTCTTTAAGTCAAGTGGAGCTTGTAAGAAGATTATAACATAGCCACTTGTTAGACTATGAAATTCCACCAAGCATTTCCCATATTATATCGCCCTGATATAATCTTACTGGTTGACTGGGCGTAAAACACCAAGTTACTTACCTCCCATATTATTGTGACTTTGACATAGTGACTGGGCCCCCTGGCAATGTCACAGTGACTTTGATTTGGGTGACTGTGGCTTTATTATTGCAATTATCCTGGTAGGGACTGTAGCTTTCACTTTATCATAGTGGCTTTGATACATAAGGACTGAAGCTTTGACTATTCGTCATTGTGACTTTGACAGTTTGTCATTCTGACTTGACACCTTGTAGTTGTAATAGTGACTGACAAGCAGATCAGTACCAGTGGTGCTTATCACAGTGACTTTGACCCTTTGTCATTCTGACTTGACACTTTGTCATTCTAACTTGACACTTTGTCATTCTGACTTGACACTTTGTAATAGTGACTGACATGGGGATCAGTACCAATGGTGCTTATCACAGTGACTTTGACCGTTTGTCATTCTGACTTGACACTTTGTAATTCTGACTTTGACACTTTGTCATTCTGACTTGACACTTTGTAACAGTGACTGACATGGGGATCAGTACCAGTGGTGCTTATCACAGTGACTTTGACCCTTTGTCATTCTGAGTTGACACTTTGTCATTCTGACTTGATACTTTTGTCATTCTCACGACACTTTGTAATAGTGACTGACATGGGGATCAGTACCAGTGGTGCTTATCACAGTGACTTTGACACTTTGTCATTGTGACTGGACACTTTGTCATTGTGACTGACTGGACACTTTGTCATTGTGACTGACAAGCGGATCAGTACCAGTTGTGCTTATCACAGTGACTTTGACACTTTGTCATTGTGACTGGACACTTTGTCATTGTGACTGGACACTTTGTCATTGTGACTGACATGGGGATCAGTACCAGTGGTGCTTATCACAGTGACTTTGACACTTTGTCATTGTGACTGGACACTTTGTCATTGTGACTGACAAGCGGATCAGTACCAGTTGTGCTTATCACTGTGACTGTCATGTTCCAGTGCGCCTCTATGACTCCAACACATTACAGTGCTTTGTTGGTAGCAATCCACAAGATCAACACAAGGCACCTCTTACTGCTGTAAGTTGGCTTTCTTTCTTTCATTCTTTTCATTTTTATGTTTGGTTGGTTGGTTGGGGTTTCTTACATGTTGTTTAGGTTTATTTTGACCTTTTTTATATGTTTTTTTAATATTAACAAAACAAGCATAGCAAAGTGAGACTTTCATGAATGACCAAAAGAAACTTTTGATAGTTTGTATGAGCCTAACAGATTTTCCTGCTTTTTGATCCAGTCAGTTTTAACTTGTTTGAATTTCTCTCTGCTCAAGTAAGATAAACAAAATGATCCAGGAATATAGTGCAGTAATGCAGCAGCAGCCTATATATGCCGCTCTTAAACCTACTTCTTTTTTTTTCATCTTTTTCTTCCATGCTTCATCAGAATAAAAACCATAAAAAACAGTAGAGCAGTACAATAAACCAAAACAGCTGATAGAAATAAGACAAATGTCATTTAAGGTAAAATACTGCTTCAAGCATTTGAAACCTTGATCTTCCCCTTCCTTGCTGACAGAAACCCTCTCTGGACTGCTTTGATCTAACTTCAAGACATTTCTTTCTTTTTCCAAAAACAATAAACCTACCATGTTTTTTGTTCCACACTGCTGTCTTCCTCCATCTCAAGTCATTGTTATCCATTTAACTTGGCTGTAAATTGAGTTGTGTATAACGAATATACTCAGGTGTGCAGATGCCTGCATGTATGTGTGCATATGAGCACTCGGAATAGTCTCTCCAAGCAAGATTTTATGCTGTATAAATACTTTAAATATTATCGTCATTGTTAAAACTTTGGGGCTTCGTATGTGTTCCACTGCATTTGTTGTGTGCCTGTAGGTTGACTGGAGCCCCAATGGCAACCTGTACGCTTCATGCTCCAAGGATGGGGACATCAAGGTGTGGGACGGAGTCAGCAGCAAGTGCATCACAACCTATCGATTGGCACACCAGGGACAGCAGGTGTGCTCGCTCTTCTTCTCCAGGAACTCCAAGGTGAGTCAGACACTGTTGCAGGGGGCAAGGAGTATGCACTTGAATGATGGTCTTGTAGCCTTTGCTTCTCTGATGCACAAATCTGGTATGCCCTTCCTTTCGCTCTCTGTCACAGCCCTTCCCTCCCTGCCTTCAAAGCTAGCCTTAAAACTTACCTCTTTAAACAGCATTTTGACCTCACCAATAACAGTTTTTCTGCTGCACAAATGTTGAACTCTGTCTCTTTCACTCTCTATCAGAGCTCTTCTAGCCCTGCCTTCAAAGTAGTCTTTAAAACTAACCAAGCGTATGAGTTATCATGTGTGTGTGTGTATTTTACCAAGCATTGTATGAAAATATTGATTATTTTTTCTATGTTTTCCTTGTTTGTTTATGTACCATTGATTTGTATATGGGTTGCATTATTGTGTTGCACATTGTTCTTGACTGCTCAAGTCACTGGCCTCAGTCTGTCACTGAACCTACACACAAGCATGGCCACCTCTTAGATCTAGTTTTTCACAGACATAATGAGTGCCTTCTTCGCTCCACCTGCCTTGACCATGGACTTACATCTGACCACATTGCCGTTCTATGTCAGCTTGACATTCCCAAACCTGCCGTCCAGCCTGTAACTACACAGTTCCGCTCTATCAGTAAAACTGATAAAAACTCTTTTAAACAAGATCTTGCCCAGTTCATCACACCACTCACACCCATCACTGATTTCAGTAGACAGCTTCGCTCCATCCTTGACAAACACGCCCCTCTCTGCCATGCACAGTCTGTCAGCGGAAGCTGACCCCTTGGTTCAGCAGCATTGCTGAGCAGTTTTGTAAACTGAAAAGGGAACGTCGCAGGGCAGAGAGGTGCTGACTTAAATCAAAACTCACAGTGCACAAACAGATTTATGAAAACATCAAAAGGAAAGTCAAGGACTTAGTGGACAATGCAAAACAGCTTTCTACTCTTTCAAAATACAAACAAGCAACTTGTGCGAGGAACTGTTGCACAACTTCAATGCCATCCTAGGCAAAAAGAACCCTACACCTATCCCATCTTCTTTAGGCTCTGATGACATACCACAAGCCTTTTCTGAATACTTCACCAACAAGATCATCACAATAAGAAACAGCTTTCCTCCACTTAACCCAACTGTTGCCATGGACAAAACCACCAACTCTGGGAAATTGCTACAGACATTTACACCAGTCACTGAACAATATTTGTTTCAGAAATTCTCCAAAGAGTGTCATGCGATCTTGATCCCATTCCTACAGAATTGATGTACAAAAACCTTGATGTTCTCCTCCCTACAATCACCAACATTATCAACACTTCATTGGCTTCTGGTTTTGTACCACCAGACTTCAAAACTGCTATTGTCAAACCCCTGCTCAACCCCCCCCCCCCCCCCCCCCGATCAAAATGTACTGAAAAAATACCATCCAATCTCAAACCTGCCATTTCTGTCTAAAATTCTTGAAAAGGTTGTTCTACACAAACTCCTTGCACACCTCCAAGAAAACAGCCTCTACAATCCTTTCCAGTCAGTCTATCGCGCTGGACATGGCACTGAGACCACACTGCTGTGCATTGTAAACGACTTGTCAAATGCTATGGATGAAGACAAAATCTCTGTTTTACTCTTACTGGATCTTTCAGCTGTGTTTGATACCATCGATCACCAGATTCTTCTTTCCCATCTCGAAACTGTCTTTGGCATCCGCTCTACCACTCTCCAGGAGTTTCGATCATACCTTCTGGACAGAAATCAATGCGTTGTTGTCAACAATTCTGCTTCCTCTTCTTCTCCAGTTATGTTTGGTGTTCCACAGGGCTCAGTGCTAGGACCTGTGCTGTTTGTTTTGTACACTACTCCACTTTTAGACATCATAGCAAATCACCCAGTCAACCATCAGCTTTTTGCAGATGACACCAAACTTCAAAAATCAACTCCACCAAATGATGTGCAAAGCCTTACACACAACCTGCAATCATGTACAGATGTCATAAAAGCATGGATGTACAAGAACTAACTCAAACTTAATGAAGATAAAACTGAAGCCATTCTCTTCTCAACACCTTCTCTGTCCTCGTGTCACTGCTTACCATTGTCAGTCATGGTCGGTACACATGAAATTGTATTTTCAGACAAAATCAGGAACTTGGGATTTATCCTTGACAATGAAGCAACACGTAACCAAAATCTGTCAAACAGCCTACTATGAACTAAAACGCATCAGCTCCATCCGTACATACATCACAGAAGATGCAGCAAAACAACTGGTAACTTCTTGTGTATTGTCCAGACTAGACTACTGCAATTCTCTTCTCATGGGCACTCCGAGCTCTGTAATTCAACCAATGCATAAAGTCCAAAATACTGCTGCACGTCTCATTCTCTCTCCGCTCTTCGTCAGACACACACATGCTCAAAATCCATAGCTTTCGCACTTTCTCACACTTTGGCCCCCACATCTGGAACAATCTCCCCCAAGACATCAGGCACTCTGCTACTCTCTCTTACTTCAAAAGCCGACTCAAGACATTTCTCTTCTCAGAATATTTCAGTTAAGCCACATTGTCCTTCACTCCTATCAATCTGTACAGTGTGTGTGTGTGTGTGTGTGTGTGTGTGTGTGTGTGTGTGTGTGTGTGTGCATCTTTTGCATAGTTATGCTTGAACCCTTTTTGTTGTTGTTGCTATTTTCCATCTCGATACGTACATTACGTGTGTATGCTTGTTAAGCGCTTTGAGCCACAGGGTAGGCACTTTACAAATGTCCATTATTATTACTATTATTATTATGCATCACTGGTTTTCTGTCCAGACTTTTGTTCACCTGTGCTAGACAGCTTTTTTTCTTCTTTCTTTTTCCCCTTATTTTTCCTTTGTTTCTTTTCATTAAAAATAAATAAATTATCATGTAATTTTGTTGTTGTTGCCATTTACTATGGGAGTGAAAGTGGATGCTTCAGTCAATAATTCTGTGATGCTGAAGATGTGTTTTTGTCTTTTGCACAACTGTTTATGTTGCAAAGTATTTGAGTCTTTACTCTTTCAGACCTGATTTTTTCTTTTTGTTTCGTCAGTATATTCTGTCCAGCGGGAAAGATTCACTGGTCAAGTTATGGGAGCTGTCAACCAATCGCTGTCTGATTGTTTACACTGGGGCTGGGGCGACAGGCAAAATGGATCATCGGACGCAGGCTGTCTTCAATCACACAGAGGATTATGGTCAGTTCCGTTTGACTGTTGTGTGTTTCACTGTTACTCCTTGATGAGAGAGAAAAGAAGAAAATTGTGTGTTTTTGGCTTGATATGAATTTGCTGTTGACTGTGTTTTGTCCAGAAGTGTGATGCAGCTTTTGACTTGTGTTTTGAACTGGTGTAAAACTAAGAGACATACATAAGACATGAATTTTATTCTCATCCAGTAAAAGGACAAGGAATGTATCTTGATGTTGGTTTGCTGAGTCATTGTCAGTTGCACCCATACAAAACATATGAAACTTATCCTAAAATCAAGCTGCTGTTCTTTGTGCAAATCATACATCTTAAAAACAACTACTACCCCCAAAAAAGAAATATTATTCAAATGATTTTGGTTTTATTTATGCTGGCTTAGGCAACATGTGCAGTTATAAAAACAACAACAACAACAACAACACACACACACACACACACACACACACACACACACACACACACACACACACACAGTGACACACACACAAACAAACAAAAACAAAAACGCCTGACTACTTCTGTTAGAAACTTTCTGCCAGTTGAGTACCAACCAAAAAAGCTGTCCTTTGGCGGATGGTTTTCAAAGATCTATGGCATAGTCACTTATGGCTGTGATTGGAGGAAGGAAGTCATAAACCAGTGCTTGGAGTGTGACCCAGCCCCTCACTATGCACATGTGAACACGCACTAAAATTGATACACACATGGTCATGGCCTCACCCTGCAGACACAAACACACACCAAAATAGATGCACACACATTTTCAGGGCCTCAGCCTGCATATGTGAACACTCACCAAAACAGATACACACAGGTCATGGCCGACCACACACCAAAATAGACACACACAGGTCAGTGCTGACCACACACCAAAACAGATACACACAGGTCAGGGCTGACCACACACCAAAATAGATACACACAGGTCAGTGCTGACCACACAGCAAAATAGATACAGGTCAGGGCTGACCACACACCAAAATAGATACACACAGGTCAGTGCTGACCACACACCAAAATAGATACAGGTCAGGGCTGACCACACACCAAAATAGATACACACAGGTCAGGGCTGACCACACACCAAAATAGATACAGGTCAGGGCTGACCACACACCAAAATAGATACGCACAGGTCAGGGCTGACCACATACCAAAATAGATACACACAGGTCAGGGAAGACCACACACCAAAATAGATACACACAGGTCAGTGCTGACCACACACCAAAATAGATACACACAGCCAGGTCAGGGCTGACCACACACCAAAATAGGGCTTCATGTTGCACGTCCAACCATGCATTAAAATAGATACACACGTGGTCAGCAGAAGCACCTCTGGGCAAAAAGCCTAGAAAAAAAAAGATTTTTGAATGTCTCGTTCCCTCCTGTGGTGACCCTGTGCATGTGTGGTGGACAGGACATTGAAGTGTGAGAACTAAGTGTCTGACTGCTCAGCTGTGTGTTCCAGTGTTGTTCCCTGATGAGAAAACTACCAGTCTGTGCTGCTGGGACTCAAGGAATGCTGAGCGGCAAAATCTGCTGGCTCTCGG
Source organism: Alviniconcha marisindica (assembly GCA_018857735.1). Taxonomy (NCBI): domain Eukaryota; kingdom Metazoa; phylum Mollusca; class Gastropoda; family Provannidae; genus Alviniconcha; species Alviniconcha marisindica. Next base: position 430,085 of record JABMCL010001314.1, read on the forward strand.
TCAGTTGGCCTCAGAGTTGTTCCTCTTCTTCTCCTTGAATAGCCTCTGGACATCTTATTGACAAAGCTGTTCTCAGATTGTTTGTTTGTTATTGTTTGTTCTGCATTTCTTTTTCTTTCTTTTTTGTTCTGCATTTCTTTTTCTTCTTACTTCTCTTCCTTTGATCTACACTGAAGGTCTGTGGGTAAAGTACACACACACACACACACACACACACATGTATGCACACATGTACACATGAATGAAAACAATGTTTCGTGAGTTTAAGAAGGAACGGTGTTAATCACTGAGTGTACCATCCGTTATAGAATGGTTTTGCTCTCGGATATCAGCAGCACCTGTGATTTGTTATTTGTTACTTTAAAACTTTTGATTGTAGTAATGTGTGTGTGTGTGTGTGCCCACATCATTTTAATATGTGTTTATGTTCATTGTCATTACCGATTTGCATGAACAATAATAAGTATAATTCATGATCATTATTGCCTTATTATTGCCCTGACCATTATTACTGTTATTTTTGTTTTTTCAATCCTGTTTGTACCAAGGCCACAACGGTCCAGTCCGAGCCCTGGCGCACTCTCCAACTGGCCCAGCCTTCGTTTCTTGCAGTGAAGACTTCAGAGCTCGCTTCTGGTACAGAAAAGCCACCACAGACTAAAGCAGTGGACCTGGCCATGAGACAGAGGCACTGTAAGGAGCTGTTTCATTGGAGTCTTTCTTGCTGGCAGCTTAATGCAAGTGTGTGTGGATGGTGTTTGTAACAAGTGTTTCCATTGGATGACAAATTTCAAGCCTATTCGTTGGAGAATGATGGTGGAGCAGTCACAGAATGTTTTGCCAACTGCCACAAATAGGATGACAGCAGAACAGTCAGTGTGAACGTTTTGCCATCTGCCACGAATAGGATGACAGCAGAACAGTCACTGTGAATGACTTGCCAACTGCCACACATAGGATGATGGTGGAACACTCAATGTGAACTATTTGCCAACTGCCACTGCATGGCATACAGGTGGTGGGGGTCATGGCAGGGTATTCTCGCTGTCTGACATTACAGTGCTTTGTGTTTCCAGTGCAAAGCAGACTCAAGAAGAACTCAGTAAAAAAAAAAAATGATGAAAAGACCACCCTTATTAGAGACTAGCCCCCATTTAAGACCAATAACTCAGTAAAACCTCTCATGAAAGACCACTCTGATTAGTGACCAGCCCATTTTTAAGACCAGTAACTCAGTAAAACCTCTCATGAAAGACCACTCTGATTAGAGACAAGCCCATTTTTAAGACCAGTAACCCAGTAAAACCTTCTCATGAAAGACCACTCTGATTAGAGACCAGCCCACTTTTAAGACCAGTAACCCAGTAAAACCTCTTATGAAAGACCACTCTGATTAGAGACCAGCCCACTTTTAAGACCAGTAACCCAGTAAGACCCCGGATGAAAGACCACTCTGATTAGAGACCAGCCCACTTTTTGGATTGATGATCGCTTATGTAGCAGCTATTCTCCACTCTCTTGAGCAGACCCACTGCACTCGCATGTAGTGCTACATGAGTGACTAGCTTTTTATAGCTTACAAAAACACGCTCATATCAACACATGCACATACTCTCTCTCTCTCTCTCTCTCTCTCTCTCTCTCTCTCTCTCTCCTCTCTCTCTCTCTCTCTCTCTCTCATAAAACAGTTGCAGCTGTCTAGGCTGAAGCCGAGTGAAGGTTTTGTTTTCCATCTGGACCCTGGAATTATAGTGGTAATAATGAACAGTTCTGTGTGTGTGTCATGGAAATGTGATAATAATGAACATTTGCAGGTGTCCTGGCTGAACGTTTCATTTCCATCAACATCAAGGAATAATATGAGTACTAATGAACTGTTCTGCATTGGTGTCGTAAATAATCAAATGAACATTTGCAGCTGTTTGGGCAGCGTGTTTTGTTCTCCATCTACATCATGGAATGAGCAGTACTAATGAACAGTTCTGTGACTTTGTCATACATAGAACAGTTGCAGCTGTTTTGGCTGCATGTTTTGTTCTGCATCTATATACTGGAATGCTAATGCAGTAATGGTATTAATAAGCAGTTCTGTGTCTCAATCATAAATTTTAATGAAGAGTTGCAGTTGTACTGGCTGAAGGCCATCATGGAACGATCGCAATGAACAGTTTTGTATTTGCATCATGAGACAAAAATGATATTGATAATGATCATCCACAGCTGATCCTTGTCCAGACAGAGATAAATGACCGTGCGTACAACTCATAAGATCATCAACCCACCCAGTGTGTTCAGGAAGCATGGCATGTACAGTTTCGTTGATGCTTCTGGGGGCCAGTTCTGTTTCTTTCTTTGTTTATGTAACTCATTGTTTGTTTTTGGGGGGTGCGGAATATGGGGATTTTGAGAGAATAAAGGATGAATGTGGTATACACAGTGTTGTTGAATCCTCTTGGCACAAGTTCGTGTTGGTTTTTTTTCTTGTTTTTGTTTTTGTTATGTTTTATTTGCTTGTTTTTTTATATATAATTTTTGTTAATCTGTTATTTGTGTTTTTACTACTCTGTTTTTTGTTTGTTGTTGTGTGTGTGTGTGTGTTTAGTTTAGTTTTTCAAAGAATGATTGGATTGGTGTAAGAGTTCCTTCTACATGTAATCTCTTTGCATTTTGTTTCAGTTCCTGTCAAAAAAGTGGGTTACCTTCATGGGTGAAAAAAATAGAAAGAAAGAAAAGCTTGTGTGAGAAATATGTTGCAATTCAGAATTGTTCCAACTTGTTATTGCAGTAGGAAACAGAATTATCAGATTGTAATTTAATGGCATTTTACTGCTTGGGTGTGTGTGTGTGTGGTCTCGTGTATGAGTCTCCCATGTTTTAATGACACCTTGCAGATGTTCACTTACTAGGTTTAGACTATCAAACCAAAATCTAATAATAATCATATTGTTAATAATAATGATGATAAATTGTTATCAGCCCCTCTCCTCAAATGAGCACAATTAAGGCACTTACATTCAAAATGCAAGTAAATTAAATCTCTCTCTCTCTCTCTCTCTCTCTCTCTCTCTCTCTCTCTCTCTCTCTCTCTCTCTCTCTCTCTCTCCACACACACACACACACACACACACACACACACACACACACACACACACACACACACACACACACACACACACACACACACACACACACACACACACACACACACACACACTATTGCACATTCATACTAATATACCAAAGCTATGTTGCTGCTGATACACATTATCACTTTATTATGTTCTTAGGGGAAAACTGCTTAAAACAACAATATTCAACTGATATCATTCAACAATCAACAATGTAGATAGCGTCATGTACAAAAAAAGATCACATCTATTTACATGTACATAAATATTACTGAGACAATTTTAGTTGAGAGTCATTTGAAAATGATCAACAGCAGCATACATTTTGCTTCTGTTGATTGCCTTAATCTTCACCAAACATTGTGGTTAATAAGTCACCCATACTCTCATGTACATGTTCATACTTTGTTCAGTTTTCATTCTATATGTTATCTGTACCGCGATGAAACTCTGTGACTTTGTAAAGATCATGGGATGTGTGCGCCAGAAAATGGCCCGTTTATGTCAACCAATCCAAAAGTGAACAACAACAAAGTTGTACTATACCTGGCTACATGCTGGCCACACTTAGGAAACTTTACATGCAGTATGCTGTGGGTGTGAGCACAACCACACTTCAGAGAGGAAACCTTTTGTGCAGTATGCTGTGTGCGTGAGCACATCCATACTTCAGAGAGGAAACCTTATGTGCAGTATGCTGTGTGCGTGAGCACAACCACACTTCAGAGAGGAAACCTTTTGTGCAGTATGCTGTGTGCGTGAGCACATCCATACTTCAGAGAGGAAACCTTATGTGCAGTATGCTGTAGGTGTGAGCACATACTTCAGAGAGGAAACCGTACATGCAGTATGCTGTGGGTGTGAGCACACCCATGCTTCAGAGAGGAAACCTTATGTGCAGTATGCTGTAGGTGTGAGCACACCCATGCTTCAGAGAGGAAACCTTATGTGCAGTATGCTGTAGGTGTGAGCACACCCATACTTCAGAGAGGAAACCTTATGTGCAGTATGCTGTGGGTGTGAGCACACCCATGCTTCAGAGAGGAAACCTTACGTGCAGTATGCTGTGGGTGTGAGCACACCCATGCTTCAGAGAGGAAACCTTACGTGCAGTATGCTGTGGGTGTGAGCACACCCATGCTTCAGAGAGGAAACCTTAGTGCAGTATGCTGTGGGTGTGAGCACACCCATGCTTCAGAGAGGAAACCTTATGTGCAGTATGCTGTGGGTGTGAGCACACCCATGCTTCAGAGAGGAAACCTTATGTGCAGTATGCTGTGGGTGTGAGCACACCCATGCTTCAGAGAGGAAACCTTACGTGCAGTATGCTGTGGGTGTGAGCACACCCATGCTTCAGAGAGGAAACCTTATGTGCAGTATGCTGTGGGTGTGAGCACACCCATGCTTCAGAGAGGAAACCTTATGTGCAGTATGCTGTGGGTGTGAGCACACCCATGCTTCAGAGAGGAAACCTTATGTGCAGTATGCTGTGGGTGTGAGCACACCCATGCTTCAGAGAAGAGACATTATGTGCTGTTCATTGTGGGTGTGGAGTCTCCCATACCGTTGTTAAGAGGCAGCCTTGTTCTCAGACATGCCAGATGTTCTGAGTGTGACCACATCCATGCTATCTTGTCAAGTGCTTATCTGCACTTGCTTTTTATATAAAACAATCCCAGTTTCCCTTGTTTGCAAATGGCAAGAGTCTATGTGAAGACTTGTACGCCATTTGCTTAAAACTATGAATCATAAGGTTCTGAGAAGAAAAAAAATCCCTAATGTTTTATCTAAGTCACTACTGTTGACCATACACATGAAACCTTTATTCTTTCCTTTGTTTCTTTTTCACCATGTGTTATAAACTCTACCAGTGCTGATTCAAAGAAAAAAGGCAACCTTAGTAAAATAACCAATGCTACAAAAAACAAACATGTAATACACTTGTTATAAAGTTATATAAAAGCATTTCATCTGCTTCACAACACTGAAGCACAAAATACTCACACTGGATGACAGCAGTAGCACACAGTTCTGCTTTGCCCAAAAGATGCTAATTCAGTATTTATAAAAAATATTTTAAAAAAACAATTAAAGAAAACCATCACATGCACCGGTAGTTAAAAAAAAAATCCCAATAATTATCGTAGATAATGATTCAAGTGCTGCACGCAAAGTACACACCGGTAGGTTAAAACCAAAAAACAAAAAAAAACAGAGCTGATACTGTACATTAGTTAGCACATAAAAGTCATCATTGTTAGACTTCTACTTAGATTATAGAAACCAAAAAAAACTATATGAAATCTGTCATATAAATACATTGTCATCCAGACTACAACAAATATTTACAATATAACTGATGGTGTCATTTGATGATGTAATATGTATATAATGCAAAGAGGCCTCAAAATCGTCTTTTTGATTAATACAAGCAAGTTGCCCTTAGTTGTCTTTATGTCAAATTAGCATTTTAGGTCCATTCTTGTAAGAGTTAAACTAACACTAATGAACAAAAAGGTAACATACTGTGATTGCTGCAGTACGGCTCAATCGTATGGACCTGTTGAAATATTGAACTTTTCTTCCATATAGTGGAAAACACACTTTTCATGCATGCTGGGTAATTATTTGGTGTCTTAGTAATCCATCAAACTCTGGACTACAGTGTCTTTAAAGCGCTTTCACTCTCTTTTTGCATGTGTAAACATGCAGGTGACCTCTATTTATAGTCTCACCAAAATGTCTTTTGTGGATTCTGCACAGAATTTGACTCTGGAGAAACGTTGGAGCAGGTGTAAAGCCTAGCAGGTAACGGTCACCCATCCTTGTGGTGACATTGCTCAGTCGTGCTTAACTTTGACTTTCTGCACCGCTGCCTCTGCCTTTGTTGTTTTCACTACTTTCATCTTTTCATTTGATTGTTCTTGATTCAGCAACATGATGGTCCCAGTAAACGTCATGACCATCTTCATGGCTTTTCCATGTATGTTTGGAGTGTTTCAATAACTGGCAATCATCATGAACATCATCATTCGAGGTCGATTCCTTGCACCTTGTAAAATAGTGTCATAAAAGGAGTATTCCTGATGAAATAGTCTGTGTGTAGACAGATGACATAGTATGTTATTAAAGTCATTTCTGTGTCATCCTGAGGTCCATATTGTTCATACTGTCATAGAAATGGATATTTCCTAGTAAGATTATAAAAGTCCTTCCTGTGTCATACTGAGGTCCGTACTGTTCATGCCAGCACAAATATAATCAGTTCTCAAACATTACAAGCACGTGATAGATGAAAATGTATGATCATGACATTTTCATAATGAAGTTTAGGGCCATGTTTGGTTGTACTGTGTACATGATTTGAAAGAAAAAGACATCAGAAATAGGCAGACAACACAAAGATCAATGAGAGATCCTGATTTTTGAAGAAGAAAAAAAGGTTTTTCGCTACTTGCATACACAAGAACAATAGGGAAAAGAACCACCAGGCTGATTATGATTTCTTTGCTACAATTGAAATACACTCCATTGTGCTGGCTGATATTTGGATGTAAGCTTAACACATCCAGCTGCCTTTGTTGTTAGTGGTGTTGCCATAACATCAGATTTTCGCAGGCTTTGCACATCATCTCTGAATATAAATTGTATGTATGCTGGTGTCAAGTGTCTTGTTGTGCATAAAAAACACAGTCCTGTTTGTATTACTATATGATGATTGCTTCCACACCAGTTTTGTTTGCTAGCAATGTGCAATGTATGCATCTGTTTGTTTGTCTTAAAATGTCTCAGAGGAAAAAGAAGTGCCAGTGCCAATGAATATATGTTAAAACACAGGTCAATGAGCAGGATGAAGTTTATGAAGATACAGTTCTGTCTTGGATTTCTTTGGGATCCCAGACTTTCAGTAAAAGTCTTAGACATCAGTTTCATGTACAAGTTCAGTGAAACATTCACAAGATCACAAGCCCAAGGAAAAGATATTCAGTGTCTGTGTTTTTGTGTTCCCATACCATGATGACACAAAGTCGGCTTGGTGAAGTACAGAGAGAAAGAAGCACACGACTCCATTGTCGAATGTGACTGTACCAAAAGGTTCCACTCTTTGCGTGAAGCCAGCTGGTACAGAGAGAAAGGATCACACGACTCCATTATGTCGAATGTGACTGTACCAAAAGGTTCCACACTTTGCGTGAAGCCAGCTGGTACAGAGAGAAAGGATCACACGACTCCATTATGTCGAATGTGACTACCAAAAGGTTCCACACTTTGCGTGAAGCTGGCTGTTTTGTGCAGAACATAGTTAACGGCATCTGTTGGGCAGCTTCAGTCCACTCCTAGCTAAGGCAAATCACTATTGTTTCATTCCAATGCTCTGCCCTCCTCCCCCCCCCCCCCCCCCCCCCCCTTCCCCAGTCCCCGTGCAAAAAGTCCTATAACAGTCTGGATCGTTTGTCATACAGACGTGCAGGTCCTTGTGACCATTGGTCTGGAAGAAATTAGCAAAGGCAGCAGGAGACTCGTGACAACTTAGATTTACTGCCGTCTCGAGATAATGAAATTAGGACAATTGGATTTCACACACAAATCGGCTGGTTGGTTCAAATTTAGAGGAAAAGGAAATGTGTTCACAAATAACAAATCAAAAACCGTAGCGCAGCGACTTGGTACTCTGTCATAGAAGTAGGCAGCAACGTGCCCTGCGTCGTATCTAAGGGTCACGTGCTACAGCCGGTTGCAAGCGAGCAACAGTTGCCTGTTTTGATTTCGTTCCCTAAAGTGTTTTTGAAAAAACAGGCCACACCAGGTGAAGAATTGTCGATAGCCTGTACCCGGAAAGGGACACATTTTTTTTTTTGGTGTTTTTTTTTTTTTTTTTGGTTTTGTTTGTTGTTGTTGTTTTTTAGCTCATAACAGATTCACCTAGACGCTGCGCTATTCGCCTCACAGCCAGAAATAAAATCGTTGTGGTGTGACTCACTACCAGATGATGCCCTTGGTCAGTCAGTGTTACCAAATAACGTCCTTGACCTGATGTCGGGAGACCTTGACCTGTTACCACACGGCGTCCTTGGCCTGACACCAGATGACCTTGACCTGTTATCAGGTGACGCCCTTGACCTGTTACCAGACGATGCATTTTTCTTCAGGGTTCATGTAGCTGGTACCCTTGGGGCAGTTAAAGGCTTCTGCAAAGTCTTCGGAGTTCTGCAGCGTCCCAATCACTCTGTGGCCACAGAAGAAAATGCAGATGCTCAGATGCAGATAAACAACGAAGTGCTGAATTGCAGACAAGAAAACGTGCGTTATTTTTTTCATTTTCATTTTCCCTTGTTAGAAACCTTGGACAAGTGAACCCAGCAGAGAGCCCATCGCTCTGTTACTTCATTTGTCAGAGATAATGACGTGATATGCGTGCCGTAATATCTCTCTCTCTCTCTCTCTCTCTCTCTCTCTCTCTCTCTCTCTCTCTCTCTCTCTCTCTCTCTCTCTCTGTGGGCCCCCGCCCCCCCCCCCCTCTCTCTCCACCCCCCCCTCCCCCCCCCCCCCCCCCCCCCCCCCCCCCCCCCCCCCCCCCTCTCTCTCTCTCTCTTCTTGAGGAGTGATCCTGTGCGGTTGGCATTCCGACTCTGGAACTCTGAGATGCTCTCACACTCCGAGCATCGCTTTCCGGCACCTTCCTCCAAACTCTGCCAGAACTGGTTACGCCACTGAATGGGCACACTTGGACAAATGAAGTAATAGAACGATGGATTCTATGTTGAGTACAAATAAGACTCTGGAAGCAGCATAGTGTCGAAGCACGCACGTAAACATGAGATGCTTCCGCCCCGGGTATAAAAGAGTTCCGTCTCGATACAAACGATTTTAGTTTTATTTGTGCTGGCGTAATCAACGCGGGTGGTTAGAAAAGAAATGCCTGATATGATTTGACTTATTTGCTACAAACTTACTGCCATTTGAGCACCAACCAAAAAACTGCCCGTTAGCTGACAGTTTTTCGAGACCTATGGCGTAATTAATTATGGCAGTGGTTGGAGGACGGGTGTAAACCAGTGGTTGGAGGTTGAAATGCTCCACCAGCCGCGACCCTGCCTGCCTTGAGATGTGCACTGAAGGGATGGATGTAAGAATTAAACAGGCCTAGAATCATGATCAACATCAGTGATTTTTTAAACCATTTTTAACCCAAAGGCAGCAGAAGTTGTGTGTGTGTGTGTGTGTGTGTGTGAGAGAGAGAGAGAGAGAGAGAGAGAGAGAGAGAGAGAGAGAGAGAGAGAGAGAGAGAGTTTGTTTAATGTAGACCTAATTAATCGTCTTTTAGTTAAATTGTCTTTTCAGTCTGTTTCGCATATAACGCACACCACCGCCCAATATGGGCGGTTCAGGCGGGGTTGTTAACTCCCTGCCTGGCATCGCTTCAGTCCCTTCAGAGTGGCTGCTTTTACTTCCGGTGCGTACTTTCTTCACAATGGAAGGCAGTGACAGTGAATTTGCGAATTTTACACTGCCAACTTTAAAGGTATTTTTGGTGGCCCGTAGTCAGAATGTGTCTGGCAACAAGCAATAACTTGTTGCTCATGCTATAGGATGCCCCAAAACACATTTTTTCCACGTGAATTCACGATCTTCTCGTAAGCCCAAAAACGACGCAAAGACACTTTTTGTCCACCCTCCATCCCCTTTCCCCGGTAATTTTTGCAACTGCAACAGTGGTGGCATTTGTACTGCTTCGCAATTCTAGGTTCAGCTTCCATTGTTATACACAGCGTAAAGCGACGCCTACT
>JABMCL010001314.1:462500-465000 GCA_018857735.1 Alviniconcha marisindica
TGACTGGAGTAGGTCTCATTATCCTCCAAGAGATCTGCAACGCCAAGAAAAAGATTTCTGACTGCGGGCCAGCACGACCTCGAACCAAAGTGAAGGATTGCAGAATCTTCCAATAATCTAATAAGTATGTCAATAAGCTTCGCATCTCTTTCAGTCAGAGACAACGCAGCGGTGAAAGAGTAATGTTCGCCATAGCTTCCTCCCCTCCGCCCCCTCCCTCCTCTACCCCCCCCCCCCCCCCCCCCCCCCCACACACACACACACACACAAGTTCCAACCAGCACCACTTGTGGCGATGACAGTGTAGAGTTAGGTATAGATTCCTTATTCCACCACCCTCACCCCAACCCCCAATCTCTTAGGATCTCCATCTCTGCTAGTTCCTCTTCTGGAGCAACGTGGCGTTAGGGAAAGACACCCCCACCATCCAGGCCAGTACCTCTTCGGAGACAACATGGAGCCGGAGGTGTCAGGGTAGCGTTAGATATGCTAGACTTCCTATGTGCCGCAACCTACTTGGACTTCTGTTACCACCAGTATCTCACTCTTCGGAAAACCAACAAATCTTCGGGCTGAGAAGCTCTAGCAACTACCTATAGACTAAACAATCTACTGGCTGGATCCACTTACTTTTAAGGATGACCTCCACTTCGTCTCTGAGAACACCGAATGTGTTCATCTCCGGCCTGTCGTCGGGTACCACGTGCTTGTCCATCCACGACCCGCAGGCATACTGGTAGAAGTCGTCGCACGGATCGGCGCTGAAGTCTATACTTTGGGATACTCTGGCCGCTGTAACACGTGCACACGTCACACAAACGTGTAGCTACCTTCTCTGTCTGTCTGTCTGTCTGTCTGTCTGTCTGTCTGTCTGTCTGTCTGTCTCTCTCTCTCTCTCTCTCTCTCTTCTCTCTCTCTCTCTCTCTCTCTCTCTCTCTCTCTCTCTCTCTCCATCCTCCGTTGTGAGAAAGAAGAAGGATGTTTCTCCGTCTCCCTGTCTCCCCCTGAGGGTGCCTGTGGCGGAGTGCAGTAACAATACTGACTCTCATACAGCGCTATACCCCGTAAAGATTTACGAGCTCGTGGCTCGTTTACGTACCGTGACCTTGTGTTTACTCGCATGCCAGGTAAGAGTTACCTTGGATGACTCCGGTCTTTCTCGTTGTGTTAGCGTCACGTATTTCGAGCGCTTATCAACTCCGTGAAGTTGTCAGAGTTCTCTCTCTCTCTCTCTCTCTCTCTCTCTCTCTCTCTCTCTCTCTCTCTCTCTCTCTCTGCTGTTTGGTTGCTTATTTTATTTTATTTCTATCTTACTGTGTCTCGATCGTACTTCGTTCCATCTGCTTTTCTTTAGTGTCTTTTGTTTGTTCTTTCCGTCATTCGTGCGTCCTTTGTTTTCCTCGCCCATCTCCCACGCCCCACACCCACCCCCACCCCCCATTCACCACTCTGTCAATCATTCTTTTTCTAGCGCAAAGCAGGAACTAGTTGTTCTTTATTTCGTGACCCTATACATACAACGACGTTGATACAGACACTCTCGTTTTGCAGTGCTCACGACTACCAGGATACCGCCATACTAATTACGACTTAAAGGGAACGCAAGGGAAACCAGAACACCCCGGTAAGATAGCTGTAAGATACGGCGAAAGCGGAGAAGGACCGGGCCATGGCTGAAGCGAACTCATGCACGCGCCTGGCTCCTCCCACCTCGTCCCGAGCCAGCGTCTCAATCTCTGGATTGATCTCCTGTGTCTGTAATTATCGATTAGCTTTGTATTTGTAACTATGCCCACCGTCCTTTATCAGGGTGAAATCGAGCGTCCCCAAATTGGCCCCCGTTGAAAGCGATTATCGTCCTTTTTAACGGGATACGAGGCTGGGGGACCCCGCTGACATGTCGGTCAGCGGTAGCCCCCTCCAGCCTGACTGAATTATGGGATCACGTTGGTGCTGTGTAAGCTCTCTCTCTCTCTCTCTCTCTCTCTCTCTCTCTCTCTCTCTCTCTCTCTCTCTCTCTCTCTCTCTCTCTCTCTCTCTCTCTCTCTCTCTCTCTCTCTCTAAGGTTCAGCATACTTGCGCTGACTTGTTTGCATCATATATCCTGGAATCGTACAATTGTACCGCTGCGTTGTCCTTATGGTATATTGTTTATTACCTACTATGTTCTGGTTGACCGGGTGGAAAAAGCCAAATTACTTACTTATTTACCTACTATGTCGATCTCCGATTGCCTGTTGCTTGCATCGTTCTAACTATTTTTCTTCTCTTGTATGTTTAATTAGCACAATAAAACATAGTGCTATTTGTCCTTCATAACAATCTGTGCAAACACTTACCATTTCCTACTGCTCTTTCATTCACATGTGTGCCTAAAACGACTGTTGTGTATATGCCCATTAACTAAATGCAGTTTCTGACGCTTCTGACAATATGCATATTTGTAAGCAACTGCACGAATCGTTTGTCTGTTCTTGTTTATAGCAAAGATTGGCTGTTA
>JABMCL010001314.1:472500-482500 GCA_018857735.1 Alviniconcha marisindica
AGATTGGGTTGCAATTAACTGCGACGAATTTCACTTCGTGCACACGCACGCATGCACGCACGCACGTACGCACGCATACACACACACACATACACACACACACACACACACACACACACACACACACACACACACACACACACACCACACACACACACACACACACACACACACACACACACACACACACACACACACACACACACACACACACACACACACAGCAATTAAACCGGCGAACTATCGCAGCTTTAGACCTCTGTCTGTCTGTGTGTTTGAGACTACGTGCGTGCATGCAGGCGCGCGCGAATACTGAAAATACTGACACTGGAAAGCAAACAACGAAGAGAAGAATGGAGATAACGACTTCTCCGCTTTTCCGCTGAAATAACAACACCCCACCCCACCCCACCACCACCGCCCCCTATTCCCCCGGGCCCCACTTCTCCCTTCACCGTTTTGTGCCTTTTTCGATTAAACCCGTTTATCTACAATTATTCCGTGATATGTACTTGACTGCATTTCCGGCCAAAATGAGACCTTCCCTCGTCTGCGAATCTCTTCATGGTGTGTGGCGCCTTGGGGGGAGGCGAGGATGGGGTGGGGGGGGGGGGGGGATGGGGGGGGGCAGAAAGTGAAAGGAGAAAGCAATGGACCACAGGAAAACACACGCAATGGTCTACCACGACAACACAAAATGAGCTGGCAACACATGCACACACACACACACACACACACACACACACACACACACACACACACACACCACACACACACACACACACACACACACACACACACACACACACACACACACACACACACACACACACACACACACACACACACACACATACACACACACACACTCACACACACACACACACACACACACACACACACTCACACACACACACACACCACACACACACACACACACACACATACACACACACACACTCACACAACACACACACACACACACACACACACACACACACACATACACTCACACACACACACACACACACACACACACACACACACACACACACACACACACACACACACACACACACACACACATACCACACACACACACACACACACACACACACACACACACACACACTCACACACACACACACACACACACACACACACCACACACACACACACACACACACACACACACACACACACACACACACACACACACACACACATACACACACACACACACACACACACACACACACACACACACACACACACACACACACACACACACACACACACACATACCACACACACACACACACACACACACACAACCACATACACACACACACACACACAACACACACACACACACACACACACACACACACACACACACACACACACACACACACACACACACACACACACACACACACACACCACAACACACACACACACACACACACACACACACACACAACACACACACACACACCACACACAACCACACACACACAACCACAACACCCAACACAACACACACACACACGACCGTCACACACACAACACCGCACGCTACCACCACCCACCACACATACACACGCACCAGTACACACACACACACCAAACCACAACACACACACCACACACAACACACAACACACACACACACACACACACACACACACACACACAACACACACAAACACAACACCCACACACCACACACACACACCAACAACACACACACACACACACACACACACAACACAACACACACACACACACACACACAACACAACACACACAACAACACACACACACAAACACAAAAAACCACACACACACAACCCACACACACACACACACAAACCACAAAGACATTAGAAACAGTTATTGAACAGGTTCGTCTTGAGAAAGGGCCTTAAAAGAAGAGGCTGAATCAGACTTCCTTCTGCTGAAAGACCTTCAATACGCGGATAAAAAAAAAAGTTTTGAAAAGAAAGAAAGAAAAGAGACTCGGGTTTTTTTACGCATAGGTCAAAGGGAATCTTAGCCACTGAGAATCGGTCAAAGGGAATCTTAGCCACTGAGAATCGATCAAAGGGAATCTTAGCCACTGAGAATCGGACAAAGGGAATCTTAGCCACTGAGAATCGGTCAAAGGGAATCTTAGCCACTGAGAATCGTCAAAGGGAATCTTAGCCACTGAGAATCGGACAAAGGGAATCTTAGCCACTGAGAATCGGTCAAAGGGAATCTTAGCCACTGAGAATCGGTCAAAGGGAATCTTAGCCACTGAGAATCGGTCAAAGGGAATCTTAGCCACTGAGAATCGGTCAAAGGGAATCTTAGCCACTGAGAATCGGTCAAAGGGAATCTTAGCCACTGAGAATCGGTCAAAGGGAATCTTAGCCACTGAGAATCGGACAAAGGGAATCTTAGCCACTAAAGAATCGGTCAAAGGGAATCTTAGCCACTGAGAATCGGACAAAGGGAATCTTAGCCACTGAGAATCGGTCAAAGGGAATCTTAGCCACTGAGAATCGGACAAAGGGAATCTTAGCCACTGAGAATCGGTCAAAGGGAATCTTAGCCACTGAGAATCGGACAAAGGGAATCTTAGCCACTGAGAATCGGACAAAGGGAATCTTAGCCACTGAGAATCGGACAAAGGGAATCTTAGCCACTGAGAATCGGACAAAGGGAATCTTAGCCACTGAAAATCGGACAAAGGCAGAAAAGGTTGCCCCTGACCTTGGCAGAATGGACAGCGACAAAATGAAAGGGTGCATGATCAGAATAATTGAAATTCTTCCCGTCTTCTGTCTTTTGATCCTTCTTCCTTCTGCTAGAGGGCTTAATCAGGTTCTTTTCCCTTCTTACTCCCGTCACACTAGAATACATGTACAGCTCAGAGCCCGAATCGAGCCATCGCCCCCCCCCCCCCCCCCCCCCCCCGTGTGTGTGTGTGTCTGTGTCTGTGTCAGCGTCTGTCTGTGTGTGTGTGTGTGTGTGTGTCTGTGTCTGTGTCAGCGTCTGTCTGTGTGTCTGTGTGTCTGTGTGTCTGTATGTCTGTCTGTGTCTGTCTGTCTTATTTACTTATTGAACAACTTATATTCTGTTCTTACGTTTTCCTTCTTGTCAGTTATGCCCACAAAAACAATGAGTAGAAAAAAGGTCTCTAAACACTCCCCCCAAAAGAAATGAAGAGCACATGCTGATTTCATAATAGGTATTGGAAAAGGAAGTTAGAGAGAGGCTGCCGCGCACCTGTATTTTTATTTGCCGTTAACAAGGCAGAGTGGGAAGGGGGAGGAGAGGGGGGGGGGGGTACAGAGGGGGACGAGGGAGGGTACACACACAGGGCTGGAAAAAGCATAAACATCGAGGTGGCCGATTTTAGTTGGTAGTGCGTTGTGTTTTCAGCATGCAAGGAAAATGATTTGACCAGATTCTGAAGTTCGCTGCTCGCGAAAGTGAGAGACTTTTCTTCACTTCTCTCTCTCTCTCTCTCTCTCTCTCTCTCTCTCTCTCTCTCTCTCTCTCTCTCTCTCTCTCTCTCTCTCTCTCTCTCGCGCCAGACTTTTAGGAATTTCCGCATTTTTGTATGTTTCACATTAAAACAAAACAACAAAATACAGTGCATAATTCCAAGGGTTTTCTTTCAATGTTTCCCCAAAACCAAAAAATTACTTTTTGCCTGGCCAAATATCGCTTGTAAAAGGCAACGCCTGCCGAACATTTACTCACAGGTCCGCCCTATCTAAATACACAACGTTCATATTTTAACCTTTTGTCCTGTTTAGACCTATCGGACTTTTGAACAGTACCATACAGTTATACACTGCCGGGAGGCACGGTTCTTTGTCTAATTCAAGAAACAAGCAAGAATGACCAATCATTCTCAAAGCACCCAAAGGAACCTCCGAGAAAAATAAACAAACAGGAATTGACTTAGAAGTACGCTGTTTCTTTTTTTGTTCTTGTTTTTGTTTTTCTTTTCTTTTCTTCCCCCACCTTCTTCTTCTTCTTTTCAGGATACGCTGGTGTTTTGCTTTGGCGGCTACACTTTGGGCTTTTCGCATGGAATATTAATTGTGACGTTCTGATTGGCTGAGGCTGCTCCGCTGACAGTCCAATACCCGCACGCTGAACACTGCCGATGGAATGACGACCTAGGGTGAATCAGAAATAGATAAGACCTCTCATATGCTTCGTGTGACTGAGGGCTGTGTGCATGATCAAGGCGGACATCACACTCCAAGCACTCGTCTACCACATACCTCCTGCAAACCACTGCCATAATTGGTTACGCCATAGGTCTTCCATAACTATCAGCTAACTGAGAATTTTTCGTTTGTGCACAAATGTCAGTTTGTTTGTAACAGACAACTCACAGTATATCAGGCGTTTCTTATAGCCGTCCACATTGCTTACATCAGCTCAAATAAAACTGAAAACGTTGAAATGGAGACGAAGCTTTTCTCTTTACCCGGAGCGAATAATCCTTGTTTTTACGTCCGTGCTTCGACGCTATGTTGCTTCCACATAGTACCTACACCTTTCGGAGAGCGCTGACAGCGTCGGTGGACAACTGCAGGGAAATAAGGACAGTACCCCTTCAGTGGCGTAACCAGTTACTGCGGGGTTTTGGAAGAAGTGCCGAAAAACGAGGCTTGGGACATCTCACCTGTAATTGCGTCGGTCGAATCCCGGCTGCTGATGACGGCAAGGGCGATAATCAGGGCGACAGACAGCAGCAGGCAGAGCACCACAACAAGCAGCAGGCGTCGCTCAACCGTGCTCCGTCGTGACCAGCAACTCTTGTTGCCGTACCTGGGAAAAGGGGAGAGCAGAGCGGCTCTGTACACTTCGCTTTATGTCCACGTGATAGCTATCAGTCAGTCCATACGTCTTTATTTTTATTGCCATGTGTCAACTAAAAACGTAAAAATAAGCATGGGATGAGGCATAGGGTTGAGAGCATTTCATAATCATACACACGTTCACAACAAACAGGTCTGAAGCGCTAAGCGAAGCTCATCACCGTCCCCAACCCCAAACCACCAACCCTTCACCCATCCAACTTTACTATTATCTTAGCTAGCCAATAATCTTAATCCAGTTTTTGGCTAGTTTTGTTGTAGCAGCGCCATGAGGCAGCTCGTGCAATCAAAGAGGTGAATATAGCTTAGCTTAGGTGGCAGAGCGTGGGACCCTAGGTTCGATTCCCTGGTGCAGCAAGGGACTTTTCTCTCAGAGCCAACCTTTAGTGCACATTCTCTTATGGTGTTCGTACAGGCCCGTATGCAACCGAATGCACCAATATCATTGTAAGCCAGTCTGGCCCAGTGGCCAAGCACTCTGGTCCTGTAATAGGCCATGCCGTTTGTTCAGGACTGACGGTTTAAGGACATTGCTGCATGGCCAGCTTATTCCAACGCGAGCCAGTTTGGCTGGTCAGCGGTAAGGCATCAGGGTGGTAAGCGGATGACGGTTCAATTCCCTGCTTCGGCTCTCCTTTCTCTTCAAAAGATGTGGTTCACGGACAGTCTCGCGGCCTTGTCCCTCACAACGGATGAAACATTACAATGGCGCTCATCTTGGCTAATCTGAAGCATTCTTGTGGTGACAGTGTGCCGTTACAAACACACACACACACCACACACACACACACACACACACCACACACAACACACACACACACACACACACACACACAACACACACACACACACACACATGTACTAACCACGCACACACGCACCACCCCACCACACACCACACCACACACGCAACCACACACACAACACAACACACACCACACACACACACACACACCCACCACACACACACACACACCACACCACAACACACAAACACACACACACACACACACCACACACAACACACCACACCCCCAAAACACACACACGCACCACCACACACACACACCACACACACACACACACACCACACACACACACACCACACACACACACAACACACACACACACACAACACACACACCACACACACACACACACACACACACACACACACACAACACACACACACACACACAACCACACACACACACACACACACACACACACACACAACACACACACACACCACACACACACACACACACACACACACACACACACACACACACACACACACCACACAACACACACACACACACACACACACACACACACACACACCACACACACAAAACACAAAACACACACACACACACACACACACACACCACACACACACACACACACACACACACCACACACACCACACACACACACACACACACACACACACACACGAATTGCCTGCAAGTAAGCCGACCCAATTTTTCGCAAGAGACAATAAAGTACTTTAAAAAATCAGACAAAACAGCAACAACAACAAAAAGACAATTCTCCGAATCCCGTCACCGCCTCTCCCGAGGCAACTTGGCGTTATAAAGAGGTCCAACGACAACAACAACAACAACAACAGTGCCCTGACGGTTTACATGGTCAGTACAGATGAGCCTGGTTCGAGGCCGCCAGCGGCCGATTTGGTGTAACATTGGGCACCTAAGGTAACAGCCTTTCAGCGGAGTACCCACCACATCATATATATGCTTGGTATTTTGAGCGTCTCATACAAGTTTCAACCAAAAGTCTTTCAACGGAGTATCCACCACATCATATATATGCTTGGTATTTTGAGCGTCTCATACAAGTTTCAACCAAAAGTCTTTCAACGGAGTACCCACCACATCATATATATGCTTGGTATTTTGAGCGTCTCATACAAGTTTCAACCAAAAGTCTTTCAACGGAGTACCCACCACATCATATATATGCTTGGTATTTTGAGCGTCTCATACAAGTTTCAACCAAAAGTCTTTCAACGGAGTACCCACCACATCATATATATGCTTGGTATTTTGAGCGTCTCATACAAGTTTCAACCAAAAGTCTTTCAACGGAGTACCCACCACATCATATATATGCTTGGTATTTTGAGCGTCTCATACAAGTTTCAACCAAAAGTCTTTCAACGGAGTACCCACCACATCATATATATGCTTGGTATTTTGAGCGTCTCATACAAGTTTCAACCAAAAGTCTTTCAACGGAGTACCCACCACATCATATGCTTGTTATTTTGAGCGTCTCATATAACTTTCAACCAAAAACCTTTCAACGGAGTAACAATGCACGCGAAAAAGTCCTTACTTCAAAAGTCCGGTGCAAAATCAAGGGGCTAATAACTGGTATGACAAGTCTGCGAGCATTCGTGTGGATGCATCGCGATCATCAGTCCAAACACTAACCAACGTTTTCTTATTCTTCATTTAATTCTCATTAATTGTCTCCTCTAATGAAGACAGCCAAAGATAAATAGGCCTATTTACTTTTTCTTAAAACTCAACAGCAGCGGCAGCAAGAAAACAGCCCTTGAATGATCACAGTTGCCATTCGTCAGTATGACAGGATACTGACGGAGGGAGGGGGAGGGGGATTCCACATCATAGACAAAAACAAGCAGGGGTGCGAAGAGGAAGGGAAGAAGAAGAGGGAGAAGAACAGAAGAAGAAGAAGAAGGAGGAGTAGGAGGGAGAGGAGTAGAACAAGAACAAACAGAACAAGAAGAACAAGAACAAAAAGAAGAACAACAAGAAGAACAAGGAGGAAGAGATGGGGGGGGGGGGGCAAAGAAGACAAAGAAGAAGAATTCGTTAATATCTTGACTTTAGGTCATGTCAACCGCACAGAATCTCTTCAGAACAAACAAGAAGTAGAAGAAGATGATAAAGGTAATGATGATTACGATGAGAATGATGATGATCATGATGACGAGGAGGAGAAGAATGAGGAGGGGGGAAAACATGAACAGCATGAAATAAACTTAAACAGCAACAACAAAGAGACATGACGAAACAACCAGCACAAGAAGACGAAAAAGAAAACGTTTCTGCCGTTCACACCTCTGTCTGTCCGATAATCCCTCAACTACCATGCACTGTCGTGGCTATAATGAGCCACGGACACGTGCATTTATCTCCCCTGCCACCTGTCCACTCTCATCTTGGGGCTGAGACAGCTCCATTCAGTGGCTGGTCAGTGAAGGATTAGTCAGTCAGCGGCACTGTGTCCTGCAGGCGTGTCAGTCAGCGAGCTTACAAGTCTGTCTGTGTACACAAGTCTGTCGACACAAAACACCGCGACTTTGCCGATGTCTTAATTAACAAAGCGGACAACACTTGAAAGGAGATTACGTGGCACGTGATGATGTCGGTGTATATCACGAATGGCAAGAGGAAGCTCTACTCATTACATACGCGCACATGTACGCACGCGCGTACGCACGCGCGTACACACACACACACACACACACACACCACACACACACACACACACACACACACATACACACACACCATCTCTCTCTCAAGTTACACACGCACGCACGCACGCACGCACGCACGCACGCACGCACGCACGCACGCACACACACACACACACACACACACACACACCACACACACACACACACACACACACACACACACATACACACACACACACACAAACACGCACGCTCGCACACACGCACGCACGCACACACACACACGTGCATACATACATGCATACACACACACATCCTCTCTCTCTCTCTCTCTCTCTCTCTCTCTCTCTCTCTCTCTCTCTCTCTCTCTCTCTCTCTCTCTCTCTCTCTCTCCTCTCTCTCTCCCCTCCCCCCCCCCCCTCTGCCTGTAGGAAAGTGAAACCGAGCAATAATGATGTTCACCTAATGAACCAAAAAACCTTTGCACTCCATCTTTGACATATACACCCACACAGCTTCCGTTCCATCGCATTCTTTGGATTTCCACAAATTTTCAGGGTGTTGCTTTTGAGAGCAAAAAGGGAGATATATGTTAGATCCTCCCTTACTGAGTTATGTAGCTTTTTCTCCCACAAAGACATCAACTTCAGGAGGTGGGGGAACCTTTGTAAATGTCAGGAAGTATCGCTTGAAGCGACAAGTGTATTTGACTGAGGCTCAACAAACAACAGGTTGTAAAAAAAATCTTAACACAGAGAGGGGAGGGGTGGCTGAAGGGGTGAGGTGGAGGAGAAAGAGAGAGAGAGAACAAAACATGAATGTCAACCGGTCAGACGGTACAGACGTGTGCGTGCACTATGCGACCCGTGGTGGTACATAGTGCCTAAGGATACACTTGCTTTGCATATTCGTAACAACTTCCAGAAGAAATAACTGACCCATTTACGCTGACTGTACAAATCCAGTAAACTTTAATCAAAAGAACTTGAGTTTCGCTGAGCGCTGGTGCATATTTGGTATCGACCTTAAGAAACAGAGACAGAAACGGACACACAAAAAAGAGAGACAGATAGACAGACAGACGCCAAAGTGGCAGAGCCCATGCCTCGAGACACGGCACGTGAAAAAGGCGTGGTAGTGGAGGAGGAAACTGTAACCGTGACTAACTGATTGCGTAGGTTTGCTCCGAGTTGTTGCCCAAAAGCCACCTGCTTTGGTTGAAGGTGACAATGGACATGTCAAAGCTTGTAAATAATTCTGCCTCTGAAAGCCGTGGCTAATCCTGTGACAGTCTATCGGTTTTACTCGCCTCTTTTGGACTCTTTCAGAGCACTGCATGAGCATTAAAATCGATGGAATCATGCGCTATAGAAATGGACATCATTATCATCGTCATCATCTGTACTCGTTTCTCAGCCGATTGTCACATTGCCTGATGCCACCTTTCACTGGGACCAAACCCAGCAAGTTCTGCAGTGCAACGGCGGTGTCAGAGGGGCCTAATCAATTACTTCACTAAGAAGAAATGCTATGTGGTTTAGATTAAATGAGAATCTCTGCAGGCAAAGCACAGCATTTTCCGCATGCAGATGATTCATCCTTATTTATCCATAATACTTAAATCTTTTTT
>JABMCL010001314.1:487500-495000 GCA_018857735.1 Alviniconcha marisindica
TACAGGCACACAGGCCAAATTAGCCTAAGACTAGTAAAAGATTTAAAAATCTAAAACAGAACTAGGCCCAGAGCGCTCGTGCAGAATCAACACACAAGGGAGTTAATTAGCGCTCAAAATACGTAACACAAATACAACAACAAAGACCTGAGTCGCCTACGGTAACTCTCACCTGCCATGCGTGTAATTACAAGGTAAATAAAGAGGATGCACCTCTGGTGGAGTTTTTTTGTACCTTGTATTTGCACGCATGCCAGGTGAGAGTTACCGTAGGTGACTCAGGTCTTTCTTTCGTTGTTGTTCTTGTGTTACGTATTTCGAGCGCTATCGCCCTGATAGCTATCGCCCTGAGCGCTATCGCCCTACCGCACTGGTTGACTGGGCGTAAAACAGCAACTTACTTATTCGAGCGCTAATTAACTCCCGTGTTTGTTGATTCTAGTAAAACATTGTACTCAAAGTAACAATCATAAAGCCGCTTCGAGTATTTTGACACCAATATCGACTTTCTGAAATCAATATCTGACCTTATTTTGATTAGAATATAAAAGGTATTAGACTCCTTACGTCTTTAAAACAAATCTGAAACAAGAGTGACTGCTAGCGTACTTTTTTAAAATAATTTTTTAATGGTAAGATGACATAGTATTGTCAAAAGTCAAAGGCAACAAACAAACAAAAAAGCCAAAAAACACGACAAAAATGGGAGGGGGAAGGTAAAAAAGTAAATAAGTAACCCGATGGTCTAGTGATGTTAACATAATTATTGATCAGAGAGAGAGAGTGGGAGAGGTTTAAAGCATAGGCCTTCGCTTGTATCATAAACACATTTAAGCAGGCTTTCACAGATTTACAAGTTTACAAGCAATCAGTTTGGAGCAAACAATCGTGGACTATAGCAACAACAACAAAATCTTGTTAGTTTTTAAATGTAGTTGGTCGTCTTCAAATAGAAGTGTGCTGATGCTTCTTTCGTTCTCATATATTTTATTAATGGTTTTGTTTCTCAGAATACTATTATAAAGGGGACAATGCAGTAGAAAATGCTCAGATGTTTCTGTTGTATATCCGCGTGAACATACGGGGGTCATCTAAAAGGTGGCGTCTGAATAAGTCATAATTTAAGTTGCTAGTAGCAAGCCGAAGTCTACAATGGTTAACTTGTTCCTTTCTAAAGCCAAAGTAATAATATGTGGGAACTAAAGTGTGATTCATTGACCAAAAAAAATCAGCAGGCTAATTGAAGGACTTACTTGTATAGTTTCAGGTAATGTATTCCACAGTTGAGTAGTTGATGGAATGAATGACTTTGCATATAGTTCAGTTTTATGAGCGGGAATGACTCGTTGATATGGTCCTCTTCGATGATAGGGGTTTGTTGTGGAAACTAGAGGTAGTACTAAATTAGACAGGTATCCGAGGCACTGGTAATGAATCATTTTGTGAAACATAAGTAGCTTGTGGCGTTCCCGTCTCTCTTTTAATGTGCAAAATCCAGATTCTTTGTACAAGTTTTCGTGGCTTGTTTCTTTAACAGCAAGCTCCTACAATAATTCTTATGGCTTCCAAATGCAGGTTTTCGAGCATGTTCGAAAGTGTATGAATATTAGTACTTCTTAATACGTTGTTGTAAAAGTGATGTTGTACACAGTTGAGATTTTACCCCCCCCCCCCCCCCCATATCCCCCTACTTCCATATCCCTTTCCGCCCCTACTTCCCTATCCTATCCCCCCTACTTCCATACCCCCACCCCCCCCCCCCTATCCCTCCCTCCTCGCGAATCAGAGCCCGAGAGGTAAACAACTTAAGCTCAACTAATTATAGCACCCTACTCAAATCACCATTCCATTTTTTATATACATATTATATAAATACATTGTGGCAATAGACGCATACAACACAATCCACCAACCGACCGTCATCATCTGTTAATTGCGCAGATTTCTCTTTGCAGTTACATTTTTGCATGCATCCCAGTACATCCTACTTACGGATGATCTGAAGAAAAAGAAACGAAGTAAAAACACGTCGCTACTCAAATTAAAACGAACAGAAATGTTTGTGTCGTGCTATTTCTGTGGGGTCTGATGCAGGTTTACGTGTTCTGTAGTCACTCTTCAGGTGGATGCAGGTTTATGTGTTTTTATAGATTTCTGTCAGGTCTGGTAGACTGAATCAAGTTTATGTGATTTTTTTTATATCAGTCGTATCAGTGGCACGTTTATGTGTTGTCCTACTTTTATCAGGTCTGGGGCACGTCAGGTCTGAGGCACATTTATGTGTTGTCGTACATTTATCAGGTCTGAGGCACATTTATGTGTTGTCCTGTTTTTGTCGGGCCTAGCGCACATTTATGTGCTGTCCTGGTTTTTGTTTGTTTGTTTGTTGTTGTTGTTGTT
This sequence comes from Alviniconcha marisindica, assembly GCA_018857735.1. NCBI lineage: Eukaryota > Metazoa > Mollusca > Gastropoda > Provannidae > Alviniconcha > Alviniconcha marisindica. The sequence continues at coordinate 489,901 of JABMCL010001314.1, forward strand.
TGGGGCGAGGGGCCGGGGGGGAGGGGGGGAGGGTCAGATCTGAGACATGTTTATGTGTTATCCTATTTTTGTCAGGTCAAGGCAAATTTATGCTATCCCATATTACCACGTGAAGTGGCACAATGCCACTTCCGGTGGTGGCCTGTTTCTGGTTTTAAATAGAGTTTATTCACGTTCATATAAATATTACAAACATGATCAGTACGTGAGCACTGAACAAGCTAAAGCTTATTATAGTAGCCCGTTTCTATGGGGGGCGGAGTGTGCGGGAGGGGGGGGGAGGAGGTCTGTCTAAACTGGAAGCAAAATGGCCACCAGCAAGACGGTGGACAAGTTGACAAATGTAGTGTGTGTGTCGCGTTTTACAACATTTCCTCTCGTGTCTCGTGCCTCATCTCTTTCGTGCACGTTCGAGCAGAAGACGAAGGCCTAAAGCTTTTAGCTTTAATTGCACGTGAAATCATCGGAACACGCAGGAAGGCGAGCACGGCTGGAAATTTGCTTTCAATCATTCGCACTTGGTGAGAGTAAAATTGGCTGAAGGAAGAGGAAGTGTGGCTGATGATTGAAGACATTTTGCGAAGACAGAGTGGGGGCAAAATTGGGTATTATGCTCCTGGCGAAACAATGACAGCGGAGAAGCCGCCTTTTTTCTTTCTTTCTTTTTTGTGCAGAATGCGTTCATCCATTACACGGCGATGTCCGAGGGAACTTTCGTGGTTATATTTTACGATAGAATTGGTTCTCTTGGTGAACTGATCAAGCCAATCTCCGTGATGGGTATCCAAACCAATGGCTCCGTTTAGAGTTGATTTCACGCTTCGTTGGTCTCATTTCTGTGCACACACACACGCACGCACGCACACACACACACAACACACGCACGCACACACACACACACACACACACACACACACACACACACACACACACACACACACACACCACACACCAGACACAAACACACACACACACACACACACACACGTAACCCCCCCCCCCCCCCCCCCCACATACACTGAATGAAGCACAACTTACACAAGCGCGCGGACGCACAAACGCGCGCACACAAACACAGAGGGAGAGAGAGAGAGATTCAAGGAGACAGAGAAAGAGAAAGAATAGGTGGGGAAAGGGGAGCCATCGACTCGTTCAGTTAACAAAGGCACGTTCAATGTTTCATTCGAATACGAATTTGGGTCCTTGTTTGTTAGGGACGCTATATTTAAATCATCTCATGGCTTCCTGTGCAGAATTAAAGCATATTCTTCCGAAGAACCAAACGAAAACTCTCCAATGAACAAAAAGATATTGGCAGCGTGTCTTTGGGCCGTGACTAAGCTACACAATTATCAGTGTTTCAGAACATAACGACCACAGCTGTTTGGCAAAAACGCCTAACGCGTAGGTTTCAACAACAATTCATCCATTCCATTTTCTTCAGTGCACTGGCGTTGAAATTAAATAGCAAAGTTCGCTGTCGCACTTCGACAACAACAATACCGAAAATCGAAACACAAAAAAGAGAAATATATAGACGCTTTTCAATAATTCGCGACACAACAATGCGCAAATCGTCGGCAGTAACGACTTTTTGTTGGCAAATAGCAAACAAACGAACACGTCCCATACGCATGAGGAGCACACAGCCCTCTTAATCGCGTTTATCATCTACACGGTGACGACGCTGGGGAAAAAATCGGCATATGTGAAGCGCAGATATTATGCTCCTGGCGAAACAATGACAGGGATAGGGATCTATCTTAATGTCTTTAGAGTTATAGACTCATTTTTCTACATTTAAGCAGCTTAAGTGCCGTATAAAATTGCCGTTACCGGAGAAAACGAACGTTATACGGACTGGCACCGTCCCATATACTAGTGAAGACCACAAATGATTCAATAAGTTTAAATTCACGCATCGAGGGCAATCATAATCGACACAGACGCCGAAAAGGAAAAGGAAAATCCCAAATGGGAAGGGGTCATTGGGTCACTGACATTTTTTACGATCTCAACGAACTTTAAACCTGAAACGGACATGGCCGTTGTCACGCAGTGTCCAATCAGTTTCGAGTTTTCGAAGTCACGCACTTTGCATTGCAAGGGACTTTCCCAGTCTAAAAATAAACACAAGCCAGTAGATATTTCTGACGATACCGACGACTCGTGCATATAGAAGGACAGCTAGACTAACGGACTCTTTAGCAAATCGGGATTGGGGGCAAACCGCTTTAATGATACTATTTGTTCATCACGCATATGGGCCCTGTTTATTACATGTGAACGGCTGCTGGGAGTTGGTGTATGTGCGCTCAGATCAGAGATTAGACATGTTTGGTTACTGACAACTGTGGTTTATTTACTGAAATTGCTGTATGTAAATATTTGCGTGGTTTGGCGGTCGTACGGCCTGAAACCTTTTTATTTTGTCCATTTTATGTTTTTATAGTTTTCTGCTTCTTCTTGTACGGCGCATTGTGCCATAGAATTTTTATTTATTTTTTTATTATCATTATTATTATTATCATCAAGTCAATGCTACTTGAGTGTTAAAATGCGCTGAGTAGGTATCAGGGACAATCTTCAGCCTTAAGACTAACATAAGACTCCTTGCATAACAGCATCCACCTCCAGAAATGGAGATAATCCTCCGAAGACGGAGAGTGGCACTGTGTGTGTGTGTGTGTGTTGTGTGTGTGTGTGTGTGCGTGCGTGCGTGCGTGCGTGCGTGCGTGCGAACGTGCGTGCGTGCGTGTGTCATGTCGGTGAAATACGGCGCTATAGAAATGATCGCTATTATTATATGTGCGTGCGTGCCTGTGTGCGTGCGTGTGTGTGCGCGCGCGTATGTGCGTGCGTGCGTGCATGCGTGTGTGTGCGTGCGTGCATGTGTGTGTGTGCTCTCTCTCTCTCTCTCTCTCTCTCTCTCTCTCTCTCTCTCTCTCTCTCTCTCTCTCTCTCCTCTCTCTCTCTCTCTCTCTCTCTCTCTCTCTCTCTCTCTCCTTTTGTACACGCTATTGTTATTTGAACGGTTCGTATTGTTGTTGCCTCTTCTCACTTATTGTGTGTCTGATTCAGGCCTACACTTACTGTTCTTGCTTCCATTATTTGTAATCACAGTGCTTGTCTGAGCAGTGTTTTTGTGTATTATATATATATGCAATATTGTCATTTGAATACTTCGTTGCTCATCGTGTATCTGAACCATATTTTTCATCATCATCATTATTTTTTAATTACTTTTTATTATTATAATTTTTTCCTGTCGTCGGGTTTTGGCTCTGTTTTTAGAATTATCATCTCTCTCTTCTTCTTTTTTTTTTGGTTTGTTTTCTCCCCCCCCCCCCCCCCCCCCCCCCCCCCCATACACACACTATCATCTTTTTCATCATTACTCCGGTAGTCAATGTTGTTACTATTGTTTTATGTGTAGCCTATTGGCATGTAGATTAGCAGGGACAGATTGTAAGAATAGGCAACTGCCTAAAATCTTAATCCTTGAGTAATAAAGTTCTGAGTTCTCTCTCTCTCTCTCTCTCTCCTCCTCTCTCTCTCTCTCTCTCTCTCTCTCTCTCTCTCTCTCTCTCTCTCTCTCTCTCTCTCTAATTGCTACAAGTGCATGACGCACGGTCGGAGGAAACGGCCGATTAGTAGGGAAGGAGATGTGCACGTTTCTTTGCTTTAGACCTTTTCACTCTGCACACGATTACGCGCGTCTGCTCCAGTCGTGCACCAGTGAATGAGTGCGGTAAGTTGCTGTTGCTGTTTTGTCCCTCATTGCAGATAAACACAACATTCTAGAGTGTTGAAATCTATAAATAAAATTACTCTTCTTCTTCCTTTTTTCCTTTTTTAAGTATTTCACATCAGTGACTGATCTAACAATTATCACGCTAACAGCAAGTTGCACCAATAGAAATTTATGTAAAAAAACAAAACAAACGAACAAAAACAACAACAGATACACCTTATTTGAAGTCCACAAACAACTACAGCTACACATTTGTTTCTGTATACATACTGATAATTAGTTTCACTTGATCTAGATATATACTCACAGGATCACAAAAATTACTTTAAAAACCTGATATTGGTTGTTGTTGTTGTTTGTTGTTGTTGTTGTTTTGCTTGCTTGCTTGCCTGTCTGCTTGATAACTAGCTTAAAGGGGCTGGTCGAGGAGGGATATAGTAATACAATGTTTACTTTAAAGGGGATGCGGGGAGAGGGGTGGTACTACTAAGTCCGTTGTACTGGGCCTTGTAGAAGCTTACGAAAGCGCGCGGAGCGGGGCTGCGTGTGTGTGTTTGGGGGGGGGGGGATGGGGGTGATGAGGGTTGCGTGCGTGCGTGCATACGTGCGTGCGTGCGTGCGTGTGTGTGTGTATGTGTGTGTGTGTGTGTGTGTGTGTGTGTGTGTGTGTGTGTGTGTGTGTGTGTGTGTGTGTGTGTGTGTGTGTGTGTGTGTGTGTGTGTGTGTGTGTGTGTGTGTGTGTTGCAAGTCGCATATCATACTCGTGGTCCGATCTTTACAATATTTGGCAGGCCTGCACATGCCGGCAAATATGTTCAAGGCCATTGACAAATTCAGCAAGAATGGGTGAACTGATTTCATTTGCTTTCTATTGTTTTGTTTTTTCTCCTGAATTTTGATTGGCAGATTCTCACTGTCTGGCATGCAGCCATTTGCACTGGGGTCGTACGCACTTAGTTTCGGTCTTGGATGAAGTTAGTCGGCAAGAAATCAACCAACAAGGGAGTTAATTAACGCTCGAATGACGTCAGAGGAACACAACAACAAAGATCTGAATCGCCTTCCGTAATTATCACCTGGCATTCGAGTAAATGCAAGGTACCTAAACTCAACCACAGATAGATAGATAGGTACATACATACATACATACATGCATACATGCATACATACATACATACATACATACATACATACATACATCCTTAAGAGACATACAGACAGAGACACAGACTGAGAGACAGAGACAGAGAGAGTTGGCAAAGACACAATGTTCCCCTCAAACAAGAATGACCTTTCAATGCTTATCATTTTAACTAAGCCAGCCAGAATTATTGTCACAACCCAAA
>JABMCL010001314.1:500000-515000 GCA_018857735.1 Alviniconcha marisindica
CAAGCGCTCCGACCCTACAGATTGTCCACAGCTATGCTTTTTAGCATCTGAGGATATTAATCAGAGCTGAATGAATGAGCTCCGATCCGCAAAAGACGGGAGAGACCTTCCGCCAACACCAGACACGGTAGATGTTAAGGTGGTGGGGCCCGTTGCCAATTCGAAGCAACTCCTGTGCTCCGCAACTTGACCTCTCCGCACCCTCTGACTCAGCCGAGCTTTCAGCCAGTCAGCGATTGCGTACAGACACACCTCCTTAGACAAGCCCCTCGCGGACTCACAGATTACCACTGTAATGCAAACGAAGCACATGCTCGATCTGTTTTCGAAGGCCAAGATCAAGCGCTTTGGGTCTGTGCAGTTCGAAGTGTGAGCCGTTCAAACAGGTTATGTAGTTTACTCTGCTTGTCTAAGTGGACGGCGCTATCCGGCTAAAAGCGAGATGTCAGTTACGACAAGCGTACTTTTGGGAATGTCTCGTTGCTTCATCGTGTGACTGCATTGTAACTGTAGCATTATCTGCTTTCTACCCAGGTTTGAGGGCATCCCCGATTCGTCAGCGTTAAATGGAAATAAATATATCAGGGAGAAACACATTTTATCAGAACACAATAAACGCTAAACGTATATACATGTTAAAATTAGTACAGCGTCAATTTAAAACAACAACAACAAAAACAAAACACTGAGGTAAACAGTGGCTGAAAAAAACGCAGATCCAAAATGTACCAAAAATATTAGCTTCCCAGATAACCAAACACGCAATCAAAGATACGTCCTCATGCAGCATGATAACCGAATTGTAAAATACCGCTCCCTTACTTAATCAAATCACAACTACAAGAAAGAAGCAAGTCAACGGTTAGTTAGTCAGCTAGCTGGTGCTTTGAGCCCAGTCAACCACATAGGGCCAAAGAAAGAAGCAAAATATGTTCCAAACCCATAGTAAGTAACTCATCAGATGGGATGAATACAGGTGGTAGAATGATACACGAATACAAACTTCACGAATACTCAGATCGTCAGCTGAGAAATCCCGACAGTGGCTGGTCTGCTGGTGATTCGTCAGTGTGTTTCACTGCCACCAGATTGCCATAAGGCAAATGTCATTGCACACGGAATCCTTGTGTTGTTATCACTGACCATAGGGTCAATACTGACGGACGACCCAGGAAGACGGTGGGTCGGAAGGAGCCGATTTAGCCGAGAGGTAAAGCTCTATTTCTTTCAGTTTAGTACTTCTTTGTCTGTTGCGGAAAATTCGGGTCGCCCTATCTGGTGAAGGCACAGCAGCCGCAGGAGCAGCGCTACCATTGCTATGAGTGTGTGTGTAGTGTTTTCGTGTATCCAAGCAATGATGTGGCTGCCAGTTGTTGTTGTTGTTGTTATTTTATAGATTGTTAACGTGCACACAGATGTTTATGCATGCGATTGCACACGGAGGCTGTACGGACACAGTAAGGAAGTCTGCACTGGAAGCTGACTCTGCGAGAAAAATCCCTTGCCGCACCCGGGACTCGAACCCGCGTCAGTATTGCGCCTGGCTTCTCAGTCGGACGTTCTACCAGCTAAGCTATTCCCGCCCCCAGGCATTAGGTTATTGTGAACGAAAGGACATGAGTTCGATTCCGCTTCGGCTTCCCGATCTCCCTTCGAAGTTGTGGCTCATGGATACTGTGTAATGGTGACTTTGTTTCTCCGCAATCACAATGGCTGAAAGCATTAACATGGCCCATACCGCGATGCCCAGCGTAATGAAGAAATCACTGCGGTAGTGGCAGTGTAGCTTTAGGTTCCCGGCCACATCCCGCCCCTAAGACATTTCCCCAACGTTGCCCTTAAAATAGTTGGAAGTCAACCAAAATGTCCATTGCTATCGCTTCTACGAGTTCTACGACGTCACACTGACAAACGTTCCCTATGAACAAAACCGCTATGAAGAGACAGAAAAACTTTACTTAAAAGCGTTAGTGTTCAGAAACACCACGACTCACTTCGTGGAACCCGTCTAGTTCCGGGGCGACAGAAAAAGGTTACTTAATAGCGTCAGTGTTCAGAAGTACCACGGCTCACCTCGTGGAATCCTAGCTCTCCATGGCGCCCCCTGCCTCCCCTGTCCGTTTCCTTCGTTAGACTCGCTTAACGTCGAGGGTCTCCGGAGAGGTACTGGCGGGGGACCCAGATCCCAAGAGATGGGAGGAAGGGGAAACCTAACGCTACACTGTCACCACCACAATGATTTCGCCTGAGTCAAATTCTTTGCAAACACTACAAGTCCTTCGGATGAGACTATAAACAGAGGTCCCCTGTATTCAAAAAGATCACGTACGTACGCACGTTAAAGACCCCGAACTTCATGCAATATTTCGGTGGATTATGGAAACACTCAAATAATCCAGCATGCAAAACAGCAACAACACAACACAAGAACATGTGAAGAATAGTGAGTCTGCTCCAGAGCGGATAATGGTGCTACATAAAAATTACCAATAAAAATAGTCCTAATAGTCCTGCTCTTTCAGCCCCTTCACTTGAGTCCTTCCAGAGTCGACAAGGCAACTAGCAGCCAGTGCCCACCTCTCCATGAACATCAAGACCAGGCATATAATTTTAACGTCAGATCACCTGTCTTTAAAGTGTTATTGTTTTAATAACACCCAAAGCGCTGACCGTGACAACGTTTCAAGTTTTCAAGATTTGTATGGGCCTCCATGGACAAAAAGCTCAACAAGATCTGTATGGGCCTCCATGGACAAAAAGCTCAACAAGATCTGTATGGGCCTCCATGGGCAAAAAGCTCAACAAGATTTGTATGGGCCTCCATGGGCAAAAAGCTCAACAAGATCTGTATGGGCCTCCATGGGCAAAAAGCTCAACAAGATCTGTATGGGCCTCCATGGGCAAAAAGCTCAATAAAATCTTGAAAACCAAGTTACATTCACACAAAACATTCCTTATAAACACGTACATGAGTACTAATAATAAATTACTACCGCACTTTATACATTAGCCAAGAACAAGCGGTCAGACACAAAGTTGTTGTGAATATATAACTAAGGCACAGAAAGTAGAGTTTAGTTGTTGTTGTGTTTCGCTGTTGGTTTGATCAAAATAACTAAAAAATAACTCAAATAAATCTAGCAAGCTTAACATTCTTCGATTTTGAAGTCATGTTCATAAGGCTACAGAATTTGGGCACGTTGGGATGATGTGTATAATATTTCTTAACATACTTAGTACGGTTTCTTTTGACATTTTCATTGGAACAGTTAAGCAATGACCACATCTTAAGCACACACACCTGCGGGACTTGCAGTGCAAGAGTCCAGTCCTTAACAGGAAGATAAGAATCACGTCGAACCCCTGATGCCCACCTAGCGTTCTCGGCCGCACTTCTTTCTCCGTTGCTGGACACTTCCCACCCTGCTTGTCACGTCATCCAAACATAACTATAGTGATGTGCAATAAAATATAATAAAAACAATAAAAAGTAAATTTGTTTTTCTCAATGATCCGACCTACTGATTTGTTTTTTGTTTGTTTGTTTGTTGTTCTTGTTGTTTGTTTTGTTTGTTGTTGTTGTTTATTTGTTTGTTTGATGTTATTTTGCTTTTTTGTTGTTGTTGTTGCTGCTGCTTTTCAATTCAACCCAGAAACGGTTAAGGAAAAAAAGCAAATTTCGGTTCATTTCCCGTGAAATTCCTGACTTTGCCGCCATGATTGTCTCGCCGTGAGTCGATGACTTCCGAAGATCGTTCGGTAAAGTTCGTAAGCAACCGCAAAGCACAGCCGATCCGGATGCCAACAACAAAACACTGTTGGTGACTGACTGTAAGACCAAAGAATACAAAAAGTCAAAACGAGCGCTCGTTTCAATCAGACAGTACCAAAAGAATACACATATTTTCAGGGTAAACACCTTTTCCGTGCAGATAACACACAAACGATGAGAGGAATGAAATTATACCTATAGTTATCTTTCAGCTAACTGGAATGGTTGGATGACTAATTGCTGGGACATCTCGTTGCTTCGTTGCTCGGAGGGACTGTAAGAGGAGCACTGCAAAACTAAAGTCCTCTCTGCCAAGAGCCCAAAGATATCAAAGGTTCTCTTTTAAGATCCACACACATAAAAGTTTCAAGAGAACGTTATTTATTAGGACCAAAACACAACCTGCAAATTTTCGGGATTAGAACGCTAGCAATCTCTCTCTCTCTCTCTCTCTCTCTCTCTCTCTCTCTCTCTCTCTCTCTCTCTCTCTCTCTCTCTCTCTCTCTCTCTCTCTCTCTCTCTCTTAAATAAAAAATTCGTTCGTTCGTTCTCTCTCTCTCTCTCTCTCTAAGCCTGGGATTTAAGTCCCGTGAGGACTGGCCAAATAAATTAATCTCCACCACGTTTATGGTCACATACGACTGTTTTGTACCGAGACTTAATTGATATAGGTAGGCTTCGAACTCTTTACTTACAGCTGGTGAAATATGAGAATAGGCGGAGTAGCGGAGGCGTGTAATATGACAGTGAATTTGACAATGAGCCGGCATGGCCTAATGGTAAGGCAGGTAAAAAGCTAAACCAGTGTAACCAACAAAGAACTAGTCGTCACATGCGACCGCTGTAGGTTCACCGACTATAGGTAGGCTTCAAGTTATTTATTTATAAACTCATCTCGTCTCCCATGGACCAAGCTCATCTCGTTTTCCCTCCCCCCCCCCCCCCCCCCCCCCTTCCCCCGCCCCCATTGATTTTAGCTATTTCATATCCAGGACAAGATCATTCTACAGACTGTCCCCAATATGCTCTTTAGCATCTGAGGACATTAAGCAAAATGAACTGAACTCAACTTATTTACAACTGGTGAAAGATGATAACAGATGGATATTAGGTCAAGCATATTATAACAGTGAATTTGATTATTGCGCGCAATTGGATAAACTTGGTTTATGGCCATGTACTAATTGAAGCTGTCTGCTGTTGAACTGTTATTAAGTGATGCGTATTTACGAACAATGAATCAGATTTTATTTATACATGTGTTGCTCTTTTCTTCTTCTTCTTTTTTTTTTCTTTTTTTCTTTTTTCTTCTCTTTTCTTTGTTGCTGGTGTTATTTGTTTCTCTGGGTTTTTTTTTGCTTTGTTTTGTTTTGTTTTGTGAGGGGGTGGTTTTTATTTTTTGTTGTTTGTTTTGCTGGGTTTTTGTTTTTGTTTTTTTAATGTTTAAAAAAAAATGTTTTTATTGTTGTTGCTATGAGATCCGAACACATAAAAGGTTCAAAAGAACGCTATTTATCAGGACAAAACTGTTTATTAAAATGCTAGCATTCATTCTTGTTTCAGATTTTTATTATTGCTATGATTTGTTGTTTTATAAGCATGTTTCTCTGTGATATATACGGAACGATTAAATATTGTTAAATGGGTGTTAATTATGAAGATACTACTACCCATCTTTGCCGTTATTACTCTGACACTTGAAGGGGAAACCGAATCCAACATGACTGGCTGGAAAACGTAAACAATTTTCAGCTGTTTTCATATACATGTTTTATTTGGTTGTCCTATCATTATTTATGCAAAGAAAAGTTATTGTTTGTTTGTTTGTTTGTGTGTTTGTTTGTTTGTTTTGGTTGTTCCTTAGTTTCCGATTTGAACTCCTCGGGGGCAGAAAAAGGTTAACTCCTGACGCTTTTCACATTAACTTTTGCCACAAATGCCAATGGCCTTGTTTACGACGGCATTGATGCAGACTGCGTATTACAAAATGGCAGTACTTGCAGTCGTGTTTTCGCGAACTTTCAAACGTTGACTTAACAAAAGGGCCGAGAAATCGACTGAAAACCGGCTGTGTGTGTGTGTGTGTGTGTGTGTGTGTGTGTGTGTGTGTGTGTGTGTGTGTGTGTGTGTGTGTGTGTGTGTGTGTGTGTGTGTGTGTGTGTGTGTGTGTGTGTGTGTGTGTGTGTGTGTGTGTGTGTGTGTGTGTGTGTGTGTGTGTGTGTGTGTGTGTGTGTGTTGTTCGTTTTGCTGTTTTTTTGTTGTTGTTGTTGTTGTTGTTTTTCTTCTTTTTTTGCTGTCTGTGTGTGTGTGTGTGGGGGGGGGGGGGTTGTTCTTTGTTTTTTGGCGGGTGGGGGCAGCGATAGGACCTATCGATAGGACCCTTGGTCCTTCAGTTCTGCTGCCCTTTGAGATGGTCAAACAAGTAAACCACCCATCAGTGCGTCTGTCAGTGTATCGGTCTGTCGATCAGTCAGTCCGTCAGTCTATCGGTCGTTCGGGCAATCTACCCGGTCAGTCGGTCGATGTATAGGTCAGTCGGTCGGTCAATCGGTCAATCTATCGGTCGTTCTGTCAGTCGGCCAGTCTATTGGTCATTTGTCGGTCATTCGATCAATCTATCGGTCATTCGGTTAGTCTATCGGTCATTTGTCAGTCAGTCGGTCAATCTATCGGTCATTCGATCGGTCAGTCGGTCAGTCTATCGGTCATTTGATCGGTCAGTCGGTCAATCTATTGATCAGTCGGTCAGTCTATCGGTTAACTGGTCAGTCTATAGGTCGGTCGATCTGTCAAAGCACATCGCTAAAATCCGTTGCGGGGATTTTTGTCTGTGTCGGTGTACTTGGAATCTGAATGGACGAGAGGTGGTTGCGGAGCGAGCGAGGGCCAGTGGCGGTTAGTGATGTATGTAAAAAGCGCGGCAGATTAGCCTCTCGGCTCACTACCTCTTCCACCTCCCTCGGCTCTTATTCGGCCTCTCGCGCAAATGATTGGCTTGAAGGATTGTCTCCCTTCCTTCTCCTCTTGCCAAATGGAGACTGCCCTGTGACTGTACCTTTCTTTCCTTCCTTTTTCCTTCTTTTGCTCTCGTTGTTGTTCCTTTTCTCTCTGGCCTGTAACGCCTGCCTAGACTAATGTTGCCAAACCTTTCCTTGCACAACAGTCTAAGGAAACTATGTGATGGCTTGAATTCGTGCTGATGATTTTTAGAAACGTCCGTTCTGTTGCCTGGTATTGAAGACTGACACATACTGCATTGGCTTACAATACCGACAGATGTCATCGTTTTGTTACAGTAACTGACAAAACAACAACAACAAAATGACTGAAAGACTTTATAGCGAAGTGTTACGTACTGCTTTATTGACGATCGAGCTACATACTTTTATTATACTCAGACTAAGTGTACTCCACAATTCCTTATTTTTCTTTCTTTGTTTCTTTTTTATTCTCCAGCTGATCAAGTTATTCTACGATAGTTTACTTGTCAAAAAGTACCGCCAAAAGAAGATGTGTTACCACTACGTGTTAGTTACGTGTTTTGGTGACCATTGACTGGATGAATCACAGTTAGTTACGATTTTGTTGGTAGATGACTGGCTGAAGCTAGGGTCAAACTGAGTTCACAACACATAATTATGACAGATGAGCAGTCTAAGAATACAATGCTCACTGCATGGTCTGCGGAAGGCCCCGTGTCTTTTCGTACCCGATAGAAAGCTTGGGTTTTTTTCTGGATTAGTAAGACCTGCTACAGAGACAACTCCAAGAAGTATAAAATGTCCTGCTGTGTGATATCATCGATGAAACGACAAGAACGCACTCAAACAAACTGTTGTAAAGATTCCGGTGTCAGCAACGTTGTACCAAACCACATTATGCTGATTTCTAGAGACATCGCAATGTTCATTCTGCCTGTATCCAAATCACTCTGTCTTATAACCAACCGCAGCACGTTCAAATAACTCGCACACACAACTTCTACTGCCACCCCTACGTAGGCCTACTGCTCAGTGGCATGCGCCGTGTCGTCTGATTGGATTGGTACGTGACAAGCTTTGCCCGCTCAACTCGAGTTGTCTGTTGAATTTCACCATCAACACTGTTGATATAAGTTCAGTTCTGCTGTCAAAATTAAATATATACGAAAACCAAAGTTGTTTAATAAATATTAGCACAGAATGTGTTACCAAACTACTGTTTCAGATGTTTTCGGTATTTGGTTGCGTGTGTTCTTGGGCGTCCCGCTGTTGGTCAGCAAGCCCACGGATACACTGCCACAGAACAATGATCTGAAATTCTCCTTCCTTTCGCTTTCTGTAAACGTTGCGAGTTAAGTGCGTTATTTGTCTCTCGTTTGTCTGTGTTGATAAAAACACCAGAAACGTGGATACTTTTTGACGGTGAATACATTGAACAGTGCCCCTTCAGCTGCACGGCGGTTTTGTTCTCATTTCACACTCAAAGCTGAATCCATACCAGGATGTTGTGCTGTATGTCCGTGTAGTAAACAGGTCACACAATGAGTTTTCGTCGAGGTTTACCACGAAATAAGAAACACAATGTGTAAGTATTCTCAAAGGCACATTGGAACACAAATTATTGGAACATTGGAACACAAATTATGGAACTGATTTTTTTCTTCTTTTTTTTTTCGTTTGCTTGTTTGTTCGTTTGTTTGTTTTTGTTTAGTATCCCACTAAAACCCATTGTGGAAGCCCTATCCACCTATTGCAACTGTACCTTATTCCAAAAAACTTGAGAAACAAAATGTCACTACTCAGATTAAAAAGAAAATTACATTTCCCGCCGGTCACTGAGCTCCCTTGCCAACTGAAAGCAAAATCAGTTAACTCATATGCTACCAGATTGTTTATTTTGTTTTCAATCAAGGTAGTAACGTTCTATGAATTTTGTACCACTATGGCCTAACACTACCAGTCATTTGGTTTATCAAAATAGTTTCTTTTTCTTTTTCTCCATGTGTCAATTTTTTTCGTTTTACTGAAACGTTTAAGGAATAAATTTGTGTTAGAAACAAACAAAAAATCATCCATTCTAATAATATTATGATCATTTCTTAAACTCACAAATTGTTTTTCTACCAAAATATACCAAACGTTCCGCTAAGAATACAATATAGTAAGAATGAATTTTTTTCCTTTCGTTCACATGCCATTGACACAGTGACATCAGACTAAATCATTAAATGTGATCATTTCTTCGTGTGTTAAAAAAAAGGGGGGGGGAGTCATACTAGCGTAATGTACCAAAATAAAAGTATAAGTCAGGAACGTTGACAAAAATTAATAGTAAAGAGAAAGTTACGTTACAGAAACAACAACAACAATACAACACTAACGGCAACAACAGCTACAACAGCACAACAGCAACAACAACCCTAACAACAACGACAGCAGCAACACTGACAGCAAACAGGCAGAAAGCTTCGAGCTCCTCGTCGAACTTGGCGCAGCTGGTGTCTGCGCCATCTTGACAGCAATTAACATTGTTTTCCCACAGGCGGGTCTGACTACAGAGGAAGGTATGGACACACCCATTATGGCACGCTTGAGCCACCACGACGGAAGAATCAAGTGGGGAAACCACCCAGGTGTCAAAGCTTTTCTTCGCGCCTAGGCAACTGCCCTTCCTCTCCACACTAGGTGTGCGCGATAACTTCAACGTCCATTGTCAGAAGAAAGGTGGCACACTCTGTGATCAAGCCGGAACAAATGAATCTGAGTGATTGCGGGTTTGGGCCTATTTGGCTCAGCCTTAATTGTCACTTTGCCGTCTGAATTAATGAAACATTAAAACGGCTCTCATCGATGCCCATCTTAATGCATATATCATTCTGGTGGTGACAGTTTAGGGTAAGATATAGCCACACACACACACACACACACACACACACACACACACACACACACACACACACACACACACACACACACACACACAACCACGCACGCATGCACGCACAGGCACACACACACATACGCGCGCGCGCGCGCGCGCACATACACACACACACACACACACACACACACACACACACACACACACACACACACACACACACACACACACACACACACACACACACACACATACACCTCCTGGGTTCTCGGTCTCTGCCAGAGCGTCTTCTGAGACAACTGGGCGTTAAACAAGTGGAATGCAGGAATGGGGGATCGTGTAAAGAAAGGATTTGTGGCAACGGGCAGTGGGGCGGATATTAGTCTGTCTAGATATAATTATTTATTTATCATTGTTACTTCACGGCAGCTGACAACAAGGGACTCTTCTACTGTGACAGTTACAGACCCCGCGGCAGTTGAGAATAAATCGAAGACTCTCCGACAGTTGTCAGTGGACGGTAGCAGTTAAAAATAAGACTGCACACAAGCTCGTAGGTGGTCGCTACGTGTAACAGACTTCAGGGAAGTTGACAGTTAGAGACTCTGCGGCAGCTGAAAATCAAACAATCCACGGCAGCTGACGAGCAGAAGAGAGACCACGGCAGCCGACCATTCAGAAGAAAACAAGAAAAGCTCTGTCAGGTCATGGCACCCGAGGCGGTGGAGTGTGTGTGTGTGTGTGGGGGGGGGGGTGTCTGTGCAAACGCCAGAACAATCCGGACACAGTGCAATCGATGACAGCACAGCCAGGGGTCCTGGAACTCTGTCACAGACGGTTTTGCGCGGGGGGACAAACCTGACCTTCTGACAGACCAGACGGCTAGCGTCCCCAAAGAAACAGAGAACACGCAATACTAACCAGTCATGACAGACGGATAGACTGACGAAATCACTGACTCACTCACTGATTTATTCACTCACACTGGGTAGGTACCTGACTGATTCACTATATTAAATTTTATTATCTGACTAACTGACGACTGATTTACCTGCTGACTCATGTACTGACCATTAAATGAAAAATATAGCGAGGGGAAAGTCAGACTAAACTACATCTAACTGTTTTTCTTTTTCTTTTGTTTTCTTGTTTATTTGTTTGTTTGCTTGTCCGTGTACGTGTATATATGTGTGTGTGCGTGCCTGTGTGCGTGCGTGCGTTCGTGCGTGTGTGTGTGTGTGTGTGTGTGTGTGTGTGTGTGTGTGTGTGTGTGTGTGTGTGTGTGTGTGTGCGTGCGTGCGTGCGTCCGTGCGTGCGCGCGCGTGTGTGTGTGTGTGTGTGTGGGGGGGGGGGGGGTGGATGTGGGTGTGGGTGTATGTGGGTGTGGGTGTATGTGTGTGTGGGTGTACCACTACTACTACTACTACTATTGCCATTGCAACTATTACCACTACTACAACTACTATAACTACTACTGCTGCTGCTACTACTACCACTACTACCACCACCACCACCACCAGCACCACCACCACCACTACCACCACTACTACTACTACTACTACTACATACCCCTCAACACACACACACGCACGCACGCACGCACGCACGCACGCACGCACGCACGCACGCACGCACACACACACACACACACACACACACACACACACACACACACAAAGCATTAGCACAGTATATCCTGCTGCCTTACCCTCTCTAGCGCATTCCGACCCTACGTAGACACACACTGTGACCTCTCGGCACTTGCTTGACCCTTGCCGGGTCAGTGTGCGTGCGGTAAGGGCATAACTTTAGTCAAGAAGAAGGGTCACATAATTAAGATGTTTCTCTTTTACTCGCTTCCCACCCGGCAGGAGGGCATGAAATCGGTGCAGTCTACAACTGTGGACATCCAGCTATCAGTTATGCCAGCGACTGGAATTGATATCAGTCAGTTCTCAATGAAATATCGTGCAATCTAGAACGGTAGACATATCAGGATTTGGTGTTATGATCATGTCATCAGTTATGCCAATACTAGTATCGGCCTCAGTCAGTTCTATAAGAAATCTATGCAGTTTAGAACCGTAGACATCCGTGATTTAGTGTTATGATCGTGGTATCAGTTATGCCAAGACTACAATCGATGTCAGTCCGTTCTATACAACACGGAACTCGGCGTGAGACCATCAGTAATTTCATACGACACGGAACTCGGTTTGAAACAGGCGATTGTGTACAGCACAAAAATCAGCGTGAAACAGTCGGTTGTATGCAACACGTGCACGGAAATCGGTGTGGGACTATCAGTTCTATATAATAATAATAATAACAACAACAATAATAGATAACTTTTTATAGCGCTATTCTCTGGTGTACACAAACTCACTGAGTTTTACAACATTCTCCGACATTTTCTAAGTTAGATGAGAAAGAAATCGAAGGTAACATGTTCCGTTCCAGATCTACTAGGTCTCTAGGGGAATCTGTCTGAGACTATCAGTTCTATACAGCATGTGTTGCTCTCCCCGAGACCATCAGTAGTTGTATACAACATGGAAATCGGCGTGAAACAGTCTGCTCTGTATTAGGACCCTGCAGGAATCGGTGTGACACCCTCAGTTGTATATAACACGGAAGATTGAGTGAAACAGTCACTTCTTTATGCCAGCATGTGAACTGGTGTGAAACCATGGGTTTTATACACGATGGGAATCGGTGTACGATGCACAGAACTACTGTGAAACAGCAGCACGGAAATCTGTGTGAAAGAAATACTTCTACACAATACGGAAATTGACGTGAAATACACAAATCATTACTACACACTAGAATTGGTGATAAACAGTGAATTATTCCATGTAACACAAAAAAGGCTGTAAAACAATCAGTTCTATTTATCATGGGAGTAAGTTTGAAACAACCAGCTCTATACGAGAAGGATTTCACTTATAAGACAAAATCTTTAATGAACAATCAGTCGTATATAACACAAAGTAATAAGTAAAACACAAGGACCATATAAACTGTTGTGTGCGTTTGTTCTTTCAAGACTAGATTATTGCAACTCACTTTTGGCAGGCTTTCCTAAGTATTTTCTTTCTAAACTCCAAAAGGTACATAACAATGCTGCAAAGCTCATTTTCGGAACAACCAGATCCGCCCATTTTCTTCGCTGTCTACCTATTGATCGAATACAAATTGTCTTTGTTTTGCTTTAAGATCATTTCTAATCAGGCTCCCATCTACCTTTCAGAAATGCTTCACCTTTACAGTCCTTCCCAGCAGCTCCGCTCTTCTCGTAGACAGCCGAGTGTTCAGAATACCATCCTCCCGAACAAAGTCCTGTGGTCAGCGCTCTTTCTCTTACCAGGCTCCAGCTCCCTGTTTCTGTCCGTAATTCTACCTCTGTCAGTTCTTATAAATCTTCCTTGAAAATCTTTCTCTCCTTGAAAAACATTTTCCTCAGTCCCATTGCCCTGATGTGCGGCTGTGTGTGTGTGTGTGTGTGTGTGTGTGTGTGTGTGTGTGTGTGTGTGTGTGTGTGTGTTGTGTGTGTGTGTGTGTGTGTGTGTGTGTGTGTGTGTGTGTGTGTGTGTGTGTGTGTGTGTGTGTGTGTGTGTGTGTGGTGTGTGTGTGTGTGTGTGTGTGTGGTGGTGTGTGTGTGTGTGTGTGGTGTGTGGTGTGTGGTGTGTGTGTGTGTGGTGTGTGTGTGGTGTGTGTGTGTTGGTGTGTGTGTTGTGTGTGTGTGTGTGTGTGTTGTGTGTGTGTGGTGTGTGTGTGTGAGTAGAGAGAGAGAGAGAGAGAGAGAGAGGGGGGAGTGGGGAGGGGAAGGCGTAAGCGAGATACCTCTTTGGTCAGGTCAAAGACCTTACACGTTATAAGAGCACCAACAGCGGGCAGGGCATCACCTGGTTAGCACGCGGCGTAAGCTGTGCACCAGTGTCCCCCCAAAACAACGACGACGCCTGACTGTTTCCGACATTACAGACCAAAACCACGTGCGACACGTCCTTATGCTTCCAATCTCCGCAGCATTTTCATTGCGCCTTGTGCTTACTGCGTGCTTGCATGGTTTGGCGCCTTGGGATTGTAAATAATCGTCGAAAATGGACGGGTACATATTTCTTTCATTCCTTTAAAGTACAATTGAAATTCATAATGGGTCATACCGCCGTTCAAACCTTCGAACGCGGCGAGCCTTGTATTAAAGGGCCCAAAAAGGCAGTTTTTTTGGTGCAAAGGCGCGCGTCTTTACATTAGAGCACCCGATCCTTTTTCTGATTTCACTGACTGAACAAAATCAGGACTAACTATAGTCACATCGGCTGTAACGAATCATGATCTTTCAGAACACCAAGTTATCTTGAAAAATGCAATTTCCCGGATGCCAGGTTCAGTGTTAACAGCCGGCTTTTGAAATGTATAGACATTAGGCCATAGATAGCTTCTGCGAACTGAAAAATAAAATGACCTCATTGTTAATTCTAACCCCCTTTTCACGCGCTTCTGCGGCTGTAATTACATACTTTTAGTTAGTCCTGATTTTGTTCAGTCAGTGAAATCAGAAAAAGGATCGGGTGCTCTAATGTAAAGACGCGCGCCAGCGGCATAGGCTAATGTAACATGGTAGAGCATTTACGGCAGCCGGAAACTGGAACAGTGTTTAGCGAAACAACAGGATCTAAAAGTAGCCCCGATTTCTTTTCACTTCCGTGCATGTGGTTTTCCGGGTCCACGTCAATTGTGTTCTCTCTCTGGAATGTCCGGTGCTTTCTAGTTTTAGCGTGCGTCAGTTAAGGGGAAGAGGGGGAGTGGAAAGAGGTGAGGAGGGGAAATTGAGTAGTCACAGGTGAGTCCGTGTTTCGATGGTAAGCGTTGGGCCACTCGCTAAAACTGCCAATGAATGCCACGTGAAGCTGAACACAAAGGTAATACTTTTCTCTAGGTTTACATGTGAAACGGGCATAGGTTTTTGTGTGGTGAATGAGCGTGCGAAGGGCAGTGTGTGTGTGTGTGTGTGTGTGTGTGTGTGTGTGTGTGTGTGTGTGTGTGTGTGTGTGTGTGTGTGTGTGTGTGTGTGCGATGTACTGTGTGTGTGTGTGTGGAGAGAGAGAGAGAGAGACAGACAGACAGACAGACAGAGACAGAGTGAGGGAGAGAGTTCGAACTCGAAAACCTTATTACTCAAGGAAAGTCGCATTGGGTCCATTTGGACATAACAGCCAGTCCACAAGTACATACAAGCCAGACAATACTATAAACACGTATAAGTACGAGCAGACTATAGATGAATGCAAACATACCGAAAAACACGAATGTTTGTAGAATCATCAGAATTGCATCAGAGACAGGAGAGAGAGAGAGAG
>JABMCL010001314.1:522500-527500 GCA_018857735.1 Alviniconcha marisindica
GCATACTATCAGTCATACTATTCAAGAGAATAACGCTATATAAAAGCGATCAAGAAGAAGAAGAGTCTATATCCCACCTGCAAAATAATTACACGTGCAATACAATGCACGCGATAACTGCACACTGTGGAATGCATGTTATAGTTACGGAGGAGAAAGGTACGCTGCCTGTATACCTGCTGTGGAATTAAGACACTGACACAGAAGTCGATGGCGCAACGCAAGAGTACTCATTCTCGAACGCCAGCTTCAGCACGATCGAGCGTGGTCACCATATGGATTATTAACCAATACGTGCTAGGCCCTGCGCCCGCCCCGATATTTTTCCGGAATTAAATCTGTGCGAATTCTACAAAAGGTCCTTCGGATGAGACTATAAACCAAGGTCCCCCGTGTGTGTTCACACTCAAAAAATCACACACGCACGTAAAAGATCGTGTAGGCCTAGTCCCTGTTAGAATTCGGTTGTGTTATGGAATCGCCAAAATAACCCAGCGTGCACTAAGTGCGTCAGAGTCTTTAAAATGCTGAAGGTGGGTATTACAGAGAAGAAGAAGAAGGAGAAGACAGTGAAGCCACTGTCCACTGGTACAGTCCTTACCTTTTTGTTCAGTAACTGTCGCCGGCGTTGTGTTGTCAAATCCCATGTCCCTGTTAACGCGGCGTCATTCGCTGTCTCACTGGCCTGAAAAACATCACGCCTTTTGTTGTACAGACTCTCCTATTCTCTCCCACTCGCTCTGCCGAACACGCCCATCTCTCTCTCTCTCTCTCTCTCTCTCTCTCTCTCTCTCTCTCTCTCTCTCTCTCTCTCTCTCTCTCTCTCTCTCTCTCTCTCTCTCTCCGTGTGTCTCCCTCCACCCCCCACCCTCTGTCCCAATCGCACTCCCCACCCAATCAGGTCTCTCCTTCCGTGCAAGATCTGCACCCCCTCTCGCCTTCTACCCCCCACCCCACCACCCCACCCACACCACGACAGCGCGCGCACGCACGCACGCACGCACGCACGCACGCACGCACGCACGCACGCACGCACACACACACACACACACACACACACACACACACACACACACACACACACATATCTGTGCCCAAGTGAAGTCCACAGTGTACGTGCAGGGGACAACAGTCCCTAGACCTACGTACTAAGACTGATGCGTTGTTGTCAGCTTGGGTCGATTAAATGCCGTCCCAGATATACCACGCTCATACCAGTCCGTGTTCAGCCGGGCGCTAAGTGCGTATACTTCCAATTTTTTACTAATTATTGTCTTCTTCTTTCATTGTGCTTTACGTCCACAAACACCATAAAGCTTATTAGGGACGGGAGAATGGAGGTGGGGGAAGAGGGAGATTATATACCTATCGCTACATTGTCACCATCAGAATGACTCGATCCTGCATTAAGATGGGCAGCGATAAGAGCCATTTTGCTGTTTCACTGATTGTGAGGGACAAAGCCACAAGACAGCATCCACAAACTACAACCTTTTTGAAGAGAAAGGAGAGCCGAAGCGGAATCGAGCCGAGGCCCTTCCGCTTACCAGCCTTACCACTTGGCCAAACCGGCTCACATTTGATTATTGTATCAGTTGTCTCACAGTTGTATCAAGTTGAGGATGTACTTTTCGTGGTGCTTGCGTACCATGTATTTGCTCGCATGCCAGGTAAGAGTTACCGTAGTCGATTGAAGTCACTGATGTTGCACACAGCACACGATGTCATTCGAGCGCTAATGACGTAATTCTGTTTGTTTATTGATCACGTGAAAGATTTGTTTTCTTTTTAAAGAAGACTGAAAAAAGAGGCGGGAGCCTAGGTCCCTCTGGATCATTTTTTTTCTTTTTTTTCTTCTCCTTCTTTGTCTTCTTTGTCTTCTTTGTCTTCTTCTTTCGTATCTCTTAGGTCATGATGTCAAATTCTGAATCTCGCTTGTCCATCTTCTCCATTGCTTGGCGACACACACACACGTGCACACACATACAGAGAGCGAGAGACAGAGACAGAGAGAGACACACACAGAGAGGTAAGCCATACAACGATCTAGTCACTTTTCAGAGCGGAAAAGATAATGCCACGGAAGAAGCGTGTCGGAGAGAGTATAGGTGGGTTGTTCCAGCTGTGTGCTGGGCAGTGTTGAATAAAGTGGCCTGAATTGGAATAAAGTGTCCTGTTCCAGTTGTGTGCTGGGCAGTGTTGAATAAAGTGGCCCGAATTGGAATAAAGTGTCCTGTTCCAGTTGTGTGCTGGGCAGTGTTGAATAAAGTGGCCTGAATGGGAATAAAGTGTCCTGTTCCAGTTGTGTGCTGGGCAGTGTTGAATAAAGTGGCCTGAATGGGAATAAAGTGTCCTGTTCCAGTTGTGTGCTGGGCAGTGTTGAATAAAGTGGCCTGAATTGGAATAAAGTGTCCTGTTCCAGTTGTGTGCTGGGCAGTGTTGAATAAAGTGGCCTGTCCGACCGAGACTCGCATGCGTGTGGAACACCTTGAGGTGACGTAGTGACCAGTTCACTGCAATGACCCGTTCACAGTTGGACGAGAGTATTTGAAACACTCGTCTTTCTAGCTGGAAAAATAGAACATCCTTCCCCCCTTGGCTCAGTGGGCTGTGTCACAACACACTCGCACCAGCAAGTACATCCAGGCTACATTAAAATATTGTATACGATGCATAGTTGTATGGGGACTGTCTTTCACCCTTCAGAACTGGAGATAAATCATCCGAAGAGAGTGTGTGGCGGCCTATATGAAGGGGTAAAAAATACATCAACAACAAACAAAAACAACAACAACAACGGTTAGTTATTTGCTTTTTACCCCCCACCCCAACCCCTCCCGTTTTGTTGTTCTGTTGTTGTTGTTTTTTGGGGGGGGTGTTTTGCTGCCTTTGACTTTTGACAGTAATCTACCATCTGGCCATCGTAAATGTAATTATCATTTCGTCTATAGGTAACACTCAAATAAGCATATTGCTGTTGTGCTTCCTGTACTTGTTTGTTGAGCTTATGATTACGATGTATGAATACATTTTGTTTAAACCAACAACAACAACAACAACATGTCCACCCACAACCCTCCGACCCTATGGAATGCATTTGTCAATGTACATTTGCATACCGGATCATCCCCTGATTGTCAAGCGGCGAAACGCTACTACACCAACAAAAACAACAGCAAGAGAAACAACAGCCATGAGCGCGATCAACAAGGCTCAGTAGCTGTGTGACAGTGGAGGTGGCCGTCCTGGGTTCCCCGTCCCTAATAGACCTTATGGGATCTGTGGACGTAAAGCAACACTGAACTTGAACGCGATTCGATTGCCCACTAGAGAGTTAGGCTATATGACAATTCGTGGCGAAACATTTAATTACAGTTCTCATTTTTGCATTAGGCTAATTGTCACACATAGGGATTGTTGCTGGTCTCACTCTCCCTTCCTCACATTCCGTAAATGTAATAGACCCCTTTCACTTAGATTTTCGCGCATGCGCAATGGACTGGCGTGTGAAATCTACCGGAAGTAGGGGGGAACACGTCAGCTGGGTTGCTGACCGAGCGCATAGCAGTATTTCCCTAGTACTAGTTGTAGTGAAAACCTCGCATTTCACGGCTACAAGATGGGCGCAAAAGATCACTGCCGTGTAATCCACTGCACCACTGGTCGAATAAAAGCCAGGAATCCCGCGAAATGTTTGTCATTTAGTTTCAGTAGAAAGGCAAAGTATCGTGTTCCGCGGCGCTGACTCGAGAATGATCCCCGGCCCAGTCTGTTGAGAATGAAGTTTTTGTTTTTTGCAATTTTTTCGCCGTTTTTTTTCTTCTCCATCTTATTGAAGTGTACCGACTGTGCACTTAATTACTACAGTATATGCCATTGTTGCTAGAACGAGAGAATGTAGGGAGGCGGGGGTAGTAACTGCGGCATTAACTGACAGTGATTAGGCTGTTTTGCCAGCAGGACGTGTCACTAGTGTCGTGTGCATGTGAGGGTGAGTGTGTTGCTGTGTTGAAACCTTTAATTTTTGATCTCTTACCTTACATTTTACTTATAATTATGTACAATCGTTTAGGCTAATTTTCTCTGTCTGTCTGTCTGTCTGTCTGTCTGTCTGTCTGTCTGTCTGTCTGTCTGTCTCTCTCTCTCTCCCCTCTCTCTCTCTCTCTCTCTCTCTCTCTCACTCTCTCTCTCTCTCTCTCTCTCTCTCTCTCTCTCTCTCTCTCTCTCTCTCTCTGTAACAGCTTTCACTAATTTCATGCCGATTTTCGTCCCGTTTTAGGAATAAATTATGAGGCTACCCGGCGTGGTCCGTTATTTGTGTGCGTGCGTGCGTGCGTGCGCCTGTATGCGCGCGCGCCCGCGCGTGTGTGTGTCAGTCTATGAGAGAGACAGACAGACAGACAGAGACAGACAGAGACTGAGATATAAGGGTGGGTGTATGTATGTGTGCGTGTAGATGAGATGAGAATAGTGATTATACTTGTGCCTCGTATATAGCCTATTATTCATATTTGAATGTGTGAGCTACTGTTTATTTTACAGCGCATTTCTGTAACCAGTATTATTCTATCTAATAATGTTTATGATATCAGTATTGTCTGTCTATTGTTGCGCTCTCTTAAATTTTGAATCATTTATACATGGTCATTTTCTTCTTCTTTTTCTTCTCTTTTTAAAAATTTAATATGTTCTTGTTTTGTTAGGTGTTTTTTTGTGTGTGTGTGTGTGTGTGTGTGTGTGTGTGTGTGTGTGTGTGTGCACTAGCTGCACCAAAGGCAAAGTTGGCGAAACTTCTAAGAGACGGGATGGAGCGCATGTGGGCTTTTCAGTTTTACACACGTACGTCAAAACACCATATTCAAACTCCCTGCAAATTTGCGAAACACTACTACCCTTCTGCAAGGGGATCCAAACATATCAAACAATATGAACTCATTAATATTTAAAGCTGTCCAAGACTTCATTGCCCAGTCCGGTCGTTTTGCCATGGAATGACAAAC
>JABMCL010001314.1:537500-545000 GCA_018857735.1 Alviniconcha marisindica
GTTAGTCAATCAGCCAGTTAGTCACTCCGTCAATCAATCAATTAATTTGATCAATCAACCAGTGAGCATCATCATCATCGTCATAGGGAAATTATAGAACGCTTTCAGAGACTCAAAGCGCATTCAACTTAATTAAAGAAAAACATGCAAGGCATAAATACTCACACACAGATCAATGCCATAAAAATACATTAACAAACGTGCTTATTCATACGAACTCTATTGAAAGGCACACACAGGCACGCACGCATGCACGCACGCACGCACGCACGCACACACACACACACACACACACACTCTCTCTCTCTCTCTCTCTCTCTCTCTCTCTCTTCTCTCTCCTCTCTCTCTCTCTCTCTCTCTCTCTCTTCTCTCTCTCTCTCTCCTCTCTCTCTCTCTCTCACACACCACACACACACACACACACACACACACACACACACACACACACACACGCACGCTCACGTACATGCACGCACGCACGCACACACACACACACACAACACACACACACACACACACACACCACACACACACACACACACACACACACACACACACACACACACACACACACACACACACACACACACACACACACACACACACACACACACACACACACACACACACACACACACACACACACACACACGCACACACACACACACACACAAGCGTGCCTTGCAAAAACTGAACATTTATGGCGCAGAAGCGGTAGGTGTGTATATAATTGTTTTGCCAGACACTCGAAGTTTTGTTCTCGGCGCATTCAGTTACAACTTTATCGATCAGTCCGTTTCCAAGGCAACCTTATACACAATGTTTTTCGTTTTCTGGCTTGGAAATACAATGCCGACAATAAATGCCTATAATTGTCGTTTCTTTCTTCTCGTTTCCACCAGCCTATCACCAGTAATGCATGTATGTGTGTGTGTGTGTGTGTGTGTGTGTGTGTGTGTGTGTGTGTGTGTGTGTGTGTGTGTGTGTGTGTGTGTGTGTGTGGTGTGCGTGGTGGGGGTGTGTGTGTGTGGTGTGTGTGTGTGTGTGTGTGTGTGTGTGTGTGTGTGTGTGTGTGTGTGTGTGTGTGTGTGTGTGTGTGCGTTAGACTTTTGTCAGCTCCCGGGCTCTTAGGAGATGGAGTGCAGTAAATAATGTATTATCAGAACAAAATGGGAGCATACTTGACATTGACACTCGTAAATGAAACGCTATTTACCGTTTTCAGAGCAGATCGCGTCTATGCTGGCAGCAGCCCATGTTACTATTGATGACGGTTGACGTTCATAAGCTTCTTTTTTGTGCTTCGTTGTTGTTGTTGTTGTTGTTGTTGTTGTTGTTGTTGTTGTTGTTGTTGTTGTTGTTGTTGTTGTTGCTATTGTTGTTGCTATCGTGGTTACCCGTTACAATGTTGCTTATTATTGCTGATTGGGCGTTAATTTTGTGTGCGTGTGTTTCAATAAATTTCGTAAGAGACTGTACTTTTGTTTCATTTTTCTTTTCTTTTTGTACTGGTGTGGAAATTGTACAACGCTTTGAGTCCTTCGTTTCTGGCGCTTAATAGAAAAGGGATTTCATTATTACTGTTATTATTATTATTATTAATGCAAGGGCATTGGTGTGGTGCTAAAGTATGGACAGTACTTACTCTTCGTAGAAACAGGTACAAAATTACACCAGTTAGAAAGCAATTGTTGAATTGTACAGCGTTGTACACGGCTGCCGTGTTACTCGCCTCATCCTCATGTTCAAGGTGGAAATAACATGCTGTAAAATGAGCACACGCACCAACGAACCAAAGAAATAATATACTGTAAAATAAGCACACGCACCAACGAACCAAAGAAATAACACACAGTTTACTGTACACACGTACCAACGAACCAAAGAAATAGCATGCAGTAAAGTGTACACACGTACCAAACGAAAAAAAGAAATAGCATACAGTTTACTGTACACACATACCAAAGAACCAAAGAAATAGCATGCAGTAAAGTGTACACACGTACCAAAGAAACAAAGAAATAGCATGCAGTAAAGTGTACACACGTACCAACGAACCAAAGAAACAGCATGCAGTAAAGTGTACACACGTATCAACGAACCAAAGAAATAGCATGCAGTAAAGTGTACACACGTACCAACGAACCAAAGAAATAGCATGCAGTGAAATGTACACGTACCAAAGAAACAAAAAAATAGCATACAGTAAAGTGTACACATGTACCAACGAACCAAAGAAAGAGCATACAGTAAAGTGTACACACGTACCAACGAACCAAAGAAATAGCATGCAGTAAAGTGTACACGTAACAACGAAACAAAGAAATAGCATCCAGTAAAGTGTACACACGTGCTAACGAACCGAAGAAATAGCATACAGTAAAATGAGCACACGTACCAACGAACCAAAGAAAGAGAATGCAGTACACAAACGTTCCAGCGGACCAAAGAAACAGCATGCAGAAAAGTGCACAAATTTACCAACGAACCAAAGAAACAAATTTCAGCAAAGTGCAAAATTTAACAACGAACCAAAGAAACACAATGCAATAAAGTGCACAAATTTATCAACGAACCAAAGAAACACAATGCAATAAAGTGCACAAATTTACCAACGAACCAAAGAAACACAATGCAATAAAGTGCACAAATTTATCAACGAACCAAAGAAACACAATGCAATAAAGTGCACAAATTTATCAACGAACCAAAGAAACACAATGCAATAAAGTGCACAAATTTACCAGTGATCCAAAGAGACACAATGCAATAAAGTGCACAAATTTACCAACGAACCAAAGAAACACAATGCAATAAAGTGCACAAATTTACCAGCGATCCAAAGAGACACAATGCAATAAAGTGCACAAATTTACCAATGAACCAAAGAAATACAATGCAATAAAGTGCACAAATTTACCAGCGATCCAAAAAGACACAATGCAATAAAGTGCACAAATTTACCAACGAACCAAAGAAACACAATTGCAGTAAACTGAGCAAACGTACCAACGAAGCAAAGAAAAGGCATTCAGCAAAGTGCACAAAGTTACCAATGAACCAAAGAAAGAGTATGCAACAAGGTGCACATATTTACCAACGAACCAAAAAGAAAGGGCTTGATGTAAAGCAGGCCAGCTGACGATTTTATTACGCACAGTAGGATTGTGTTGTGTACGGCGGGTGGCAGAGAGGTGGGTGAGAGAAAGAGGGATGGTTGGGGAGGTTGCATCCCTGGTAGAGAGAGCAGTAAAGTAAACGAAAACTACCTATAAAACAACAGTCCCGGTTTTCCTTTCACTGTTGCTTTACGTCCACAGAGACCGTACAGACTATTCATGACGGGGAGCCCAGGACATCCATCTCCACTTTCAGTTAATTAATTGACACACTTCCTGAGCTCTGAGTTCCCGAATATCTAATGTCTGCCTAAAATAATTAGTAGCTGCCACCAGTTCGCCTGCAGTTCAAGGTTTCAATGTTCAAGGTTTTATTGAACTTTTTGCCCCTGGGGGCTAGAAGGCAAAGTTACATTCTTTCTTTCTTGGTGCTTTACGTCCACGGAGGCGATGTGGCCTATTAGGGACGGGGACAGAGTGGGAAGGGGCCGACAGTTACATTCGCACAAGACATTCCTTATAAACATGTACATGAGTACTAATAATAAATTACTACCGCATTTTATACGTTATACAAGTACAAGCGCTCAAACACAAATCAAGGTTGTTGTGAATGTATAACTAAGGCGCAAAAAATTTAGATTTTTTTTCCAGTTTACCGGTTACAATTGTTGGCGTTTCTAATAACGTGTCGCTAGGGAAGAGGAAGCGTCGCCCACTGATGCAGGCTATGAAGCAGCTCGACTATGGTCCGACAAAAATAAAACAGTGCCCACATGTGTATGTGAAAAGCAAAAATGTCCTGAATAAAGTGGTGAATGTGGGTGGCAAGTTTGTGGGTGAAAGACAAGAACACGTAAGTCATTTGTACGAACGTCGTGTGGTACGGAAGTCTAGGATGATTGTGGATGACAACAGCCATGTTCTTGCTAAATATTATGAGCTTCTTCCATCTGGTAGACGATTTCGCGTACTGAAATATAATACAGTTAATAGCGTTTCTGAACAGATAAATCCTTTCAAACGTCAGAGCAGTGCGTGTGGTTGTTTTTGTTGAGGTTTTGTGCGTGCGTGGGTGTGAGGGGAGGGGGGGGGGGGGGGGGACTGTGTTCATCTCAGCCAGCGCGAACCGACAGAGCTGCGACAGTCACTAATGTGATTATTTTTATGAAGAACACTCCAATGCTGTTGCTGTTGCAAAACTGGTAAGCTTTGTCGTTGATCCAGTCAATCGATTAGCCTACTCTAGAACAACGTGAAGCTATCGCTTACCATTGGCTGCATCATTAATTTAACAAACCTCCCGCTCTTGATACTGCGCTAAATGTGTGTGTGAGCCACGTAACTTGCCGGGCTCAGCGATGACAGAAAGTAAGTGAGTCTGATCGAGTTGTCGGAGGTGGATAGAGAGTAGTGTCCCTTTGTCTGCTCGTCCTGAATGATTCATGGAGTTCTTTCAAGTCTGATCTGGCGACACGGCATGACAGCAACGACAGCAACACGGCGGAAACACTCGGCAGGAGTGTGCATTAACGACAAACAGGAATTCAGGCCGAGAGCACAGTTTTTCGATCGAATTTACTCCAATATGTTGAGTGTGGAAAAACTGATTGCCAGTTTTTATTCGTTAGACTTTAAAGAAGTCTGACGACGCCGAGTTGTTCCCGGAGAGGTAACTTACTGGCGGAGACCCAGATCCAGAGAGGTGGGGGCTATACTTAGCGCTGCTGTCACCAACGGACTGATTCTGCATTAACCCCTTTACTGCCATGATGTCACCTAAAACTGACCAATCAAAGTGCGAAATCTGAAACCCTTAAGCCTTTTTGTCTTCTTTTTCGCACCGGCGTGTGAAAGGATTTTCATCCAAACGCATAGCGCTGAAAGTAGATTGTTACAGGACTGCAAAATATACTGTTTGCACGCGCGTCCCAAGCCCAGAAATTTTACAGGCTGGGGCAGTGAAGGGGTTAAGACCGGCAGCGACGAGAGCTGTTTTACTGTTTCATTAATGTGAGGAGCAAATTCACCAGATGGCATGCATGAAATACAAATGTTGAAGAACTGAAGCGGGGAATCGAACCGAAGTCCACCGCCTGAACACTAGGCCAAAACGACTTACAAATTCGAATGTGTTTAACAGTTAACCTTTTTGCATGCATGATCAAGTTAGTGCAAATCACCGCAAATTGCTCAACACTTCATTCATAACCAGGTTTGAAAATCGATGGACCCGAAATGCACACAGATTCGCACAAAGCACAGTATTGTCGAACAAACCAACCACGAACTAAACCTCCAACCACACCAAGCTGCGAAAGACAGGCGATCCCGGTATGAGTGACAAAAGAAAAATATTAAAATTAAATTTCTTTTCTTTCTTCTTCTTTGAAAGCAGTCTGAAACAAGAATGAGATCTAAACACATTCAGATTTTCTAAAAATTAGATATTTGTCCTAATAAATAGCGTTCTTTTGAACCTTTTATTTCTTTGGATCTTCTTCTTCTTTGATTTACCTAATAAAAATAATAATAACTTACACTAAAGCGCCCTTTCCCATAAGAGCTCAATACGCTTAACAGTTAACAATAGTGACAGTACAAGATACACGAGTACCACACACGCATTGAGTCGAGCAATTCATATGAATGTTCAGAACGTTGGAACAACGTAACAGAAAGAACATATAAATTGTTAACTGTGTTCTTAATTACCTTTATGTGTCCGCGGACTGTCATGGGCTGACTAGTGTTGTGAGTGGCGAGGGGCAAGTTCCTCAACACCTTTAGCCGGCCAACACCTTCACGTGGTCCTTCACGAGATGGAGGCCCTGAAAGAGGCGTCCATTTCTACGGGTATATACAAATGAGAGAGAAACAGACAGACAGACAGACAGACAGACAGACAAAGAGACAGAAGGAGACATACAGACAGAGGCAGGGAGAGAGAACTCAGACAGACAGAGAGGGGGTGGGGGAGGGGGGGACACGGAGACAGACACGCAGACGCAGACACAGACACACAGACCTAGACGAAACACAGCGACTGATTCACTGACTGATTGACTGGCTGGCTGAAAAGTAATTATGAAAGAGACAGACAGACAGACAAACAGGCGTGCAGAGAGACTGACTGACAGACAGGGAGAGGGAAAGAGTCAAGCAGAAATACAGAGAGAGAGAGAGAGAGAGAGAGAGAGAGAGAGAGAGAGAGAGAGAGAGAGTGGTGGTGGTGGATCGATACACAGACAGATGGGAAGAGAAACAGACAAAGACACACAGAGAGGGGGAGAGACAGGCAGAAATGCACAGAGAATCACAGAACTACAAACAAACAAACACTAGCAAAATGTACTCACTAATGAAATCAACAGACGAAAGATGAGAACGAACACAGGTTTCTCTTACAGAAAGTGATCCCTGTCAGAGGGCGGAGGAAAGAGACGGAGAGTTAGTTATAAGAGGAAGTAATCATCTTGGGGGGGGGGGGGGGGGGGTTTGTTAGTGATTGGATTTTAATGTCACGAGTAGTGTCAGTCGTACAAGGTCATCTTAATCTTTAAGTCTCTCTATCCCTGAGCACTTGGAATGAAACAAAGCAAAGAAACATGCTCTTTTTTTTCTTTTCTTTTTTCTTTTTCTTTTTTCAATGAAGACAAAGAAAATTACAGTACCACTACCAGTACCAGCCTCCGTCAGAACGGAAGATCTGTACAGTAGAAAGAGCACAGCAAAGCCTCCAAGAATCACAAAAAATCCAAAATGTCTTTTCATGCCACGTCCTATAACCAGGCGCATCTTCCCTTTTTCAGACAAACATGGCACTCCTTACAGTCCAGCTACGATTGAAACCGACGCTGCCGACAGAGGTCACTGATGCAGCAACGACGACGATGTATTTTGGGAAGAGCCTGTCCACGTTTAGCTGATTGTCTCGGCCTCGGTCCCGCCACACGTCCGACTAGTTCTATAGACGCCACGCTCTTCTGCAAACAGCGACGAATGCCTGGCAAGTGCCAAGTCGCTGTTATTTCCATTATACAGCCGTTCTTTTGTTCGCTGCTGTGTGCGCACATTTAAAATTAGAGTAGAGAGCGAGTCGCATATATGTCTGGAATCTAGAGCCGTGTAATGTTCGTAACTCTCTCTCTCTCTCTCTCTCTCTCTCTCTCTCTCTCTTCTTCTCTCTCTCTCTCTCTCTCTCTCGACTGGTTGTGAGAGTGACTTTTTCTTTTTCTCTCCCCCCCCCCATCCCTTATTGTTCTTTATAGATAAGCGTTCATTGCTTCTGTTTTCTTCTCCAGTACTAGTCATGTGAATTGATCAAATGTTCTACTGCCTTATTTGCTGTTTGTATAACTGAGTGAAGTATGCATGTGTG
>JABMCL010001314.1:550000-598985 GCA_018857735.1 Alviniconcha marisindica
GTTAATGTTTTCGTGTGCGTGTGTCAGTGTGTGTGTGTGTGTGTGTGTGTGTGTGTTCTTGTTCTTGTTTTGCGGTGCGGCGGGGAGGGGAACCAAACTCTGTGTGTGCGCGCCTGCATGCGTGACTATGGTGTGAGAGTGCGAGTGTGGATGCGAGTGCGTGTGCGTGCCTCAACTGAGTCTGAAGTGTGCCAGTGTGTGTGTGTTGGAGAGGGTGGGGGGCATTCGGGGGTCAGCGAATGAATATATTTGAACGATGGAATGAGTCTCTAATGTGAGATTGCGTGCGTATGTATATAGGCCCTCAGTGTCGCCTACATCTGCCTTTCTAGTTGTCTGTCTTTCTCTCTCTCTCTCCTTCTGTCTGCGACCAGCCACAGGTTAGGCTACTACTGTACTAGGCTATAACCTATAACCTCTACCATCCTATTTTTCTTTGCCCAGCAGAGGCTGTTTTTCGCTTTCGTTGCTGTTGATGGGTCGCCTCTCCCACACGTCGCTTTCCATGGGGTCCGAGCAGTTCAAGCCAATGGACGACGATGACCTCGTATGGTCCTCGAACTCTGGCAACGTCTCTGACGCCGTGTCGACGTCCGTCACTTCCGGTAAGTTGCAAAGGCGCCTCTTGACACCCTCTGTGCTGTTGCGGATCCCGTAACCAAAGTAGATGACGAATCCTGCCAAAAGTGGTGTTTTCGTCTTAGATTCCACAATTAATTATCGTATACGTGATAGCCCGTAAAAACAGCAAAACACTGAAATGCCCAATTGGGCTTGAAAGTATTGGGCCTGACGACAGTATATGTGATTATGAACGTAAAGCAACGCAAAATAAATGCACACATGTAGTTCTCTCTCTCTCTCTCTCTCTCTCTCTTGCTTTCACACACACACACACACACACACACACACACACACACACACACACACACACACACACACACGTGCGTGCACGCGCACGTTCGTAATCGGACAACTCACACACACACGCACACACACACACACACACACACACACACACACACACACACACATACACACACATACACACACACACACACACATACACACACACTTTAAAACAATAGTATTGTCACAACAAGGAAATGCGTTCTGAAATAAGGCAAGAAGCGATTTAATTAATACGCTGTTTCCAACTTGTCCAGTTTGTCAAAAGCGGACCAGGAATAAACTAAACGTGCTGGACATTTCTTTGATTAGCCTTGTACCAAACACCAGCATCCATAAATAAAACCATCTGTTACATAAAACGTGATATACAGCATATACCCAGCATCACTAACGAAAACAACGACAAACAATCACAATTTAAATATGAAATATAATCATCGCAAGAACAATACGAATTGTGGTGGTGATGCTATTCATAATTAATATAAGCATCACAACAATGATTAATGCAACCAAATACAAACCAAGACAGATCAAACAAGCAGTGCGAAAGCCTTCGTCTAAAGTATATCCCTGATAACTCGAATAGTTTCACAATATCATAATATAAAAAGAGGGTTTAAAAAAAAAGTGGTCTATTTACGAATGTAACGAGTATGTGTTTGTGTACGTGTGTCTGTGAGTATGTGTCTGTGAGTATGTGTGTGTGTGTGTGTGTGTGAGTGTGTGTGCATGCGTGTGTGTGTATGAGTGTGCGTGTGTGCGTGCGTGCTTGTGTGTGTGTGAACGTACGTCTGTCAATGTGTGTGCGCGCGCGCGCGGGCGCGCGTGCGTGCGAAGACGCGTGCGTGCGTGCGTGTCACTGTGCGTGTGTTTACAAGCATCTATCAATCATATAAAGTCGCATCCAGCTCGGATAGAACCCTTTCAATATGAACTGTCATTGTCATCTTTCTGGTGCTATTGTGACCTTCAACGTAGGTCAAGGTCACCCGGAACTAGTACAAACGGTAGCGGTGTTCGATGACCCATAGCGGCTATCAACCTACACAAATGGAATGATCTCGTTCACACGGTCTCCGAAACTGAGATTCAAACTGAAACTCAAACTTCAGATGTTTTGACATAGCCAAAGTGTCAGACATACTACTAACTGCCCATGGCAGACACATATTTTTCATATCGGTAAATGAAATTGACTAGAATATGCTGTAATGGTGGTCAAGGTCAAGCAAGGTCATGTGCACGAGTGCATTCTGCATTCACACACACGAGCCAAAAAGATCAGGAAGAACACGACTGTGGTCTTAAATCACCACACTTGCAAGTGCAAGAAAGTTCAAACTAGGCTATGCACACGAAAGGCACACACAAGCACATGCATGAACAACCAGTCACACAAGCACATGCATGAACAACCAGTCACCCATACACATACATACACCCAGTCACCCACGTACATACACACACAGCCAGTCACCCACACACATACACAGCCAGTCACCCACGCACATATACAGCCAGTCACCCACATACATACACAGCCTGTCACCCACGCACATACCTACACAGCCAGTCACCCAAGCACATACATACACAGCCAGTCACCCACGCACATACTTACAATGTCAATTACCCACGCACATGCCTACACAGCCAATCGCCAACGCACATACCTACACAGCCAATCACCCACGCACATACATACATACACCGCCAATCACCCACGCACATACATACACAGCCAGTCACCTACGCACATACTTACACAGCCAATCATCCACGCACATACACACACAGCCAGTCACCCATACACATACATTCACAATACGCATTCAGGAATACGTCTGGTGGCTACGCGATGCTGGTTGCTGCAGGGAAATGGTCCACATTTTTCACACGTTAACAGCACATGATAACTTAACAGTCTGCGAAGCTGCATCGTAAAAAGAAAATATTCTCCCACTGCATCCCCCAAGCAAACGCATTCTCAAAGAAACCCTTCCTCTACTATCTTCTGTGCACACACATTTCAAACAGCTCTTTCGTGCATAATTGTGTTCACACTGAAACAAACTGACAATTAACATTACAATCGTGGTCTGCTTTTGCTACCATCAAAGTATTGGGGTGTAATAGCATTAGAAATAATATACCAATGTATATCTTTGTATAGATTTACATATTATTATATGCAAATTAAAAAAAGAATTGGTACAAAATCCGCAATTGCAAAAAGCATTAAAAAAAATAAAGCATGTCTTCAAAACATGGATTTCAATATACTTTTAAAATACAAGTCCACACACACACACACACACACACACACACACACAAACGTGCGCGCGCGCAGATAATCACATGCAGCTTCACAGCCATTCACCAACGCAAAAACACGTTTCTTTTTTAAATTCGGAGGTGATCAGATGGTTCTGGATGAAAATACTGCAGAATACTTTTGGCTCTGTGTGTGTGTGTGTGTGTGTGTGTGTGTGTGTGTGTGTGTGTGTGTGTGTGTGTGTGTGTGTGTGTGTGTGTGTTAGCTCGTGTGTGTGTGTGTGTGTGTGTGTGTGTGTGTGTGTGTGTGTGTGTGTGTAGCTGTGTGTGTGTGTGTGTGTATGTGTGTGTGTGTGTGTGTATGTGTGTGTGTGTGCGCGCACACACATACCATCTGGAATTAATCTGTTTCCAGTGTTTCTTATGTCTTTTGTGTTCTTCCTGATATTCTTGAGTCCTTTATGTTCTTCTTTAGATATACTCTTCTTTAAACGATTCTTCTGTCCTCTTTGCTCTCCTTCAGACCTCTACATGTTTCTTCATACGTTTCTTCTGTTCCTTCTGTCCCTGTCCCTTCTGTTTCTTCAGACATCTCTTCTCTGTCGTTTGTACTTTTCCTTAGATATCTCTTCTCTATCCTTTACACTCTTCTTCAGACATTTTGTCTCTGTCCTTTGCACTCTTCCTCAGACATCTCTTCTCTGTCCTTTGAACTCTTCTTTGGACATCTCTTCTCTGTCCTTTGCACTCTCCCTCAGACTTTTCTGTCCTTTGAACTCTTCTTCTGACATCTCTTCTCTGTCCTTCGTACTCTTCATCAGGCATCTCTTCTCTGTCCTTTGAACTCTTCTTTGGACATCTCTTCTCTGTCCTTTGCACTCTCCCTCAGACTTTTCTGTCCTTTGAACTCTTCTTCTGACATCTTTTCTCTGTCCTTTGCACTCTTCCTCAGACATCTTTCCTGTCCTTTGCACATGCTTCAGACGTTTCTTCTGTCCTCTGTACACTTCTTCAGACTTAACCTCTGTCTTTCATACCCTTCTTCGGATTCCTCTTCTGTCCTTTGCATTCTGTTCAAAATATCTCTTTTTTATTCTTTACGGTCTTCTTCAAATATGCACCAACCGCACTGGATGGATCAATTTGATCGTTTTAACCTATAAACAGTTCTAGCAAAGTCCCTTTCAGGAGGTTTGCAACAGAATTGTTTCAGCATCTTTACCATCACCAAAATTGTTGGTTGTGGAAATCTATGCTACATGTACAAATCTGCCACTAAATTTTCACGCATGCAAAAACAAGAAAGAAAAGGTAATCATACTGAGAAAAGCATGCAGTTTTTGATTTGATAATACCAATGCTGAAAAGCAATCTCCCCCCCCCCACCCCCCACAAAGTAAATTAGTTTTTTTAATGAATCTGTGTTTGTTTCCTGTTTCTGTGATACATACTATAAACATCTTTAAAGTTCTTAATTCAATTTGCTTTTATGTGTTTGATTGTTTTGCTGATTTTCTCCTGTATACTATAATCTCAGAGTAGGTTTCAATTTTCATGTTGAGCAAGAAAGCTGGGTTTCACCCAAGCACACCACCACATTACATATTTACATGCAATCCTTCCCTGAGACTGTGCAAAACGTCACTGCATATCTGGTTCCCTGATGGCTATGTGGAATGTGTTTATGGGAGAAAGGAGCCGTCACTACCACCAATGCAGCACACACAAAACTTTTCCTGCAGTTAAAGGAAACCCGAAGCAAAGCTGCAGCAGGATAAAAACATGGAAAATGTGACAATATTTCCACTTGATTGCGTTCTACAATTACTCTAGCTATCATTATTAATGAAACAGAAATTCTTTTTGTTTTGATGTCAACATCCTCAGGACACAGCCCCCTTGGTTCACTCTTTACCAACAAAGACTAGAAGAAGTTTGGTTCATGACATAATGTACACCTCTGCAACACACGTAGGCTTTGTGCATGATGACACAGACACAGACTGCAAGATGCAAAACAGCAGCATTTATGGATGTGTTTTTTACAACTTTCTAACAATTTTTAATCAGCCACGCCACAGAGCAACAGAAAAACTGTTGTTAGTCCTTCTTTAAAAAAATATTATCCCATTCCTATCAACATATAGGCCATATATAGTTTTGTGTACTATTCTGAACCAGCAGATATCACAAGGTTTGGTGAATTAGCAGTGATGTACTATTCTTGTTGTCCCTGCTAAGGCCATTGATGAAAATATCAAGCTTCCAAATGCATGTAAGACCTTGGCAGCAAATCATAACGGTCTTTTCCAGGATCTGACATACTGGAGAGCTCAAAGAGTACCCCTTCAGGGTGTACCTCTAGTGGAGTACTTCTATGTACCTTGCATGCCAGATGAGAATAACAGCAGGTGACTCAGAATTTTGTTGCTAGGTTCATGTGATGCCGTTTCAGCACTTAATTAACTCCCTTGTTTCTTGGTTCAAACAGTGCCCACTTGTGGTCTTTTTCTGCCTGGAGTCAGACAATCGGATTTAGTTTCAGGAGGGTCCAGTGGGAGTGCCTCTACTGGATTTTTATGGGTGGTTTCAGCATTCTTTCTCCCCATGCTCTGTACGTTTTTGGCTTGTGGTGTGTCTCTTTCCCTGGCTTCTTATATGGCTCAGTTGGTATTCACATAAGTTATTTACATAACAAGTCGTGAATGGATTAGGTCAGTTCCTGGTAGCAGGCTTTCAGAGTCTTGTTTCTTAAAAATGGTCCCATTCACCACTGGCATACATAATCGTGGAATGAGAAGCACAGATGAAGCCTCTGTATACTTTTCATTCTAATTTTGGCCAAATGGTCAACATTCATTAATTTTATTCCTTTCTCTTCCCTTTTCTTTCCAGACTGCAACTAGTACAAGAGCTCACTTGCAGAGTGCCAATTCCAGTAATCAGGTTCTACTCTGAAGTGTCACAACCTGTACTCTGCATGCAAAAACTGAAAAGCATTGTCTCTGGGTGTGCCTTTCTCCCCCCTGCTTCTCTCAACCCTAGTTCAACCCCGCAGTGCCTGCAAGCTTTTCTGTATTATATATACATAAGTATTGCTTATCACAACTTTCAGTGTGAGACAGTTTGGCCTAGCAGCAAGATGCTAGGCTGGTAAGCAGAAGGAGTGCAGTTCAATACCACTTCGGCTCTCTTTTCTCTTCAAAAGCTGCTTGTGGTCATTGTCTTGCTGCTCACAGTTAATGAAATAGTAAAATGGCTCTCACTACTGCCCATCTTAACATAGTGTATAGCGTTAAGCATAGTCTCCCTCATTCTCACCCCCCTCCCTCCAACCCCCACCCCAATCTCCTGGGATCTCGGTCCCTGCCAGTACCCCTTCAGAGACAACTCAGCGCGAAACAAGGTTATCCTAACAGAACCACTTTCAGTGAGCAGTTTCCTGTGAGTCAGCACCGCTGCTGCTCAGACTGGAGCTGTCCACATCCCTGGCTGCATGGCGACTGGCAGAGGAGGCACCCAGCAGCTGGTCTCTCTTGGAGCCAAGGAGAGTGTGGTCATCGTAGGGGTTTAAGCTGCTGCGTCGCAGGCCGTACAGGAAGTAGATGCAGAACCCTGCGCGGAAGGGGAAACAAAGAAAGCATTGCAGTGGGAGCAGGATGATGCGTGCACCCATGTGTGTGCGTGTGTGTGCATGCGTGCATGCGTGTGTGTGCATGTAGTGTTTGACAGCGGTAGGGTAAGGAAAAAGTGGGTGGGTCTGGGGAGCATAGGTGGAGAGGTGTCACCGTGGGGAGGGAGATAGCAGCAGAGGGAGGGAGGCTGGAAACAGTGAGAGGTGGAAATGGGGTGGGGGGGTTGGGGGGGCAGGGGTTCCTAGGGGCCAATGAGGCCAATGGTGGAATAAACAAACATATCTACAGCTTGGAATGAATAAATGTTCAAATAATGTAGGTAGGTCCAGCCAAATTTTGAAAAGCAAGCAATGCAATCCATTAATATGTGATATTAAAGAGGGTCACAAGGCAAGTACACAAGCCAAATTTCATTAATTTATCTATAATATATTTTTAGATATCACCCTTCAAATAGTCACCATTTTAGGCGTTTTATGTGCATTTTACAAAATGCCATTTTTGTATGGCTCTAGCATAAAAACTATTGGTCACACATCCACCCAACTTGTTTTACACAATGTCTGCACTACATAGACTAAACAAACAAAAATCAGTAGTCATCCTTACTCAAATATTGGAGATGCAGAGTGCCAAAAATGGAAAAATCACTAATTTTGACATTGTCCGATCACCAATCTTTGAGGTACCGTGACAAGATCAAACATAACATGGGAATGGAAAAAGGTACAACCATAATTCTGGTATCAACTGATTCAGCATTAATTAGACAATACAAATTCACAAGTCTAAAGAAGTGCAAGCTAAATTTTACCTACAGAGGCAAGTTTCCATGAGAAAAAAAGGGTGCAAATATCCTGCGAATCTTTGATGGTAATAGCATTAAAGCAAATCAAACTCTGGAATGGAAAGAGATACAGCCATGGTTCTGGTATCTGCAGATTCAGCATTAACCAGAGAAGAAAAATGCACAGCATAAGGAAATTTAGGCAGATTTTAGATATATTAGACTTGTTTGACTGAGGAAATGAAGTTAAAAAACTGCAGTCCAAGTGTGGCCTCGTGGTAGATGTTGGGGCCTGCCTCACTTTCTAGGACCAATTCTCTCCTCAAGATGATGAAACTGATCATCCTCTGAAATCATTAACAAAGAATATATAAACAAACAGTGTAAAAAGATTTATTTCAACATAAACAGCACACCTAACACTTAATACTCACCAATTAAATACACTTAATACTCACCGATTAAATCATCAAATTCTGAAGTTTAGTTGTAAATAACACCCACTTGACTTTGTGTGAATCATGCAATAATAACTTGAGAAATAAATAAATCAGAAAGGTAAAAACAAAAGGAAGCAACAAGAACTCATTTTCAGGTATTTGACTACTACTACCAGTCTCACTACTGAAACAATCCCAGAAGCAAAACCCCAACTGGAGTCGCTCTAGCCATTATCTGACAATATTTAAAAACAAAAACCTTCCCTACCTTAGATAAAAGACTGGGATTATTAAGGAAAAAAAAAATTGGAGTCCCACTTCAATGACATTTAAAAATTGACATGCTCAAAACTGTTTTTAATTTGCTCTGTGAGTTATTTTATTTCCCCCACCCCCTCCCATTTGATGGGGCTTTTAAAAGGTGTGTGTGTGTGTGTGTGGTGTGTGTGTGTGTGTGTGTGTTTGTGGGTGTGGGTATGTGTGGGAATTTTTTCTTTAAATTTTTTTCCCTGTTCAGTTTTTTATTGACTTAGTTACTTCTGTCTTTTTTCCAATAGTCTGCCCAATCATGCTTTAAAAT
Source organism: Alviniconcha marisindica (assembly GCA_018857735.1). Classification (NCBI taxonomy): domain Eukaryota; kingdom Metazoa; phylum Mollusca; class Gastropoda; family Provannidae; genus Alviniconcha; species Alviniconcha marisindica. The sequence goes on from JABMCL010001314.1 coordinate 558,632, forward strand.
GTTAAAAAAACCCCCAAAAAACTTGTCATTATTACTTCTTTTTTTTTAAACCCCCCCCCTTTTAATTATTATTATTATTATATAAAAAATTTAAAGAATCATGTAATTTTGAGCCAGTGTGCCCGGTCTTCCATGTGCACAAAAAGGGGGAAGAGACAGAAGATGGGGGGAAAAAAAGAAATTAATTCTTCAGAAGCAAATACAATTCCAAACTCTCAATATAACCCTTAATTTTTTTGGGTGGGGGTTTTTTTCTTTTTTTTTTCTGATGACCTATCTACTTAAAAAACATTGGTTCGTGACTGCATCGTCTGCTGCTTAAATTAAGGGCCCTGACAAAAAAAAACAAATATATTTTAAAAAAACATTCCCTTGCTAAAATTTTTTTTTTTTAAATCATTGGTTAGAACATACACCATACATCAATTTTTTGTTAATTCGGATTTTCGGGGGAAAAAAATTACTACTTTTACAGCAGTTTGCATTTCGGAGGAAATAATGAGGAGATAACTCTGTAATTTGTTCAAACTACGACCAGACCACAACCCAATTTGTTTTTGCATTCCCAAAAAGATGTAAAACAACAAAAAAACGTTATGGTTGTGTTGGAAACTCACAATTATCGTTTAAAAAAAAAAAACTTTCCACGGTTTATTTCCAATTTCCCCCAGGGTGAGCATCTTTTGCGCCGCCCCGTAGTCGCAGACTTTTGCGATCGCGCAACTCGAGCAGGCGACAAAATCTACGGGGGCTCCACTTTCCGTTGCACGGGGAAATCTTACAAGAACTCGCTTCCGGATCAAACGATACACCGTTTTAAAGACGAAAATTCCCCTTTCCAGTGATACCAAATTGAATATGGTGCATTCAAACTTTCTTGGGAAAAATTTTCGGTAAAAATGAACGTATTTTTTTTTCTCAATTTTTGCTGCAGTCGAAAACAAAGAATATTAAAGGGAAATTTTTTAACGGATAAACCTACAGGAATGCCTCTTTCTAAAAAAATTAACTTCATATGTGTACGTTTTTCTTGTAAAAAAAAATTCCCAACGGTTTTCCGAACGCAACCGTTTTCCGACCTCGCTCATCTCACTTTCGACATCAGAACCACGCTCAGTTTCCGACCGCTTGGTGTGTTTATTAAAACTTCTTCCAAACTCACAATACATCATTCACGCACAAAATAATGGCATCAACAGGTCGTACAAAGATCGTTTTTTGCCTGACAGTAGTTTTTATTGACAAACTGCACAAAACAAGGCAGATACGACAAGTTGAAAATGAGCAATATTTGCCTCGCGACGACCATGTTACCCAGCGCTAAAGAGAGGCTGGTCCTACCTAAATAATGTATCTGTGTTTTTATATATGAAGGAGATTTTGATGCAAAAGATGCGTGCAAGCACATCGAACCTGAAAGGCACATGACAGTACAATTACTCCCCACCCCACCCCACTCTCTCTCTCTCTCTCTCTCTCTTAATTCCAAGACATTTAGATTTAAATCCCCCTCTAGAACCCAAATTAACCCCTGTAAGAAGTGAATGACATCTAGAGCAGTCTCAACATAAATCATATAAAACATTTGTGTTCACAATATCAACACTGATACATATGCAGAAACTTAGACATGTGCCACAAGACACTCAACAGAGAGTCCCATAAAAGTGTTTCATGAAGTATACGTGCAACAATAAATAAAAAAATTTAAAGAAGAAGCAAAAGACAGTCATTCAGCTTCACACAGAAGGTTTACAAGAACAAGAGCATGATCATGAAGGACTTGTACGCACCTACAGCCATCCACACACCGAACCGTAGCCACGTCATGGCACTCAGCTTTAACATGAGATAGATGTTGACCAGACAAGATAATGCAGGTATGTAGGGAACTAAAGGCACCTGAAATAAAAGTTTACAGAACCATTACAACATACACTTTAGCATGTTTAAACATTTTGTTCAGATATCAACTTCTTCTTCTTCAAATTTTGCTTTACGTCCACAGACACCACACGGACTATTAGGACATCCACCTCGTCTTTCACACAGCTCCTAAGCTCTGAGAATAGAAACTAAAATCCCTTTTCAGTTATGAAATTTGAAATAAACCACAATGTAACAGGAAAATATTGGCAAGAAATAGTTGTCTTTTTGTCACCAAAATGGGTTTAGCATAATTTTAGCAACAATGCATGCAATTTACTGTCCATTTGTTTTTATTCCAAAATTGTATGGACAAAAAAAATGGACAAGATGGCCTATGCATCTTGTCCTTCTACAGTGCTTTTAAAATTGTTTAAGTCTTGTAGACAATGCACATGCAACTTAAATCCATAAATTTGTATTCTTAGTGTTGATATATATATATGCATGCACTGAAAAAAAGATGTAAAGGAAAAGAGAATGTAGAGAGAAAAAATGACACAAAAATGGGGACAGAAGAAAAAAAGAAAAGAAAAAAGGCTACACCTTCCAACAGATGTTTTTGGCCAATCATGCTGGCAATAAATATCATATGTTTTAATTCCCATAATATTATTATAATAATAAATGGACAGACATTTCAATATCAAAATACTGGGACATCATTATTTTATAAGAACTGTGGCTAATGAGAGATGGCAGGAATGGACAGGTATTTTCTGTTCTTTTTGACCCCTTTGAATATTCAATGGGGAACTGAACTGAAATGAATTATGAAGATCAAAGGCATTTCTTTCACTTTCAAATCAAGTGAAATACTGTGTACAATTCAGATTTTATCAGCATCATCACCCTAGACTTAATCATGATAATTACAATGACAATTAACATTAATAATGCTAAAGATGAAGTTTTCTCATACAGCACATACCTGGTTTTTGTTCACCATGAGTTGACATAAAGGTGAAACCATAAAAGTTCAGAAGCCAGAAGATCTGCACACTATGTCTATCTATCTATTCTTAGGGTCAAAGGCTCTGTAGCTGAATTGCACCTACAAAGACAATCCCTCTGAAACTCATTCTATGACTGTTGCATGGATACCTTTACCTTTTCTGTTAGTTACAGTTACCTTCCCAAATGCTCAAAAAAAACATGTACAGTGTACTGTTAAACAGAGTTCACTTTGCTCAGGTTGCTGAGTAAAGATTTTGAGTAAAATTATGATTTGGTGTACAGTTTGGTCTTGCTGGTGCAGTGCATCAATTTCTGGATTAACAGCATGGGAATTATTAATGTTTGGATTTCTGGTCAGTTAATTGCATCTGTTAAGGCTTCTGGGTAATCAGGATCAGGATTAATGAGGCTTCCACAGCATACTTACTTTAAAATTCAATGATGATTTGTTTTGTGGCTGGCAAATTATGACTATTAAACACAAAACAGCCAGACATCCAAGGACTGTTGCTACTGCAATAGCCCAACCTGTTCGCTCTGACAACTGTGTGTCCCAGAATATCACAAAGGCAGAGAAGGCACTGATGAACACACCTGCAAACAGACAACAGGGAAGAGAAAACAAAACATAACCATATGTCCACTGAATTTTCAATTCCATGGTGCCTGTAAATGAAGAAATCAGTACTTTAACTCGTGCACTGCCCTCTGGATGTCATGACGTCACTGGCAAAGTGTTTTGCATCCACTGCAAGGATGCCAATATGATGTTTTTTTGTAAACTCAAACCAGGCATGCTTTCTCATTCAAGGGACAAAATTATCAAAAGGAATGTTTCTGAATAGGTTACACTGGACAAGCCTTCAGAGGAAATTGCACCATAAATATGTATTCTTTTGCAGGGAAAGTGTTAAGATGATTGAAAATAATCAGCCTGAAAGCCAACAGACTGGCAAAGAATCATTTGTGATGTCAAGCAAGGTGATTTTATTCCACAGGCCCTCATGAGTAACTTTGTCAGCCACTTATAGCATGACGAAAAAGTGGAAAGAGGATTTGGAACAAATGAAGTTGAATGGACAAGAAAGGTAAAAATTAGAAAGGAAGGTATTCCTGGGACAAAGTGAGCATGCCTGGCTACAATCCTCATCTTCTTCTTCAGTATCTGTGATAATCCCAGCAGTTCAGGGAACATTCCATGATGGGAATGGGGAATCTTATCTGACCTACTAAAATAAATAACGAAAAAACCTGACCTGCTGAAAACTTTGAAGGCAGAACTTTTAATAGTTCTGGGTTCTCAGCAGAGTGAACTTTAATTTCTGCATCAACAGTACCATACTGCAGGAGCAGAAGATAGAAAACAAACACTTAAAGGCCAGAACAAAAGTGAGACCAGCTTACACATAATGCCCACTGAAGTTTTGGTGATGCAGGCTGACATTGCAGTAGGGGAGTCAGAGGAGGGTCTGAAAAGGAAACGGAACTGGAACGGTTCTTTCTCAAAGTTTGACAGGCTGGTCCGGCTCATCCTCGTTTGGCTGTTCATCTTGGGCAAGTTCTCATCCGTCTCATATCTGATGCAGAAAAAAAGTTTGGATGAAGAAAAAGTTGATTGTGTGTTCTGTAACTAATTAATTCTCAAGGCGTGAACTCTGTTCCTAACTTGGTGTTTGCAACATACAGACACTTGACAAAGATTTTCTTAATTGGTTCCACAGCACATTAGCAGCTTACATTTGAGATGACATAACATGAACACAATGTTCTTTTTAGTACTGTGTTAATCCCCAATGAAATATTTGGGTCAGCTTACCTGGGTAAGACTACAGCAATCACAATTAAGAGCAGTGCTACCAATCCCTACCCAGGTGTGCAGTGTAAATAATGGTACAGCTGCCAATCATTGGGATTTTCAATGTGCACAGAGATGCTGATGCATGAGGCTGTACACAGGGACTATACAAACACCATAAAGACAGTCTTCACTGAAAGTTGACTCTGGGAGAAAACATTCCTGAACACATCGTAAAATGAAACCTGTGTTAGTATTGCACCTGACATTTCAGTCCCACATTCTACCAACTGAGCTATCCACTCCTACATGACATGTTTATTCGTACACATGACTGACCCGAGATTTTAAATCTGTGTTACGTTTGCATGTACACATGACTGACCCGAGATTTTAAATCTGTGTTAAGTTTGCATGTACACATGACTGACCTGAGATCTTAAATCTGTGTTAAGTTTGCATGTACACATGACTGACCTGAGATCTTAAATCTTCTGGACAATTTTGTCTTCAGCTCAATCAGTTTTAGATCACACAGCCAAAAATAATTTACAAAATAAAACCCCACCCAAGAAGCAACATTAAAAATGTTGGGGTAGATGGAGTGTTGGAATGAGTGACAGGGGAGCAGTGGTTCTGAAATGTGTGTAGACTCCGGAACAGCAAAAACAAAATGCCCTATGTTTAAGCGCACACCATATATAGCCACTCCTTTATTCATCCATAAATCATATCATCTCTAAGAAATTTCCCTGAAAGAGATGTAACTAGCATTGTCCCACTTGTAAACCCTACATATGCATCACAAGAACTAGCTCAAACACACTTACCACCACTGTCTGCCACATTGCTAAAATCTTTTAACTGTCATTATAATAACAAACCCATGCCGTAACACCAAACAAACAAAGTTAATAAGCACTTGAAAGACAATACATGAACTCAACATGAACACAACAAAATTGCTCCTTGTGGGATGATTAAAGTTTTTGAATTGAATTGAATTGACCTCATTTGTCTATGGTGACTGTCACCTGGCATGCAAGTAAACACAAGGTACATGAACTCCGCCAAAGGTACATTCTCAAATGTACTTATAATGCACAAACGATGGACAAGGCCTCTTGCCCCGACACTATGTACAATGCTGTAACAAATGCAGATCAGAGACGAAACAGAATTCAGGGTACCTGAGAATCAGCACACACACCCCCACAAGGGTATAGGCCAGCAGGGTTCCTATGGACATCATGTCCACCAGTTCTTCCAGGTTGAACATCATTGCCATCAATCCTGTGCAGAAACATAAAGCACAATTAAGTAGAGGATTACACAAACATGGTCTAGCCTGTGGTGTGCAGTAAAATATTACTGTCTTTGTCCACACAAAACCTCGTATCTGACAAGACTTCTTCTTCCCTTTTTATTTAAAGTCTTTTCACATAAGTGACATTAGACTGATCTTACAAGTATCATGCTAATAACATGTATCAGCAAGCTACACCGATAGAAATTTATGTTTAAAAAACAAACAAACAAAAACACAACTTATTTGCAGTCAACAAACTACCATATATATATTTGTGTCTGTATCCATACTGATAATTAGTTTCACTTGATCTATATCTCACTCTCACAGGACCATATATATGCACATATTATGCTAATGCATTCATAAACCCTAAATGTCATTTACTTGCACAATGATACTCAAAAGATATTGTACAGAAACTCTCACTTACTTTCTGACAAACTTAATTTAGCTATCACACAAACTTTCATTCACCCACCCCTGTATACATACTCTGATACATATACCCCCCCCCCCCCACCCCACCAACACCACCCCTCCTAATGACATATTTTAGCTATCACCCACACTTTCATTCCACCCACCCCTACATATACAAGGCATATATATCTAACAAGACTCTATGTATGCAGAAGTGAGACCATGGATAAACATGTATGGAAAAAAAAGCACCACAGAGGATCAGGGAAATAATAATTAAAGTCTATCTTAACAGACATCAAAACATCAACAACAAAAATTATAAAAGCAACCTAAACAGCATAATAACAAAGTTGACACACCTGCAAAAACACCTGACACAGCTGTTCCAAGGGAACAACATGAACACACTAAACATAACACTTAACAGACATTCAAAACATCTCACACACAAAAAAATAGAAAAAATAACTTAAGCAGCATGATAACAAAGTTGACACACCTGCAAAAACACCTGACACAGCTGTTCCTATCAGAGGGGTTTTGAAGCGAGGGCTGATTTTTGCCATGCAGCGGAAAATGAGACCATCAGACCCCATAGCATACAGGATACGAGGCAAAGGAAACATAGCCCCCAGTAAGCTGCAACACAAATAAGACCAACAGACCCTACACAGGACAGCAACACAAATAAAACCATCAGACCCTATACAGGACAGCAACACAAATAAGACCATCAGACCCTACACATGTTAGCAACACAAATAAGACCATCAGATACGAACTATACAGGACAGCAACACAGATAAGACCATTACATCCTACACAGGACAGCAACACAGATAAGACCATTACATCCTATACAGAACAGCAACACAAATAAGGCCATCAGACCCTATACAGGACAGCATCCTGATAAGACCATTGTATTCTATACAGGACAGCAACACAAATAAGACCACCATACACTATACAGGACAGCAACACAGATAAGACCATCAGATCATATACAGGACAGCAACACAAATAAGACCATCAGACCCTATACAGGATAGCAACATAGATAAGACCATTAGATCATACACAGGACAGCAACACAAATAAGACCATCAGACCCTATACAGGACAGCAACATGATAAGACCACTGGATCCTATACAGGACAGCAACATCAATAAGACCACCAGATCCTGTGCAGGACAGCAACACAAATAAGACCATTACATTCTGGCAAACACACACACTCTCAGTTGTGCACACAACCAATTTATCTAACACAATTAAATAAAAATTGAGATGAAAATCAAGATAAAAGTCAAGACACTACAAACAAGCAAGCCAATATGAAGTACTGATCAAGAAGTTGTGCTATTGGACAGTTCAGTGAAGCTGGTTTGCATGAGTGAATGCCCTTTGTAACCTTTCACGCAATAAGTCATCAAAGGTCGCGGTGGCTACTTCCAGGCCAATTTCTGAGTAGGTGTTGGTTCATGCTATGCATAACAATGGAATTTGAACCTAGAATTCCAAAGCAGTACAAATGCCACTACTGTTGCATTTGTGAGAATTACAGCGGAAAAGTGATGGAGGATTGGAAAAAATGTAACCTTTCACGCAATAAGTCATCAAAGGTCGCGGTGGCTACTTCCAGGCCAATTTCTGAGTAGGTGTTGGTTCATGCTATGCATAACAATGGAATTTGAACCTAGAATTCCAAAGCAGTACAAATGCCACCACAGTTGTGAGAATTACAGCGGAAAAGTGATGGAGGATTGGAAAAAATGTCTTTGCATCATTTTTCGGCTGACCAGAAGAATGCGAGTGAGTGGAAAAAACGCATTTTTATGGCATCCTAGGACCTACAGTGAAAGCAGCAAGTTCTTGCTTGTTGCCAGACACACTCTGACTACATGCCTTCAAAAATGCCTTTAATGCTGGTGCTGTAAACTTCTCGAATTCACTGTCACCGCCTTCCATTCTGAAGAAAGTATGCACAGGAAGTAAAAACAGCCAAAGGACTTAAGCGATGCCAAGTAAAAGTCAAAGGAGTTAACAACCCTGCCCAAACCACCTAATACAACAGTCCACTACATGCCCTAGCTCGTACTCTGTCCAAGAAAAACTGGCACCTTACCAGTGGAGTACACATGGAATTTTACCTGCATCAACAACAGCTAACCAGTATCTTACCTGACATATATGGCCACATCCCAACCTACTGGATCAGAAAGTAAACATGGTGCCACAAAAACCATGAGGCTTATTAGGGATGGGGCGAAGGGAGGGAAGGGGGTATGGAGGTGAGGGGAGAGGTAGATTATATACCTATCACCACACAGGCACCAACTGAACAACTGCAGCTTTCATATGGGCAGCAATGAGAACCATTTTAATGTTTTCTTAATTGTGAGGGACAAAGTCACAAGACGGTTTTCAGAGACCACAACTTTTGAAGAGAAAGGAGAGCCAAAGCAGATTCAAACCAAAGTCCCTTTGCTTACCAGCCTAATGCCTTACTGCTAGGCCAAATCAGCTCACCTTACTGGATCAAAGAGAAAATGGTATTTCCCCCAGTGGAGTACACATGGATTTTTACCTGACTCAACAACAGTGGACCAGTAACTCACCTTGTAGACAATCCACACAAAGCACCGATAGTGATGATGTACTTGGCCACATCCCAACCTACTCGCTCAAATATGAAGGGCAGTGGTGCGTTGATGTCTACCAGGAAGTAGGGGCACATGAGGGTTACGATGGCAGCAATGCCGCAATATGACACGCTGATCACCAGTAGTGCCACCACAATGCCAATGGGTATCGACTTTTGGGGATTCTTTGTTTCTTCCCCTGCATGATCATGAAAATGAGTCACAAAAAAAAACAGATCATAACATGCAGTAGATTATCATGATAATCACTGTTATACAGCACTACATCCCATGAAAATTTATAGCACATGGCACTTGTACACGATCACAAAGATTTAAAAAAAAATCTAATTCAACAGAACAATATAGTATTATGCATGCATACAACACTCAAACTTTCCTAATGCACAAACTCATAAATACAAAAACAAAATGACTGCTTTTAAGTTTATTCATACCAGGTGAAACAATGTATATTAATATATAAATGGCAGATTAGCCTCTCTTGATTTTCTTTGCTTTGAATTCTGTGTGTGTGTGTATGTGTGTGTGTGTGTGTGTGTGTGTGTGTGTGTGTGTGTGTGTGCGTGCATGCATGAGTGTGCAAGCATGTGTGCCTGTATCTGTGCGTGTGTGTATGCATGTGAATGTGTGCATGTATGTGTGTATGCATGCATGTATCTCCCAGTCTAGTGTATGCAACTTTGTGTGGGCCTGCGTCTCCTACTGTGCCTGTCAGCAAATCTTACCTGTGGTAGCAATGCAGTCAAAGCCAACGTAAGCATAGAAGCAGGTGGCAGCACCAGACATCATGCCAGAAAATCCAAATGGCATGAAACCTCCACTTCCTGCTCCTGTTTTGGGCAGCTGAAACAATGCACATGCTCCCTGACCATCTGTTTGCTGGCATTCCTGAGCCTCACCCAATGCTTGGTGAGAAAGCAGTGTGTCTCTGTTGGTCTTCCTCGGCTAAAACCTTAAGGTTTACCCAATGTTTGGTGAGAAGGCAGAGTGTGTTTGTTTGAGAGCATTCCTCAGCTAACACCCTGAGGTTAACCCAATGCTGGATGTGAAGTAGTGTGTGTTAGTTTGTTACGTTCCTCAGCCAAAATCTGAGGTTCACCCAAGTTGAACAAGAAGGTTGCATGTGTTTGACTGATAGTTTTCCTCAGCTAAAACCCTGAGGTTCACCCAATGTTTGGTGAGAAAGTAGTATGTGCTTGTTTGATATCATTCCTCAGCTAAAACTTCAAGGCTGATCAAATGTTGGGTGAGAAGGTAGAGTCTTGTTTGATAGTATTCCTCAGCTAAAACCTCAAGGTTCACCTAATGCTGGGTGGGAAGGTAGCATGTGCAACAGTTCCCCTGCATTTGTACACATTTTGAATTTATCCATACAAGACTGTCCCCCCACACCGGTATACATTTTGAACTAATCCATATGATTATGAGTGCAGTGTTGTCCACCACTACAGCAGCTGCACTCTTCAACTTCAGGAATTTCAGTAAAGGGTTCTGTCATGTCATGAAGATCATTACAGCCAAAAGTGATCCCAGAATGGGACTTTTAACAAAACAACCATTTTGCTTTAGTGAAAACATTCTGGCTAGAGACAGTAAGATGGTAATAACAACAACATCAGTAGCCTCTGATCAGAGTCAACTTGACCAGTTTTAGAATCAAACAACAATTCAGTCTACCAGTCAGTCAGTCAATCACTAATTCAACCAGTCACATCAGATTCATACATGGTCAATCACACATTTGTCCAACAATGAAATCAAGAACCTATTCACAGTGCAGTCAGTTTGATTTGATTCCATAATTGCCAACAAAAAATTGTTTGCCATGAAGTTGGAAACTTTGGCAAAAATTCTGACCTGCACAATCAAAGCCAAGCAAACATGGCAGCGGATGAAAAACATGGTATGAGAAACATGTGTGCACAAAGTTGGAAAAAAAGTTCCAGTTTGTACAAGAAAATGAATCAGTCAGTAACTGAATCAGTGAATGAACGAATGAAATGTCACTTTGTAGAATTCCACAATCACAGTTTTGCTTAAGCAAAGCAACCCCTGCTTAGAATTCAAATGCACAGAACTACCACAGATTTGAGAGTGTACCTTTGGTAGAGTTTACGTAGAATGTATTTACCTGCAAGACAGGTGAGAGTTGTTTTAGGTGATTCAGGTCTTTGTTATGTTTTTTTGAGCACCAGTTAACTCCCTTAGCTTGATGATTTTACCTCTGGTCCAGTAATTTCCCAATTGGACAAGTGAGCTTTGAAGAGACCGCAGATGACTACATAGGCGATGACAAACAGGTTAACCCCAGTGAAGATATTGTTGAACCGTGTGGACTCCTTCACCCCTAATGCCAGGATACCTGTTGCCATCAACAGGAGTTTAATCAACTATGGCCAGGGAATAATGTCACAATCAGTGTGTTTAATCAGCCCTCACCAAGACAGTATGCCACAATCAACATGGTGTACTTTATTCAAGCATTGACAGGACACCTATCACAATCAACAGCATGCACACACATGCGTGCACATGCACACACACACACACACACATACGCACGCACACATACACAGACACGCACACACACACACAAACACATGCGCACACACACACATGCACAGCCACACAATCATCAAACTGCAAAAAAGGTTCATTATAAACCATCAGTAAAGCGATGTCCTTTCAAAGTTTCCTCAAAAGAAGAGAGTGATGGGGAGGCAGGTGTGAACAGCTATAGCAAGAGAGTTCTAGATTCATGAGCCGCTCACCTGTTAGAAGTAGCGTGATTCCAAAAGCAAAGAAATCTGGGTACCCTGACAGACTGCTAATGTTCATGGGCATGTAATCCTTGAAGAACGTTTGGATCTTGTTGTCTATGAGGGAGTCAAAGTAAGTGCTCCAAGCTCTTGCTACGCTGGCTGTACCTGTCAACCAGGAGATCAATTTAAAGGAGACACCAAGCAAAGAACATTACAGACCCTGCCTGGTTTGAAAAATGTTACCATCAGTGACCCTGATAAAAAATAGAAAAAATAAAAATGAAACAAAACATCTGAAATAAAGCTGACTGCTAGCATTCTGATACAAGATGCTAAAAAAAACTAAAAACTATTTCAGACAGGCATTTTTAGCATGCTTTGTATTGTCTAATAGCATTCTTTTAAATCTCTTGTGTTTTTAGATATTTTCCAAACTGGCTTGACATCAAAGGCAATCATATGACACTGGCTCCCCAATTTGGAGATGATATCCTGCACACAAAGTTCATCACTTGCTTGTAGTATATTTGCCTTTTCGTTTGCTTTAAAAATGGGCCTGCCCTGAAAATTTGCATACTGTTTTGTGTAACCAAGCAAAAACAGCACAATTTTTTTGTGTGTGTGTTGTGATCTTTTTTCAGAATGCTGGACACTCCAAGGCACTGAACTTTAAATTTACTTTCAGATTTTAGATTCTTTCACAAAGGCACCACAGCTGCAAGCAAATAAACAGCCTACAGTTCATTTTTCACCATTTAACTGCTACTTAAGTGTTGTTCTGTAGCTTGAAAATTTGCATGTTATGTGATGTCATATTATTTAAGCATTCTTTTTAGCCTTTTAGGTGTTTGGATTTTATTTTATTTTTAATTTTCATCTTGTCAGATCAAAGTCTCCCTTTTTGTGTGCATCAAACTAGCCAGTGTTCATTTGTCATCAAGCCAACTTACTCAAGGGAAGTCTATAAGCAGCAAGACCAGGGTGTAAGCAGTTCAGCCACTGGGTAGAAAGAAATGGAAAACAAATGGATGACCATTTTCAGTTCTATGTTTGTGAACACAACACTGGATGATGAATCTCACTCTACTAGGTGATTGGTAGGAACATCTGCGGCAATGCTTTCAACAAATCAAGGCCTGCCATCACCTCTGTGCTTGGCAGGTTTGATTTTATCACACCATCAATCAAAGTGCAAAAACCACACAAATGATGCTGAACACAAAGAAGTCATGCTTGGTCTTCATGATGAGCTGAGCCTGAGATATGGCCAACATGTTTCCCCAACACTGTCATTTGATGTTTCTCTCTCACTCTCTGTCTCCATCCCCCCTGCCCTCTCTCTCTCTCTCTCTCTCTGTAGTGATGCCTGTAATTTTATATTTACTCATCAGTAGCCTAGCAAGGACTGGCTGTTACTTGTTAAACAGGTTTTTGATTGAACCTAAACTACAATCCTTGTAAAATAAAGTTTTTGAGTTTGAGTTCTTGTTAAAATTCTTCAAATTTCCAAGTCTTTTTTCATTAAGCCTGCTGCTGGCATCCACCAATGAAAATATTGTGAGAAATCTGTCAATCTATTTGTACCAAGCCTTTAAGTTGCATAGCATTTCAAGTTCATAATTCAAGCACTAGTAGTACCTAGTCAAGTACATCGTCATTAGTTTGTTGGTTTTCTTGCTCATAGGTATAATTATAGTATGTACTGTGAGGTGGTAGGTCATCCACCTGCACCCCTTCATGAGGGGCAATGGCCTAAATGAATAAATCATCCGTATCCGGGGTATCTCTCCCCCTCTCTCTCTCCCTTCAGCCTCCATCCACCCCACACACCCTCTCTCTCTCTTTCTCTCTCTTACCTCATCACCCACCACCACCCTCTCTCTCTCTCTCTTTCTTTCAGGCCACATAGCTGCTGCTGTTGCTTCAGTCTGACCAAACTGCTGAAGCTGTTCCTGTATCTGATGATTTTTACCAGTAAAATACCACACTACTGATTAACACCCTCTGAATCACAATGGACCCTCTCACTCTAAGTAACTTTCACTTGTACTGAGACTGACATAGCAACTGACTGACCAATAGTGTATTCCAGCAGCAGATTCCAGCCAATGACGAATGCCATCAGTTCCCCCACAGTCACATAGCTGTACACATATGCTGACCCAGCACGGGGTACTCGTGCTGCAAACTCTGCATAACACATACCTGGACAAAAGGTAAAAACATTTAACGGGAAAATCTTGGTTTATAACTTCTTCTTTCTTATCTTCTTTTTTTATAACACAGCAAAGAAGTTAATGAGTGTGAACGTGTATATATTGTAAAGGATGGATGCATGTTCTTCCGAATAAATGCCCCACACTCATGTGCTTGGCAACAACAACAAAAACAAAAGCTAAACAAACAAGAATACAATATGCACAAATACACATGCATGTGCACACACACACACCCCCCCCCCCCTCCCCACACACTGAATACACACAAACACATGCATGCACACACACATGCATGCATGCATGCTCACGTGCGCACACACACACACACACATGCTTGCATGCATGCATGAGTGCACACACACACACACACACACACACACACACACGCATGCATGCACGCACACACACTCTCAAAACATGCACCCAGTACTGAACACAAACAGACCAGCAAAACCAGAGGCAATGCCAGCAATGAGGAAGGAAAGGATGACTGCAGGACCAGCTGTTTCTCTGGCAACCTGGCCTGTCACAATGTAGATACCAGTGCCAAGGGTGCTGCCGATGCCTGTGAAAAGGGTAAAAAGCATCCATTCAGCTCGGTCCATGATGGTCCAGATCAATCTATGCAGCTGGGAAAGCCAACATTCACCCCACACTATCCCTCAGAAGATTCCCACATGCCCCACTTCTAATTGTTTCACTTGTTTCATGTTGATCTGACTGACAATCCTGGGTTTTTTCTTTGTTTTCCAAGCAGATTAACAAATCTTGATCTGACTGACAATCCCGATCAAGATTGTTGTTGTTTTCTTCTTTTTTTCCAAGCAGATTAACAAATCTTGATCTGACTGACAATCTGGCTTTCTTATTTTTTCCAAGCTGATGAACAACATGCCAAGCCTCACTCTTCCAGGCAAGCAAGGGTGTGAAGTCCTTGTCTGTGACTGCTGCCAGCAGCAAATAGTATCTCAAGATCCTCAACACTTTACATCATCAGATATGCTTTTTAAATGCATACACCCCTGTGAGTCTTATTACTCTTAATAACAAATTGGAATGGCTACAAGATTTACATGTATCATAAAGGGCACTCCAGTTCTCCAGACTGTCACAGACTGTCACAATGCAATGATTTCTGCTTGTAATAAAAGTAAGGCCATGGTGAGCATTAAGGTGGCTACAGGCCCAAAAATAAAGGTGCCAACTGACGAAAGCTTGTGTCATCAGAGGAATCATTTTCCGTCTCTGGAATAATTGGTACAAACGCTTTGTACCATTTATTTCAGTTATACAACTTAGTGTGCTGAATTCATCATACACAAATGTTACAACTTGTGGCCGGCTGACAGTAGTAACATCTGTGTTTGAGCTGTTTCATGTGCTGAATGTGGGGCTGACAATTCAGCAGGGCAAAGCTCAGCATAAAAAGGATATCATGTGAAGGGAATGTGATCACTTTGTCTTGTTAAATAGTTCAAAAAGTCACAAGCATGGGCCATTTAAGAAGAAAAAAATGCAGCTGATCAGAGCTAATAACTATAAGTTTATAACTGTAGTATTTACATGCAAATTTCCACCATAGCCAAAATTGGTAGAAATTTGACCATACACTGGACTTTGGGTCATAAATGAGACAGACAGAAAGTTAACATTAAACTGGACATGCTGTAAGATTAAACTAGGGCAGTCATATTTATAAATTAATACAGTCAATGACAGCTGAATTTGTCTTTTCCGGAAGGCAACTGGACTTATGAGAAACCAGGGGAGGGAAGTCAAACACACACACACACACACACACACACACACACACACACTTAATTAAACAAATGTTCATCCCTGTACTTTTGACAGCCTCACTCATTTATTAAAATTAAAATAATAAAATAGGTTGGATTTCCCACCCCCACCCCACCCCAACAGACACTGACAAAACAACACACCAAAATTCTTGGGGGGGGGGGGGGGGGAAGGGGCAGGAGGTTGCCTGTTAATTGTTATTGCATTAACATTGCTTCTGACAGTTCATAATAAATTAGTACAATAAAAACTGAAACATGCATGCCATTGCCACACACATCCAAAAATCAAAAAAATAATAATCTAGAACAAGTCAATAAATAATGGCCAAGTTAAATCAGGTAATGCTGATGATTGCTGTATACATATCTACATTACCCACCTAAACCAATGAGGTCCACAGTTGTCAGACATCGCTTGAGATCCGTTTCATGTATGTCATCATCAGTGAAGACCTTTTTGCGCACAAGTTTCCTTACAAAGTGTAAACACCCAACCATCTTGCTTTTCTGGACCACAAAATATAGCAATTATTAAAGCATAACACAACATCGTAGTAGACTAAATCTTTACACATTCCTTTTACTGCCATATAAAACTGCAAAATCTCTCTCTCTCTGTCACCATCATGGTTCAGGAGCTGTGTGAGAGTCGAGGTGGCCGTCCTGGGCTGTCCGTCCTAACGAGCCTTCTGGTTTCCGTGGACGTAAAAAATTATTGCACCGTGCTTCGGCATTGGTCACAACTTGTCCCTAATATGTCAACTGACATCTGAGGACATTAAGCATCACTTCATCATCATCATCTCTCTGTCACGTGGTCTTGATCGGTCGACAGGGACAAGTTTTAGCTCCTCCGTTTTGTCTTTTCACAGAGCTCCAGTGCTACAACTGTATCAAAATATATATATATATGTAGATAAGCTTCTAGTGATTCTGCATATGGAACTTTTGTGCTTATCTGGATGGTCGATTTATCTGTGTAAATAAGAATTTTCAATCATCGCGTCTTTTGAGTTATGGACTCTGTGTACACGGGCCGCTGACCAACACGTAACTGCGTCCTGCAGAGCCGGCTGGCTGGATGTTGTAATGTGTAAAGTGCTTTCAAGTGTTTGTGTGCTGATAAGCGTCAGCCTCGGCCTCGTGTCTTCACGCTCTGGGTGACACTGAGTGATGCAAGTTGCTGAGCCAGGTAAACAATGTTATGTATTTGTGACTGTGAGCCCCCGAGCATCTTGAGAATGTGTTAATCTAATTGTACGGGGAACAAGCAGTCATGCAATTGCCTAACCGTTGCCATCTTAGGGCTCACCTATCATAATCATGCGTTACTGACAACCATGAAGTATGATTACACGTGCACATGCTAAATCTCATCACTCACTGGAAGTGATTGAGAAAAAAAGGGATCCTAATGAGGTAACATTTCGGACGACGACCGAATTTCTCCCTTTCTGGAGAGCGGTGCTATGATACCGCTACATGACGGACATTCCCGCGGTCCGTGAATATACAACAACATGGACTGACTATGCAAGAGTGGATGGCCACCTCCAAGAAGTAGCACTTGACTACGACGACAGCGCGCCGTGTGTGACTGCCATCCCTGTGCTACTATGCCAGACGACAGTCAGGCTGCACCACGGCAACCTGAAACAGCTCGTCATGCACCTGTACTGGAGAAAAGGCAACATTCTCGTCCAGGGCCGAAAATGCTGCAGTTGGGTGCAAGATGAGTTCAAGCGTCTCCAGCCTGTGGCTC
Organism: Alviniconcha marisindica; assembly: GCA_018857735.1. NCBI lineage: Eukaryota > Metazoa > Mollusca > Gastropoda > Provannidae > Alviniconcha > Alviniconcha marisindica. Next base: position 576,261 of record JABMCL010001314.1, read on the forward strand.
ACTTTCTTGCCGAGTCGGTGTCACTCACATCAACAGATGCGGCCGCAGCCTGGAACCAAGCCTCCATCCCTCCCCCTCCGCTGCCAGCAGCAGAAGACCCGGAAGGCGTCGACCCCAGCGACACTTCCCCGCCTGCTGTAGCCAGTGGGGCTGTGGCGCTGCTCCACGGGAGCACAACCTACAACTTCAACTTCAACGACAAGAACAGTGCCACTGACAGCAACATCGACATCACTGCTGACGGCCGCACCAGCACCAGCTCTCCCTCCGACTGCTGTGACGTCGGCGCCACCACCATCTCTACTTGCAACTGCGGTAACATCGATGCCGCCACCAGCAGCACCACCAACTCTACCTTGAACTGGTGTGACGACGGCGCCACCGCCTGCACCACCACCAGCTCTACCTGCGACCGCAGTGACGTTGAAGGAAGGATGTCGTAAACCAGTGCTTGGAGTTTGCTTTCCCCCATGTTCATGCAGTGTCCCCCAGCTGTTTAGATAACTCAAAACGTGTGAAGACTGACACCGGGTCATTGTTACTGACTAAATTAACCTGCGGATGTATTTTTGATTTCGATATTTAAAGGAAACAGTCGCTTTCAAAAATTTATTTTGAACACTTGGGACAGCAACGCCTGTTGCTCTGTGCAAGTTTATTTTTAATTATCATTATTTTATAACTTTTTTTCCATTTGTGTGTTATACATTAATTCTTGTTTTCTTTCCATTGTCCACCTTTTGTATTGATAATTAACTTTATCCATTTTTGCATTTCTTGTTTTTTACTTGATTAATTATTCTTCCTACAATCACTAACCGTCAGCTTGAACCTGCCAGATTGCAGTATTATAGCCTACTAATGTGTACTATTAACTATACAAAAAGCTTAGTCATTGTTTGCCAGCACTATTCCTGTTTTTTACAGTGCATTGTGACACCTCTTCCTACTGTATCAATGTGTGGTGCTGAGTGTCATTGACTATGGACTAGGCCTCACAACAGTGGCACAGACAAATCTGTTAAAGCTGGACAGAGTGCAGAACAAGACAATGCGAGTCATACTCAGAACCACCAAGGACACACCCATTGAGACCATGAGGTTCATGCTAGACCTCCCATCAATGCAAACCAGACAGAAAGTGGAGCAGGTCAAAGAATACTTCAGTGCCATTGAAAATCCCCACAACCTACTCCATGAAGCCATGAAAGACACAAAGGGATACATTTCATTGTTCAAGTAAGCATCGAAAACGTCATCTTCCAATGGGTTTATAAACCTCATTTCAGATTCATTCCATTCTTTTTAGTATGCTTGGATTGTGTTTGTCTGCTTGTAAGCAATGAGATGACAAGTGTAGCATGTAACATGCACAGTTTGATGCCATATCACATCGAAATTCAGGCTACTGGGTTGCTTTGGAACAATTCCATACCCAAATCAATTCAAGAACAACACCATAAGACCAAAAATATGTTTATTTTCTCTGTTTATCCACAGCTATACACTTCAGTTCCTGCACCATCACACAGAGTCAAAATGCATGACAAATTTGTGAGATCTACACAGTCACTTTCACTTCATGTTCTCTTATGTTTGCATGCTTCCTTCTGATTTGTTTCTCAAGTACTCTTGAATACTTCAATTTTAGAGCCACAAACAAAAATTGGACCAAGATAATCATCATAATAAGTTATAAACAAATTTGTGCGATAGATGTTGGACTTGGCACCTTTAGACATTGAGTCATATATACCTATCTGAGCATCTTTTTAGCAATGGGTAAAACGTGTGGACAAAGTGCAACATGTATCTGTACTGAACATGTGCCTATATATATATATGTCCTGAACATATGCCTATTAGAAATGAACATGTGCTGAACACACAACTATGAACTTCAATAGATATATATATTATGCTGTTTCAAATTCAGTCAAATATGTAGTACAATTGCATCCAATACCCACAGCTAAGGACTTCAGCAGTGCTTTGACCTTTGTTAAAGGAACTCTACTTCCCAGAATAAACTTCTTGTGTGCTTGGAGCAGGTTAAAAGAACATAATCTGCAGCAAAGGTTTTGCAACTGAATGCGCTGCTGATTTTCTATTAATTTCACCAGGTGACTTTTGGACACTATCACTGACACTTATTTCATGAGCTCATCCCTTTGTAGTATACTCTTTTCCCAGGCTTCATTTTAACATCACCAAAATGTCTTTGGCATCATGGAGAGAACACCAAGAAGCTCTCAGTTTTGCATACAGGTCACTGAAGAAATGCATGTGGATTGCAATCAATTTTTGTCATTGATTGTTCTTATCTCCATGGAGTGAACTTTTGATGACATATTGCAGCATTCTAGAAAAAATATCAGTCTACAAGAATAGGCATGGTCTACTGGGGTTTATCCTAATCTAAGTTTAACTCAAACTTATTACTATTAGTAATTTTTTTTTTTTTTTTTTTTGGGGGGGGGGGGGGGGAGGGACAGCCTGCAGATGGGGAAAAATGCAACAGACAAATCATGACTAAAACAATAATTCATACCCAAAGATAGTGGGGTTTTTTTGCCAAACCTGAGGATGTTTACTGTTATGGTGAATAATTTAGTCAATGACAGTGTGTGTAACTGTGCATGTGTGTGTGTGTACATGTGTGCGTGCGTGTGTGTTCAGTTCAGTTGTGTTGCTTAATGTCCTCGGATGTCAGTTGACATATTAGGGACAAGCTGAGACCAATGCCGAAGCATGGTTCAATATAGCTTTACGTTCACAAAAACCAGAAGGCTCATTAGGACGGACAGCCCAGGATGGCCACCTAGACTCTCACACAGCTCCTGAACTATGTGTGTGTGTGTGTGTGTGTATGTGTGTGCTTAAAAATCCTCCATACCCCACAAGGGAAAAAACAAAAAAAGACTCTTGAATCCTTGTCGTTGTTGTTTGCAAGGGGTGTTCATGGTTGGCATATCCTTGTATTTGTCTATGTCTGAAACTTATGTATGTGTTAATATTCCATGTTTTTTTTTATTGTGATGGGTATGCATGTATGTATGTGTGTGTGTGTGTGTGTGTGTGTGTGCGCATGCATGTGAGCATGTGTATGAGAGAGTGTGTGTGTGTGTATTCTGGGTCAAATTTACATGAAGCCTAGTGTAGTGTTACATCAGTTTGTGTTTCACTTTACCTCTTCTGTCTCGATTCCATTTCCTTCTCCATTTGCATCCATTGTTAACTGCTTTTTATATAGCACAATTCTCTGCTCTCAAGCAGACTCACTGTGCTCACATGAGAATTGTGATTCTACCCACACTGTTTCCATCTCTAGACTCACACCCTGGTGTTCCATTCTGCACTACATTTGACTTTCCAAGTTTTTCAACATGTGCTTTTTCTACAGATACTGTCTCTGGCTACTGCTCCTTTCACACAGTAAGTAACACACACCTTGTGTGTAAAATAATGATAATAGTTATGATATAAGGACTCTATAAAGCACTGAGCATCACATCAGTTCTCAGCACTTTCAAGAACATCTACATTACAAATCTGCACCAGTCTTAAGCAGTTAAGGAGTGGAAAAGTAACAATAACAGAAATGATAAAAACTATGATATCCTATCTTGAATTCAGATAATGGAGTGATCAGAGAGTGACAACCAGCCCAAGTTGCGCCACACAACACACTAACACGAGACATCAGCAATATGATGTATCTGAATGAGATACCAGCTTCTTTTTCATTAGGCTTACCATGTCAGTGAAATGGTTGCACATCCAGCACAATCCAGAGAGTTCATCAGTAAATTATTGATCTTTATACTCTAATTGACAATGCAATCCAAAGAGGCACCAGCTCCTTTTTTTAGTTAAAAGACTCAGCTGTGAGTCAAGCACAATGATCTAAAAATCCAATGATGAGTTCATCAGTAACTGACCTTTGTTAACAGTACCAAGGCAAAGTTCATTCTCAAATCATTTTCCCACAACAGCTGGTCTGCTTTTGTAAGCCCTGTATAATGCAGACTGATGATGGAAGGTTAGTTGACTGGTTGGAGTATAATGTCCAGTCAACTGTGAAGGTGTTATCAAAGATGAAACACAAGCCATTGAGTCACAAGCCAAAGTCTGATGTGTGTGCTTGTGTGTGTGTAAGTGTGGGTGTATTCTTACAGTTCTGCATAACACACACTGTACAAAATATGCATTTGTAATTTTATTAATTCACAAATAAGTTAATAACATACTTTAAATACTACTGTTATAGTGCAAGGGGTGAAAGCAGCTGCTGTCGCAGACACAGCTCTACTTCACAGCCACATGCACAGCAAGTGCTATTGATCGCTTGCAAAAGTAAATGAATAAGTTTTTGTCATTGTGTACAAGGCACCAGCTGGTGCACATTGTGGTTTGGTTGGTGCAATGTGGTGTAGTGGTACAAAGTTCATTGTTGTATTGTCAAAGTGGAATTGCTCTGTGCTTGAGATAACAAATAAATGCATTAGACTGTCAAGCGATGAAATTATATATATATATTATATAAATTTTAAAATATATTTATATATATATTAATTTTTTTTATGTGCTGAAAAGGGGACACAGTAGGTCGGAAAAAAAGTATGAAATAAAGAAAAAAGAAGTGGGTTTTTTTAGAATGTTTACTATATTGGTAATCATCACTTCAAAGGGGAAAGGATAACGACTTTTTTTTTTTTTTTGAGAAAACGAGTTTTAAAAAGTTTAAAAAGTTTATTTGTCGGATGTCGGGGATTGCGCCCAAAAAAGTGCTCTGAAATGGCTGGAAAATTATTATTTTTAAATTCCCAACCATTTAAAACAGATTAAGGATTCCTCATAAGTTTTTCAAATAAATTTATTGCACCCCCTGACTTCTTAAAAAAATATTGACATGTCTGTTTGTTGCAAAACCCTGACATCCGCCATAATTAAATTTTTTCCCTTTTTTCTTTCTGCCCAAAAAAAAACAAAAATTTTCATCCATTCTGCCATTCAGACTTTTTCTAGCGTAGGTAACAGACACACTGGAAAGTCGGGTTTTGAAAAAGTTTTTTTCCCACATACCCAAAAAAAAACCTCCAAAAATTTGTCGAACATCAGCATTACAGAAAAGTTGCCCAATGTCAAAAATGTACCTTGACAGTCCCTTTAATTATTGAAGATTACTTTCTCTTCCCCTAAAAATTTGAAAAAACAAATTTAAACCCCAGGGCTACATTCAATTTATGATTTTTGGGTTTGTTTTACTGCAGAAATTTTAAAATTTTTTCGAACATCACCTTGCGACATAAAAGATTTTGCCCGTTAAAACTTAAAACTTTCTCCAGCTATAAAAATACACATAATGTAGAAAATTTAGTATGTACTTAGACCCAAGAGTACGGGCATCTTCCCTTTTTTTATAGGCTTACATAAAAAATTGGCTTGAAATTTATAGCATTGTAACCCTGTTGAGACTTCCGACTGGTTATCTCATACTTCATTAAAAAAACCCCAACCATTTAACAAAAGTCAAAAAACCCCATACCACCTCCTACAGTATAAAAAGAAACTGCACCTTGAATGTTTCAAGAGAAAAACCCCAAAAAACAGCAAAGAAACAAGAAAAACTCTTACAAACAAACATGAAACAACATTAATTTTGTGTATGTCACATCTCCAACTAGGTCAATCCAGCTGCTTGCCGGGGCCCTGACTGGCACAGCCCTAGCCCTAGCCATCATCAACACTACTTACTTGGGGGGCAGGGGCCTACTCCAAAGGTACTGTTTTTTTGGAAGATTGAAAAAAAAGTCTAAAGGGTGGGCACAGCACCCCTCCTCAGTGGGTCATTCCAATCCTTGTTTTTTTGGGGAAAAAAGAATTTCCTGTAGTCAGTAGACAAAAGGGCATTTGGGCGGGGAAGGGGAATAGGGGCTCCTGTGATACTGGGATAGTCCACCTGTTTTCACTTGGTGTCAGTGGCTATGGAGCCATGGTGATGGGGGAAAGTTATAAAAGGGGTTCACCAGTCTTGCTTTCCTGCCCCTATTTTGGAGATTTTGGCAGCCTAGTAAACCAGTCAGCATGTTTTTGGACACGGGGTTCCTGCAGCATCTCTGGGGTGTCCCCCCTGCTGCCTTTTGCTTACGGGCCCTCTGGGCCCGGTTGATCGGTTTGTTTTTTGGGGTCCCAGAAAAGGCTTGCAATTCCAGGACGGGGGTGACAACTTTTTTTTTACCCCTTCCCTTTTATTTAAAAGAGGTGCTGATTTTCAGGGTTCTTCCCAGAACCCAGGGTCCTGCTTCCCCCCTTTTTTGGGGTGATTTTTGATGGTCTCCCGGGTGGATCTGAGGTCAGTGTGACCCCCAAAAGAATTTGAGTATTGTTGACGGGATTTTTGAGCATCTGGCATGGTAGTGTTTCCTCTTGCTTTTAGTAACACTTGGGATGTCACATCTGTCCGGGTAGAAGCACATGTTCCATCTCCCTTTCTCATTCCCCCTACAGAAATTGTTTGATCTTTTTGGGAGTATTGCTTATCTTCAGCTGGGGAGAGGGGGCCCTGGCGAGGTGTCATCTTCAAACGTCTCAGTCTGGAGGTGGGCTTTTTGTGGCACTAGGTCCTGATGTATGGACAAAAAATTCGGGGCCAAAAACACTCCCTAAAGGGTACCTCTGAGCCCTTTGGGACAAAGTTCACTTCATACCACCCAACATAAACAGCTTTTTTATCTTTTCAGGAAGCTCTTGACCCCTTTGTTTTTTGTTCTACCGGTGTTTCCCATAATGGGAAAAACTTGTGAAGCAGGCCTTGGGAATTTTTCCACCCCCAAAAGGTCTACCAGTTTCCCTCCCTAAAAGGGGGCCCCAATGTGCGATTTCCCACGTTTTTAGTGATTGGCCAAGGGTTGGGTTTTTCACATTCATGAGAACCAACCCAATTAAAGGGCCATGTTTTTTCAGGAGCTATGATGAGGGTTGTCTTAGTGCATGATGCAGGATGACAATATGTGGGATCTTGCCTATTTGGGCAGACGACATTTTGTGAAAAAAATTGGGTCAGAATTTTTTTGAATGGTAGCATTCTTAAAGACAGGTGTGAAAAGTGGGGGTTCCCCAAATCTTCAGGTACATTTGCTGCTACGAATGAGGATTTGATGATCAAGGTCATACCAGGGGGCAATTTTGTCCTACTCCTGGTCATTTCAGCATTATTGGGTCTGAAATAATAAGCCCATTAAACAAAAAATAAAGAAACATCTCAAAAAAAAATTCCCCTACCAAAAAACTAATGTATCCATAAAATACAATGAAAAATTTCAAAAAAATTTAAAAATTATCAAACCTAAACAAAACCAAAAACCAAAAAAAAAAAGTCTGGGAGTATTTACTAAACCATCAAAAAATTTGACTCTTAGAGCCTTAAAAAACCTTAAAAAAAAAAAGGGTCAAATTCATCAGCCCCAAAATTTTGGGGTAACCCTGGCGTCCGACCGACTTAATCCTCGTAATTTTTTAAATTTTTTTTTTAAAATTTTTTCTGGGGCCCCGATTTCACAGGTCGATCTTGTCAAACGAAGCGCTATGCAATGTTGGGATGGCAACTGTCAATTTCACAAATGCTGCACTGTGCAAATGGAAGTTATTTTTTCGCCACATGGTGATCGGACGGGCCAAATTACAGCAAGAGCTCATGTTTCAATATAATTCTTCATTGCGATACTAGCACAACGTCAGCCACCGCAAATCTCCCCCTTTGTTTAAAAAAGACACTTTGTCCCCACTGCGCCCTCCTGAACACCAAAAAATCTCTAAATAAATATTTAAATAACTGATTTAAAAAAAATAAACGGGGTAAAATTGTGATCGGGCGTCAAGAAAGGGGGACGTCACCCCCACCAATAATTTCGACGTACCTTTCAATGTTTCGCAGAAGATTCCTTTGACGCCATTCAAATCAAAAGTGACCGGGAAGTGGCACGTGGTACCTTCGTGTTTGTTGACAAGTGTAAACCTTAATGTTTTGTTTTTCGCTCACAACTTTTTTAGAATTCGGACGTTCCCTTTTTTCTTTTCGACAATATTTTTTGGAACGGGAAAAAAAAATTAAAAGAACAAAAATTGTTTTTTGGGGAAATCCTTTTTTAAAGCTGCTGAGTGAAATTTACCGCGAGTCTGATGTGCATATAAAGTCACTTCCGCTCAGGGCAAGGGGCAGAGTTTTTTTTCAGTCGTTGTCGAAAAACCGTTTTTAAAACGGAAAAGGGCCGGGTTTAAAAAAAGTTCGATACGCTTTTGCAAAAGCATAATTTTTTGGAAGTTTTTTTGATGCATGGGAAACATGTAAAACGAAACTTTCGCGAACATAAAAAGATGGGATAAAAAAATAACTTTCCTTGTTTTCTTTAACCAAAAACCCCGCCGACAGAGACGGGCTCTGTTTCCACTGTCCGCTTTTCGTGGTTTTAAATTTTAGCAGTAAAATCCCACTTTAACGAAATATTTCCCAAAAACCGGCCCTTTAAAAATTTTTGCTGCCTTTTTTTCAACTATATCCTCGTTTATTTTCACACACATGCCCCAAAATAAGACAAAAAATTTTTTTTTAAACATCTTTTATTTTCAGACAAACCAAGTCACCCCCTTGCAGACCCCCCTTTTGGCACTTGTATATATTATATATTATATATATATAATAAAATATATAAAAATATTTTATAGAGGAAACACCCTATCAAAAACATTTCTGAGCTTCATAAAAAAAATATATTATATAAACTATAGAATGGGCCCCCCTTTTCAAAGAAAAAAGCAAATACAGTAAATCTAAATGACAGTCCCCTTCGTCCCTTCCCCTGTACCAAATTCAAACACACACACCACACATTTTTTATATATATATAATATATATATATATACACAAAACATGGGTAAGTGTATGCATACCCACCCACCCCCCCCCCCCTGCCACCCCCAAAACACACGCACCCTATATATATACATATGTGTGTGCGCATACCCTTACGCATGCACACACACACACTGTACAGTCTGTAGAGATTACAACAGTGCAGCTATGGTTGGTAGACTTTCTTTCTTCTTTTGTTTATACTTATCCATTCCATTCTAGTTCTACACCATGGACAAATATCAATTTTGAAGTGGCTGCCCTAAAAATCAAGCAAATAGCTAAAAATAATAGTCTCTGCCAATCTACAGGTGTTCCCTCTTCCTCTGTTAGTATTATGTTGTATCAGTCCCCTCTTCCTCTGTTAGTATTATGCTGTATCGGTCCGCTCTTCCTCTGTTAGTATTTTGTTGTATCAGTCCCCTCTTCCTCTGTTAGTATTATGCTGTATCGGTCCCCTCTTCCTCTGTTAGTATTTTGCTGTATCAGTCCCCTCTTCCTCTGTTAGTATTATGCTGTATCAGTCCCCTCTTCCTCCGTTAGTATTATGCTGTATTGGTCTGCTCTTCCTCCGTTAGTATTATGCTGTATTGGTCTGCTCTTCCTCTGTTAGTATTATGCTGTATCAGTCCCCTCTTCCTCTGTTAGTATTATGCTGTATCAGTCCCCTCTTCCTCTGTTAGTATTATGCTGTATCGGTCCGCTCTTCCTCTGTTAGTATTTTGCTGTATCAGTCCCCTCTTCCTCTGTTAGTATTATGCTGTATCGGTCCCCTCTTCCTCTGTTAGTATTTTGTTGTATCAGTCCCCTCTTCCTCTGTTAGTATTATGCTGTATCAGTCCCCTCTTCCTCCGTTAGTATTATGCTGTATTGGTCTGCTCTTCCTCCGTTAGTATTATGCTGTATTGGTCTGCTCTTCCTCTGTTAGTATTATGCTGTATCAGTCCCCCTTTCCCCTGTTAGTATTATGCTGTATCGGTCCCCTCTTCCTCTGTTAGTATTTTGCTGTATCAGTCCCCTCTTCCTCTGTTAGTATTATGCTGTATCAGTCCCCTCTTCCTCCGTTAGTATTATGCTGTATTGGTCTGCTCTTCCTCCGTTAGTATTATGCTGTATTGGTCTGCTCTTCCTCTGTTAGTATTATGCTGTATCAGTCCCCTCTTCCTCTGTTAGTATTATGCTGTATTGGTCTGCTCTTCCTCCGTTAGTATTATGCTGTATTGGTCCCCTCTTCCTCTGTTAGTATTATACTGTATCAGTATTATTTTAAACAAAAATAAAAGCACACTCACACACAATTAAACTGAATAATGGAAAAAGAAAAGAGAAAAATTAAGGCAAAAAAATAAAATAAATACATTTAACACAAAAATTTCTATATATTTCTCAGTTTATAAAAGTCCTTGTGACAACAGGGGGATTTATGTCAGAAGTGAGAAGTCGGTCTGCGCCCGCGCGGCAGATGAGCGGGCGGCCAACAGTAGCTGTAACTGATAAACTTAACTCATTAATATTCATAAATTTCAAGCAATAACTAGCAAAGACCAAAAACAACGATAAAGCACAAATACACAAGGAAAAAAAATTGCCCCCCCCCCCCCCCCTCCCCCCCCCCCCCCCCCCACACCACAAAACCACCAAAACTAAGGCCCCCCATAAAAAATAAAACTTTACACTAAATTAGAACATGCCTCACACACTAAGTTCACATTCACTGCCATGCCACACATGCACGTACACACACACTTAGAGAGAGCGTGAGCATCGTAAAAGAAAAGGGGAGAGTACAGTTCCTTTCTTACTCAATCATTTTGGTCACACCAGGGCCGACAACCCAGTCACAACTATTTCAACTTTGTGTGACATTTCCGACTACGGTGTGTGTGTTTTTGCCGGACTGTCAGTTCTTCCGCCCAGTTGTGTACAGTTTTCCCGAAAACAAACAACTCGCACGCTGACTTGGCCGGGGGTAATGCGTGGAACAACTGTAGCAGGAAATAAGAGACTAAGTTGACAAGTTAGTACACAGAGAATGCTTGTTGAATATATATATATATATCTGTCAGCAGCGTATTACTTGCAGCTAAGTTCAAGCCCGTTCTCAGAATACATCGCTGTTGTCATACTCACTCAATTCTCGGCTCTTGCTGGTGTTAGATTTCCGTTTGTTTGCCGGCCTGAAACGGAGCAGTGCAGAGCGGAGCAGTGTGGTGAATCTCCAATAGGTTGAACGTATGGCCAGGAAAATGCAAGGTCAGAGGTCATTGGTAAATTTAGATTTGGCGGGAGGGGGGGATCTATTTCTATTCGGTGACTCCAGTGTCACACACACAGCAATGACATTTTTTTCTTCTTCTCCGGGCCCTTCTGCTTCTCCCGGTGATTGTCAGATAATTATGATTAGGAGGTTACAATAGTTAAAATAATGTTCAAGATTACTTTCAGTTAGTCAAATGTATCAACCCGCATTTTACATTGTTTGGACCACACAGCTAGGCCTGTCAGTGTAATACTAACAGCTAACGGCAGCTTCCCGGCAGGGCACGAGACGGGAGGACTACAGCGTGTGCCTGGCTCCAGCTGACGGCTTAGAACTAGGCCCACTCAGTCAACAGAAGCCTACTCGCAGATAAAGCGGTCGCACACTGAGACACCGGTCATAGCGGCGCTACGCCGCTGGTAACCCAGACAGTAACTGAACTCAGCATGGCGGTTACTGCCGAGCCGGATTCGAGACGTGACAAGGGAAAGGGATCGAGATGAAGTTTTTTCCGTGTCAGAACCCCATGTCCCGTCAGCCGAGTCATCTGTATCAGTTCCGACAGTACCCGGCGCCCAGACAAGTTCCGACAGTTACAACCCCGGAAGTCATACTCATAGCCTGCGGACAAAACACAACTTCATATTGTTCATCACTGAGTCACAAGTAAAATCCTATTTACTGCCATTTACACACCGGCATCACTTAGGAGGTCGTTTGAAGAATGCCATGAAAGCCGAGGGGCGGGCGGCCCGGCCGGAGCCAGGGGGGCCGGGGGGCACTGAGGGGGGGGGGGGGGGGGGCAGAGAGAAGGGCCTTATAGGTCATCTTAAACTGAAAAGGATATGTTTCCAGGGTAGCCGGGAGGGCGTCACTACTGCGGAACACTAATATTGATAAAATGAGTGTACATGATTTATCATGAGTGCGCTCATCGACGCCTTGATCGCTCACATGATACATATCAACCTGAACACAATACTCAATACACATCAGGCAGCATAGAGCACAGTCCTGTCATTACTGATCCAGCGTCCGTTAATTCAATTTACATCATAGTGAAGTATTACTGACATGACTAGAAGCGAAAAAGTACACGCAATGCCGATTCAAAACGGTATCTGTACATACATGGCACTGACTTGTCATCTTTTTGTGGGTGAGTGAGGGAATGAGTGAGAGTCTGACTATAGACACGAGTGTGTGGGTGAGTAATGAAATGCCTGACTATTCATGAGTTTGTGGATGAGTGAGGGGGTGAGTTAGATCCTGGTGACTAGTCCTGAGTTTGTGGATGAGTGAGGTGGTGAGTTAGATCCTGGTGACTAGTCCTGAGTTTGTGGATGAGTGAGGTGGTGAGTTATATCCTGGTGACTAGTCGGCTGAGTTTGTGGATGAGTGAGGGGGTGAGTTATATCCTGGTGACTAGTCCTGAGTTTGTGGATGAGTGAGGTGGTGCCAGTTAGATCCTGGTGACTAGTCCTGAGTTTGTGGATGAGTGAGGTGGTGAGTTAGAGCCTGATTAGTCCTGAGCCGTATGGGGCCGGTGAATGATGGAGGAGGTGGAGAGAGCGGTTAGGAGCGTTCTGTGTGCTCTCCAGTGTCCGTATGAGATCTTGTTGGAGGCTAGCACAAGTATCAGTTTTCAGTTGTGTGTGGCCTTTTGTCGGACTGCTTGATACATATACTGAAGTATTGTTTAGATTATTTTATGTAGTCAACACGTAAACTGAATTAAGTAATTAATGCTGTCATCACGTGGCAATGACTCAGGCGTTCAGGTTACGTGGTTCAGGATGTGTGTGTGTGTGTGTGTGTCACAGTGTGTGTGTGTGTCACAGTGTGTGTGTGTGTCACAGTGTGTGTGTGTGTTGTTGGGGGGGGGGGGGGCTTGCGTGTGCGTGCATTCGCGCGCGCAATGCGTGTAGTATCTAAAATGACGGGGGGGAGAGGGAGAGATAGAGACAAAGAGAGAGAGACAGAGGGAGAGAGAGATGAATCTAAGTTAGGAAAGAATAACTACACTCCCTACTAGTTCAAACTGATTAACGTTTTGGCACGAGTGTATACTTTGCACTTTGTGAGTGACGCCGGTTAATTCAGTTTGTGTTACGCCCCACCTCTAGGCTGCGAAACGACCCCATCCGCGCCTGACAGATAGGTGAACCGGTCTGGCCCAGCTGTTCACCCTCCCACCACACCGCCCTCTCTCTCTCTCTCTCTCTCTCTCTCTCTCTCTCTCTCTCTCTCTCTCTCTCTCTCTCTCACACACACACACACACACACACACACACACACACACACACACACACACACACACACAGATAGATAGATATGCATGCACATCAAGTTGACGCGCGCACGCACACACACACACACACACACACACACACACACACACACACACACACACACACACACACACACACACACACACACACACACACACTTATATATATACACACACACGCACACACATCACACACACACACACATACACGCACACACACACACACACACACGCGCGCGCGCACGCACACTGATGCATTCACACGCACATATTATTACTTATAATTACTGCTTTCAATCTTCAACCTACCTTCACTCACAAGGTTCTGAGTGACGTAGAGGTAAACGTACACGTACACTATGAACCCGGTGCTTAGTCCGAATCCCACAGACTGACCAAATCCCCGTATCCGCGCCTAGTACAACACACTCTAGTCACTGCATTCACTGCGCATAGCAGCCTGCAACACACTGGTAATTCAGTCAAATCAGACTTACACACTGATTCACCTAGTCGCACTTACTCCAGCACACTAATTCCTGTGGTTGCTCTAACTCCAACACTCGAATTCCCCTGATTGCGCTTACTCCAACACACTCAGTAAATCTCTCGTTGCGCTTACTCCAACACACTCAGTAATTCTCTCGTTGCGCTTACTCCAACACACTCAGTAATTATCTGGTTGCCGCTTACTCCAACACACTCAGTAAATCTCTCGTTGCGCTTACTCAGTCCAACACACTCAGTAATTATCTGGTTGCGCTTTCTCCAACACGCGTAGTAATTCTCTCGTTGCGCTTTCTCCAACACACGCAGTAATTCTCTTGTTGCGCTTTCTCCAACACACGCAGTAATTCTCTCGTTGCGCTTACTCCAACAAACTCATTCCTCTCGTTGCGCTTACTTCAACTGACACACTCATTCCTCTCGTTGCGCTAACTTCAACAAATTCCTCTTGTCTCGCTTACTTTGCAACACACAGTACTAGTTTCTAGTCGCGCCGGCTTTCTCCGGCAACACACATAATTTCTAATCGCGGTTTCTCCTGCACACAGTAATTTCTAGTTGTGATTACTTAACACACACTAATTTCTAGTCGTGCTTACTTCAACACACAGTAATTTCTAGTCGTGCTTACTTCAACACACAGTAATTTCTAGTTACGTTTTCTCCAACACACAGTGATTTCTAGCCGCGCTGACTCCAACACAGTAATTTCTAGCCACGTTTACTTCAACAGACATTAATTTCTAGCCGCGCTTACACACGTAGATTTCTAGTCGTGCTTACTTCAACACACAGTCATTTCTAGCCACGCTTACTCCAACACACTATTTCTTCTGGCCGCCTTGAGTCCAGTATAGTTATTCTCTCTCACACCGCCCTACTCTGCGCCGGTGTGCCAAACAAATGTTACGCCGAGTGCATTATATTTTGTCAGTACACGGTAGGCCTAACTAGTCTTGTCTTAGGTGTCTTCATGCACGCACACAACCACTGACGTGACATGACCCGGACACAGTTTGGCCCACATTTACAGCCTGTGACAGTTGAGACACTTTGACACTTTGGTTCTTTATTGTTTCAGACAAAGTCCATAATAATGTGGTGAGAAAGTCCCGCTGATGCACTTAACAAAATTTTCTACCGCATTAACATACAAGAGAGAGAGAGAGAGAGAGAGAGTGTGTGTGTGTGTGTGTGTGTGTGTGTGTGTGTGTGTGGTGTGTGTGTGTGTGTGTGTGTGTGTGCTTCATTACGCTTTGCATGAATAGGTATGATTATCAATGTATTTGTACGTGAGTATGTGCGCGTTGCATGTTTTGATTTATTTAATTAGCTGTAAAGCGTTTCGAATCTCTGTAAGCGATCTATAAGTTCCCTGTTATTACTACTGCTACTGCTACTACTACTACTACTACTACAATTTTGATTTTATTTACACATTAGGCCTGGGAAGCATGGCTGTATGTTGGGTATACACGATACTATGTGTGCGAATTTACATCTTTTTGCGCATGTATACATGTGTGGGTTTTGTGTGTGTGTGTGTGTGTGTGTGTGTGTGTGTGTGTGTGTGTGTGTGTGTGTGTGTGTGTGTGTGTTTTGTTGTTGTTGTTGTTTTTGTTTGTTTGTTTTGATGATTGTTTATAAAGTGCTATTCTCCACTCTCGAGCAGACTCACTGAGCTCGCATGTGATTCTACATGAGTAACTAGCTTTTTATAGCGCGTTTTTGAATATCCACCGAGGTGATGTACTTACAGCGCTGGCATGGCTGGTGCCACATGAAGCTGCTGCCGTTCTGTGTTCGCCATACAACCATGTACCATGTCACTTTACGCAAAGCCACATACGTAAGGTGTATGCGTGTTTAGCTGTTACCTGCCAACTGCACTTTTGGCAGAATGACCGGGATCTTTTACGTGCTACTGCGGTAACACGGGGGTGGAACGGATACCGAAATAAGAGTCAGCACAGAAAGTTGACCCTGTAGAAGAAAATTCTCCCGCCGCTCCTGCAGGGATTCGAACCCGCGACCTTTTAATCATGAGGTGGCGCTCTAACCACTGAGCTAACCCCGCCCCCAAACCATGTGTGTGTTGGTCTGTGTCTGATGATTTTTCAATTATTTATATTTAAAAAATCCGTTCGTTTGTTTGTTTGTTGTTATTTGTGGTTTGTTTGTTGGTTTGTTGTTGTTTTTGGTGAGGGGGGGGGGAGGGTAAACAGGGCTGGGAAAATGCACTTGTGTCGAAATGCGCTTTGCTAAGTGTTACCGATTTGTGGTATCTCTTATTGCTCAGTCCACACAGGGAAGCATTATCTGCGGTAAGCTTGCGTATGAAGTAGGCCCAGTGCACTGATTACCTACTGACCCTCGGCTGGTGATAGCTAGCTAGGCTAGGCTGCTGTGACCATAATCACAAGATGGAATGTCGTGATTACAGTGCTAGGTGCGTTCCTAAATCACATGATAGGCCGATGAACTGCAAAAAAAAAAAAAAAATCATAAGCGGGAGATTGAAAGTCGTAGCTTAGCTGGGGTCAGTCCCACTGCGTCTCTCAGCCTCGGAAACCTGGGTCCAGCGGTATGAAGAGTCTAGAGCTACGACTCAGTGGGTGGAATTTGAGAGCCGGTTTGGCCTAGCGGTAAGGCGTTAGGCTGGTAAGCAGAGGGACCTCGGTTCGAATCCGCTTCGGCTCGGCCTTTCTCTTCAAAAGTTGTGATCAATGACCACTGTCATGACTTTGTCCCTCACAAATAATGAAACATTAAAATGGCTCACATCGCTGCCCATCTTAATACAAGAGTCATTCTGGTGGTGACAGCCTGTAGCGATAGGTATATGATCTTCCTCTTCCCCCACCTCCCCCTCCCCTCTTCTCCCCGTCCCTAGTAAGCCTTGTGGTTTCTGTGGACGTTAAGCACCATGTTTACTTACTCAGTGGGTAGAATTCGACCTCCTTGACTGCAGCCTGTTGATAGCCATGGCATCTTCAGTTCTTCTTCCTCTTTTGTATAGTTCCCTTTTTCTTTGTTTCCATTGCGTGCGGCTGTATTCATCCGTCTCAAGTCTCTGTTTGCTGCCCGTTTTAAGTTGTGTAAATTAAGCTTTGTATGGTCAGGTGCCTGTGTGTGTGTGTGTTGTGTGTGTGTGTGTGTGTGTGTGTGTGTGTGTGTGTGTGTGTGTGTGTGTGTGTGTGTGCGCGCGTGTGTGTGTGTGCGCGCTTAGAATATTCTCTACGGACAAGATTTTGCGCTTTATAAATACGTCAATTATTATTATTATATTATTGTTAGTGTCCAGCTTCAACATTATGAAGACTGTGATACTGCTTATGGTGTTTCTATAATCCACCGAACTCTGACATGGACTACAGGCTCTTTAACGTGCGCATGTGATCTTTTTGCATGCGTATACGCACGGGGAATAGTCCCTTTATAGTCTCACCCGAAGGACTTTTGTAGGGACTGCACAGAATTTGACTCCGGAGAAATTTCAGGGCGCCACCGACTCTCGTATGAATCCGTAATTCCCTGTCACTAGTTATACCGTTTGTTCGTCACAGAGCATTGCAGAGCCGCCTGCCTGGTCCCTTCAGTCTTTCTACCCTAGCCTTGTTGTCATCATGGTGACGGCCACAGCTTTGAAGTAACGCCCCCTTCATACAGCTTGCCAGCCGCTGAATCTCGTTTACACGTGATTTAATTATGTAAACCAGTAACCAATTTAGTGGTTACACCACTGATGGGGCGGCATTCCTTGTCTCCACGCATCTGTCCACCGACGCTGTCAGCGCCCACCAGGCAACAGCCGGGGCGTCGAAGCACATTAGGCGTGCCCGCCCCGAGGTAAAAAATGAGTTCCGTCTCGATTCATAATAATGTACATTTATTATGCGTTCGTCGATGCCCTGAGCACTCACGATTATTCTGTATGCTATATACACACGCAGATCAAAATCCTACTAATGCATTTCACAGAAAGTATTGGGTATGGAAAAATATGAAAGATAAACGCATTGAATTCAAACCATTGCTTGTGTGATTGCCGTCTCAGTGTGTTTCTGCTCGTGGTATCGCCATACAACGCCTGTGTGATTGCCATCTCTGTGTGTTTCTGCTCATGGTATTGCCATACAATGCCTGTGTGATTGCCATCTTTGTGTGCTTCTGCTCGTGGTATCACCATACAATGGCCGCTGTGCGGTTGCCATATGTGTGTGCTTCTGCTTTCAGAAAATCAGCACGAAGAGAAACAGACACAGAAAGGGCCAGACAGAGACAAAGACAACGAGAGAGAGAGAGAGAGAGAGAGAGAGAGAGAGAGAGAGAGAGAGAGAGAGAGAGAGAGAGAGAGAGAATACGAATACGAATGTTTTAATGAATAGGCCATCTGCCCGTGTCATTGTGGGTGGTGGGGGATGGGGTAAGCAACAATTGTTCATCAATAATCATCAATCAATGGAATAATATTTAGGACACACACACACAATCCTTCCTTAGCTGGAAGCTTTCAACCTCAAAGTCTTTCTCTCACACACGCACACACGCACCACACACTCTACTCAATCGCTCACTCACTCGCGTGCTCTCTCTCTCTCTCTCTCTCTCTCTCTCTCTCTCTCTCTCTCTCTCTCTCTCTCTCTCTCTCTCTCTCTCTCTCTCTCGCTCCCAGACACACCCGTTTGACCACAATCGGCCTTGTACGTAGCAGCCTACTGGTCAATTAGGCCTGTAGAGACTGGTTTCGAACGTGAAATGCTGTAGATAAAAATAGGTCCAGCGCCAGTGATGTACAGTTTTTTTCCGTCTGCAAGAAGCAACGACTATTTAAAAGCGTTTGGATGAACATAATACTTTGCTGGTATAAATGATTCTCTAAGGGTTGAGTATTTCGGGCAAGATAAGATGGAATGCATTTCTGATTCTCGTGTTCCTTTACAAAAGGAACAGTCTAGATTTACCGGCAATTTAGAATACCTGCACTGGTGAGGTCTCAGTGCTGACACCCCCAGTCTGATTCTGGTTAAAGCTTTTCTAATGACAGGATTTTTAACAGTCGTTAAATATGGTGTGAGCTGTTGTAGCTGTTTGAAAGACGAATAAAACGCATATCGGTCGCTTGACATAATGCTACTATTCCAGTCTTGTAAGAAGCAGTCAATCAGCCTCTGTTTAAACGCACGCAAGAAGTGAGAAACGTTTTCTACACCTTGATTCTCCCATACATGTCCAAAACCGTATTTGTAAAGTGTGAAGCAAACATTGGAGACCCAATTGTTTTTATCTTTTGGCAGTGTAAAATACAGAGCATTTTATGTGCTTTAAATGGGATTCTGTCTTCTGTTATTCTTGTAACTTTGAGCCAATATTTAATACATTTGGTGTGTGTTTGTATGTACAGCGGGTATCTACCTGCCTCTCCATAAACAAGAGCACTGGGAGTTTTGGCACTAATACTGAGCAATCGTTTCATCGCAAATAAATGAACTCTTTCAATGACAGTGTGGTCAGCGATCAGACCCCAAGCTTCTGCTCCATATGTCAACATTGGCTGTATCTGGCAGCCAAAAAGATTTTTAAAAAGTTTCGGGCAGTTTTCTCCTAGTGTCCATAAAAGCTTAAGTATGCCCAAAACACCCTTTCTTGCCCTTTTAGCCATGTCTGCGAGTGCATACAAAAAGGTGAGACCTGCTGAGAAAACCACACCCAGATATTTATATTGGTTTACTACTTCCAGTGTAATCCCATCATATAGCCATTTCTCTCTGGCAGCAACGTGCCCCCCCCCCCCCCCTCCCCCCATTCCTAAAGATAATTATTTTGGATTTGTCTCGATTAACTAAAAGATTAAGTTTATGTGCAGCATTTCTTAAAATGTTAAGCTGTTGCTCAAGACCGACTACTGCAAACAGCACAATAAGAACCTGTATAAGGTAGGGTGACACGGTTATTCCATGTTTTCCATGCTGCTCAACTTCGTTGGCTAGTTCATTAATTAGAAGGGAAAACAAAATTGGGCTGCAATTTTCGCCCTGCTTGAGACCGCGTGAACATTCAAACGCTTCTGTTACACTACCGCTCACACGTACCCTTGCCTTTACTACTTCGTACATACTCATAACTGCCCTATACATTCTTCCTCTAATCCCATTCTTACGTAAAATGTTCCAAATGTGCCGTCTGTCGACAAGATGTTCGTAATTCGTTCGCTCCTGTTTTAGTGCTATTTTTGATAAATTTTCTCAGAGCTTGTCGCACCTTCGCCCGCTTCTCTCTACACTCGGAATCAAACCACAAATTGTTTTTTTATTTTCCCCAGTGTTAGTGTCTTCTTCATGCAGTCTCCTGCTCTGTTAATACCGTTGTTAAATTTTTCTAGTGCAGCATCTATGTTTATATTAATCAGCTCTGTTACTTGCTCAAAAATCAAGGTAACTTCTTCTGACAAAAACATTTCGTAATATGTTTGGGCATATATGTGATCCCAAACAATTTTTTGAACTTTAAACGTACTGTTTTTTCTGTAATCGGTCATTAGCGTTTTTGAGATTCTCATTTTCATTGCTACTGGCATGGGTTTAGATTCGATTCTTGGCATAACGTTTAGGTGTATACAAAACTGAACAAGCGATCTGGACACTACAAAGTAACCAATCACGCTTGATCCGTTATAAGCAATGTAGGTCAAATGTCCTTGTTTGACGCCCGACAAAAGACAATTCAAAATGACTAATCCAAACTGTTCGCAAACTGTTCGCATGCTGCTCAACTTCGTTGGCTAGTTCATTAATTAGAAGGGAAAACAAAATTGGGCTGCAATTTTCGCCCTGCTTGAGACCGCGTGAACATTCAAACGCTTCTGTTACACTACCGCTCACACGTACCCTTGCCTTTACTACTTCGTACATACTCATGTAGTAGGTAGTAGGTATCGACCAAAATCGTTTGTTATAACATAGTTTGACTTTCGATTGTATTGCTCCTCAACATCGAACTCATCCTTTTCAAGAGGGAATATATTGTCAGGCAGTGGGACATCCTTAGCGTTTTTATCGCCAGTTCTTGCATTAAAGTCTCCGAATAATATGACAGGAAGCTCTCCGTATTCTTCAAACACATCAATAATACAATGTTCAAGCATACAGACTCCATTGTCAATTTCAGTTCCAGCATAGTAAACACTTAGTATAGTATCTGCTGTCAGTCCCATAAAGCGTTTGCAGAGCTTAAGAACAATACAGTTATCCAGTTCAACGTGAATACGTGTTACAACGTTAGCGAACTGCCTTCTGATTAACATAGCAACGCCACCTGACAAACATGCTGTGGCAGAATCGGTTAATCTTACTCCCTGCGAAATAAAAACATCATACATAGGAAAAAGATGCGACGGAAAATCAGCCGAAAACGTTTCTGTAAAAAGGACAAAATCATAATTAGAGACAAAGTCTCTTACACAAGGCTCGTAAACAGTCGAAAGTCCTTCCACATTGTATGTTAGGAATGAAATGGGTCCCAACGGCATCATGTCGCACGTGCCGCTGTATGACACGGGCAGGGCCGAGTCCCTAGCTGTCATGAAGTCCGTTTTTCGCTCGACCTACACGCTTCTCGGACAAGTTGGTGTCGACACGAAAAAAAGGCTGTCCGTGACGCGAGTTTGTTTGGTCTTGCTTCGAGTCTGGCGTGGGGTTTGCACGGCAGTCTCGTCTTCGAACGACATGCTCTGCAGTTCAAAAGACATCATTCTGCGGCTTTTTCGGGGGGATAGGGGGGCTGGCTTTTCGATGTGATCTGCTGCTTCCCAGGGGTCGATCAATTGCTTGGCTAAGGTCTGGTCACTGTCCCAGGCATCAACAGCTTCTGCAGAGGCCGTCAGCTGGGCAGTGGTTCCTTCGGTAAGGGGGCCAGACGGTGACGCCGCGGTGTTTTCCTGTCTGCCGGTGGGCTGTGGGGCATAATGGGGTGACGATTCGGAGTTGGAGCTCCAGGGTGCTCGTTCGCCACCGCTGGCATCACGTGCTGTGGAACTCAGCAGAGGTCGTGAGCGGTTGATGTCACCGCTCTTGGGGCCTGTGCGGTGTGCTCTTTCCACATCGTCCCTGGTCCACACTTTCTGCGAGCAGAATCTGTTCAAGAGCTGAACAACCTTCCTCACTGGTTTCGTCACGTTCCTCGTACACAGATTGAAACATCTGACGTTATTGCGCCTAGAGAAGAACTCTAGTTTGTCCACCTTATCGTCTGTACTCTGGCATAAGTCATGGAAGTCGTCCTTCCAGTCGTAGAGATTACCAACTTGGTTCTGCAGAATCTCACACCTTGCAGAGAGATAACGAACGTCCTCCATAAGCTGGTCGTTCTCGCACTGAAGGGACTGGCACCGGGTGTTCAGGTTGGAGAGGGTGTTAGAGAGCGGTGTCATCTGACAGCTGTCGGATATATATGCTTCCATTCGTGTGAGTGCATCGCTGGGTCCTGAAGCGCTGGCAGTGGTGTTAGCGCTGTGATGGCGTGTCTGGTTGGCAGATCGTTCGCCGGCACTGCATGCCGCTTGCCGAGTGATGATGTCCGTGGTGGTACCGTGTCGGGTCGGGGGCTGGCACCACGGGTAGTCCAGCCTTTCTCCAGGCCCTGGGCCGGGGTTTGATTCAACGTCTCCGCAGGTCAGCAGATATCCAGCAAGAAACACCACAGCCGTGTAGGTGACAAGAGATGTGAGTGGCCCAATGGTAAGCCGTACAGCTATCCCCA
>JABMCL010001553.1:0-30000 GCA_018857735.1 Alviniconcha marisindica
TTGCCAGCGAGGAGTCTTTCTTGACATTTCTAAGGGTGTCTGCCTTTTGTGCCTGACATTGCAGTCATAGTTGTGATACTGATAGCCATCACCTCAAATGCTGAAATTAGGAAGAATTTCTGCCGAAGAACACCTTCAGTTTTCCCCACAGCAGTTCCAGCCAAGGGTGTGATGAATACAATTGTGCCATCAAACTTTGGGGCCAAACGTTTCATAGTAAAACTGAAAACCATGACACACTAGGACCTGCTTCCAGACAAAAGTGACCATGTTCTAGGACCATTCAAAATTACTTCTGTCAAAGATGTGTTTTAGAAAGAACTAAACTACAAGGAAACAGGGAGCTCGCTGTCTCAAAACACATTACCCAACAGGAAGAGGAGTTCAAAATCAAATAAAAATGAAGGATTTTCATGCCAGTTTGATTTTACATCAAATTTTGAAAATGAGTTCTTTTCTCGGTGCACCCAGTGACCTGATACATACGCATGCTGCATCTTCACAAGGCTTGAGGCCAACCATCAAGGAGGCTGCAGTTACAAAACTCATTTTCTAAGTTCTTTATAAAAGGTGGAACAACTGACTTAGGAAGAAATGGACACCATATAATCAGTCACCTAAGTTTTAGAGAGACATTCTGATGTACAAATGTGAACTGTGCGTTCTTCTCAAAACTGTGTATGTGCAAACACACATAAATTTTATCTCCTGCGCTTCACTGCTATGATGACAGAGTAGGAATTGTAACACAACATTGCCAGAACAAAATGTGTTTAAAAAAAAAATGGTGGAACAACCTGCAATCTTTTAATATGCTAACTTTGCAAGGTGAGTCTCACTCACATTGTCTCTATAGCCCAAGTTTTTATTGTGTTTTCATTGTTTCACTTTCACAGAAAGAAATCAGTGTATTGATTACTCTTAATTACAAGGTAAATTGTTACATCTTCTGTCCTGATCGTAAAGCATATTTTTGACTGAACTCGGTTTGGGTTCAAATTGCCATATTTCTGTCATAAATGTCTGAGTTTTTTTTCTCTTCTTTGTAAATACACTTCTGAGTCTAAATTAAAGCCAGATACGTATACAGGATAATTTGTCTCCAGTGTCTATGTTCATGTGTTGGTTGATTTGCGTCAAGCCTTTGGTGAATGTTGGCAACATCTCATAATAATTATGCAGTAGTAAACAGTGTTCCGTTGTTTGATATTAAAAAACAAATTGTAACAAGTTCGACACAGGCAGGTAAACACACACATGAGTGACACAGGCAGGTAAACACACACATGCACATTTCACTCATGCACAGTCATATGCACCTACATATTCACAGTTCACAGACATACATATTCCCAAATGCATTCTCTCTCTCTCTCTCTCTCTCTCTCTCTCTCTCTCTCTCTCTCTCTCGCTCTCACACACACACACACGCACGCACGCACACACAATGTTCACCTCTGCAAAATGAGCTTTATTGTCAACAAAATATCACATACAATCTTTGTGTTACTTAGAAAAACAACTTGGTATGACATGAGAGTAGCAGATAAATTACAAGTAACAAAATCATTTCAACAGATCAGAACTGTAGTACAGTGCATGGAACTCCTGATGGCAGACCACCTTGATGGCAGACCACCATGATGATAGACCACCCTAATGACAGACCACCCTAATGATAGACCACCCCGATGACAGACCACCCTGATGACTGACCACCCTGATGATAGACTACCCCAATCATAGACCACCCTGATAACAGACCACCCTAATGACAGACCACAGACCATCCCAATGACAGACCATCCTGATGACAGATCACCCTAATGACAGACCACCCTGATGATAAACCAGTGACAGACCATCCTGATGACAAACCAGTGAGTCCACCCTGATGATAGACCACCCTGATGACTGACCACCCTAATGACAGACCACCCTGATGACAGACCACCCTACTGATAGACCACCCTGATGACAGACCACCCTAATGACAGACCACCCTGATGACAGACCACCCTAATGATAGACCACCCTAATGACAGACCACCCTGATGACTGACCACCCTGATAACAGACCACCATAATGACAGACCACAGACTGTCCCAATAACAGACCATCCTGATGACATCACCCTAATGACAGACCACCCTGATGACAAACCGGTGACAGACCACCCTGATGACAAACCAGTGACAGACCATCCTGATGACAGACCACCCAAGTGACAGACCACCCAAGTGACAGACCACCCCAATGAGACCACCCTGATGACAGACCACCCTAATGACAGACCTCCCAGTGACAGACCCCTCTGATGACAGACCACCCTATTGACAGACCACCCTAATGACAGACCACCCAGTGACAGACCCCTCTGATGACAGACCACCCTGTGACAGACTATCCTGATGACAGACCACCCTCATGACAGACCACCCCAATGACAGACTATCCTGATGACAGACCAACCCAATGACCGACAATCCTAATGACAGACCACCTTCCCCTTCACATTTTCATGAAACAATAATAATAGATAAGTCTGCCAAAGTGCTGTTCTCTAACTCACTGTGCTGTACAAACAACTTGTGACAAAAAAAATACTAGCATACATTTCAACAAACATAACCTAAAGTATAATATTCTACTAAAGGTTCTGTTTGTTGAAATGTATGCTAGTGTGGTTTTTGTCACAAGTATAATGTACTAAAGGTTCTTTATAGTATTTTTAAAGTATATTCTACTATACAAATATCACCTAGAAAACAACTATGCATACATACACACTCACACAAGGAAACATACATGTATGCATACATCAGTCTCCCATCATCCACTCAAATACACATTACAGTACTGTCAAAAACTCCCATCCTTTGAGTCTCTCCCCACCCCTACCCCCACCCCTCTCTTTCCTGGTTCTCTCCTGCTCACCCCCCTCCCTTCCCCCCTCCCTCTATCCATATACTTCTTCTGCACTCAATGAGCCATAGCCAGCCACATCACCTATTGTCAGTAAGAGTACTGGATTCTACTGGAATGCTTGGGCAAACAAGGTTTTCATGCACATAAACCTTTGATCAAAGATTTGTGCTGATGACAAAAATCGGACTTCTAAGGGTGATCTCAAAAGAGGCGTTCCATTTTGTTTCAACTGACACTATAACCTGCAAGTTACGGCAAACCAAAGGCAAAACAAGGTGACACAGCCATTAAAAAAAAAAAATCTTCCCCCAAACCAGTCAGTTACACAGCGTAACATAAGATAAATACAGATGTGACTACAAAAGAAAAATACAAGCAAACTGAACACGAGACCAAAAGGCTGATTTTAACGTGCCAGACCAGTACACTGCTCAGGGGTGGAGGGAGGGGCTGCTGAGGGGCTAACAAAGGCTGAAACTAAGAAACTACACTATTTCCTCACCAAGGTGTCTGACATTCAAAAACAGACAAGAATACATGCAACAAAAATAGATACAACACACACGTTGCCCCTCAAATGTCAGAATTACAAACGAAATTGATTCCAACTACAGTCTGTACTTTTGTTTTCCTTCTTCCTCTTCGCAAAGCATTCCAGCAAAGATATCTACGCCTTTACCACCTGGCGTTGAAATACGACCTCATTCAGCTGACTGACCTGGATCTCGGCAACAAACAAATTGTGATACTTCAGTGGGTAATGCACTTAACAAATGCACAGACATGCACCATAACATGACAGACAGATAACTGTTTTGGATGCATGCAATAGGTGCTTGACACAGTAAGCTCTCCCTCTCTCTCTCTCATCCCTAATAAGCCTCCACTTTTATGGACGTTAAGCAACATGTTTACCCTTCTTTCTCTCTCTCTAATTGATTAGCAAGGACAGTTTGCAAGAACAGGCAACTGCCAAAAATCTTAATCTTGGTATAATAAAGTTCTGAGTTCTCTCTCTTTCTGAGGTAGAAACAACAACCACTACTTTAAACCTCAGAAATAACAACTAAACACACAGTTGTCTTAAATCACTATCAGTTTGTTTTACTGATTTTAAAACACTGTGGCCCTAATATAACCCACTTTGTTGACCTGGCACTGTTGACTGGGCGTATTTTTATTTTTATTTTTATTTTTGTTCCTTTGATGAACATACACAGAATAAGAAGTTAGCAAAAAAAGTACACTTTCAAACACCTGTGGTGTAGGTTATGCTGCCACACGTACACAGAAAAGGTCAGCCAAAGGGTCATATCAGGACACCCTAACGTAAACCTGTGCTGAGCTTGGACAGTAAGGTGATTTAACTAGATCCCTACATACAACACCTCTCAGTGACTGGCCCAGCACAGGTACTTCTGAATGTGATAAGGCAGCAAGACTTGCTTTGACTGTTGACCCCAGCCACACAAACCTACACAAAACAATTTAAAGGGGAACTGAACGAAAGACATAAGGTGGACAGAAAGCAGAGAAAAATTAATGTGCAAATATTTTCATCTTCTCACAGTATTTCCATCCCAACTAATATCAGTACCCACTTTCTGCTACAGTCAGTGTGTGTGTGTGTGTAGTGCGTTTTGTTTTGTTTTGTTTTTTTAATAATACTTTATGTAAATTGTTTTGGTAGAACTATGCTCTGCATGTGTATAGAATATCATATTTAGGTTAATATGTATCATGTGAGCGCTCAGGGCGTTGATGAGCGCATGATAAATGTACATTATTATTATTATTATCTGCATGCTTCATTGGTTGCTTTGCACTACTTGTGTGTGTGTGTGTGTGTGTGTGTGTGTGTGTGTGTGTGTACATGCTTTGAATTGCACCTCCTTATATATCAGCTATATCACTATCAGTGGGATCTTTACCAAAGATAAGCAAAAAAGGTTGGCTCGTGATGTATTTAATACTTCTGCCACTTGCAAGCCTTGTTTATGACATCACTGGTACAGACTAATATTTGTTTGTAAGAGTTTGTTTTTCTGCTGAGCAATCGCTAACAGTAACATAATCTTCAGCATGGTGAAGGGCATTCTACGGAAGAAGAAGAAGAAGGGGAAAAAGACCGCTTTTGGGGTTCACTAGGTGAAGCATTAGATCAATGCTTTAGCGTATGTAGACTGAGAGACAGGGGGTGGGTACGTGTGTGTGTTTCATGACTGGATTATTGAGATATGTGCAACTCAATTCTTTGTTGTGTGTTAATGTATAAGACTGAACAACAGCTTTAGTTTCCTGCTGGGATGAATAAAGTATATTGTTATACAAAAGAAGAACACTGATTCTGAACAAACAGGACAATAAACTGAATGAAAACCCCGCTGGGCATCAATCTTTCATTCCATTCCCACTGAAAGGTCCTATGATGGTTTTTTTAGAGGTCTGTTCCCCTTTAATACCATTTATCTTATTCATTTGAACTGAGATCCCCGATAGTCATCACACATGCATTTAAAGCAAAACCCATTTAAAGTTGCTGTACAGAAACCTTTTTTTTTTAAAGTATCGTGTGAGCGCAAGTCAAGTCAAGCATTATTTAAATGTGAAGCAAAACTGCAGAATAGTACTCTACAACACTGAATGTTGTACCAAAGTTGCGGCAAAAAATCAGTATATTTACTCTCAAGTTACCTTGTGCATTAAAGTAAAACCTGTTTAATTCAAAGTTGTGGCATTTTTTTGCATAAAGTCTACCCTCTTCATTTTGAAGTTGTGATTCTAAGTCCAAACACATGAAAGGTTAAAAGGAATGATAATACAACAGGACAATACAAAACATGCAAATTTCAGTGTAAACTCCCATTTTCAAGCAACAAAACAACAGTTAAATAACAGTTAAATGGAGAAAAATTCAAATGAACATATCCAGTTTCAGTTATGGTGTGTTCCAAGTGTTGGAAGAATCATAAAAGGAATGCTAATTTAATATGACAATACAAAACGTGCAATCTGGTGGGTAAGCCCCTTTTTCAAGCAACAAAATAAAAGTTAAAACAATGAAAAATGAAAATGTACTTATCCAGTTTCAGTTGTGGTGTGTCCCAAGCATTTGGAACTGTGCATTAAATTCTAACTTCATGTCTACTTTAAAGTTGTAATACTTTGTGCATTAAATTAACTTCAGGTTTACTTCAAAGCTGTGAATTCTTGTGCATTAAAGTTTAACTTCATGTTTGCTTTAAAATTGTAATACTTTGTGCCTTAAAATTTAACCTCAGTTTTACCTTAAAGCTGTGAAACTTTGTGCATTCAATTTTAACCTCATGTTTGCTTTAAAGTTGTGATACTTTGTGCATTAAAAGTCAAATTAAGAGCTGTGTAAACTTTTGTACATCAAATCAAATCAGTCTTAGCAACAATGGCAAAAGGTGTAGCCCTGTGTTCAAAGCATTGTGAAGCCCAGATTAAAGCTCTCAGCGCTTTCAATCAACCAGCCCAACAATATTTCTTTATTGCCACGTGTCAAATAAAAGTAAACGTGGGATGAGGCATGGTTTTGAGAGCATTCATAATCATACACACATTTGCAATAACAGGTTTTTACATTGTAAAACAACAAATATATAACAGGTTTTTACATTGTAAATCAACAAATATATTGTTCCAAAGACCCAACAAAGATCACTTGCAACAAATGCAGCACACACACACACACACACACGCACATGCGCACACACGCACACGCATGCATGCTCGCACACACAGCAGAATGATGTCAGTTTTGTTGATTGTACTAAACTAGTACACTGGTTTGGTCAAATCAAAACAAACAACAAAAAATCCAAAATGTACACTTTGTGTGTGTGTGTGTGTGTGTGTGTGTGTTGTGTGTGTGGTGTGTGTGCATGTATAACAAACTTCAGTGCTTGCAATCTCCCCGAAACATTCAAAGCAAAGTAACTCAAAGCCCTGCCTACCAGTACAAGCTAAAACAGTGCACCACATCAGCTGGAAGTAGAGAAGACTCCCAAACCAAAAAATCCCCCAGTCCGACCCACAGGCATGCTTAGGCAATCAAACTGAAATCTATAGCATTTGCTGTCAGTCACACCCAAAAATAATACAAGCATGTGACTGACAAATAATCCATGAGCTTTTTAACTCTGCTGTGACCTTTACCTTAAAGGTAGCAATCCAATCTTTTCACAAGACTCTGATTCATGACAATGTACCATTAAAAGGAACCAGTTCAGGACATATAATAAAGACAGCCATATTATATTAGCCCTCACTGTGACCTTGACCTTAAAGACAGCAAAGCAATCTTTTTGCATGGCACTCTGGCACATGATATATATCACCATAACAGGTTTGGTTACAAAAGTCTGAAACAAGAATGACAGCTGGTGTTCTAGCATAGCATGTTGTCTATGTCATAATAAATAAGCATTCTTTTGAATCTTTTATGTGTTTGGATCTTGGTTACAAAAGGTTCTGTGGTTCAGAAAGTATCTTCCAATCAAGCAGTAATTAAAACTTTGAACCCTTGTTGTGTCTTTGACCATGACTACAGCAATCTGATATTTTCTCTGGACATTGGCTTACAGTGATCTATCATCACAATGACCTTACCACAGCAATCCAACATCTTCACTGGACACTTTGATCTATCATCAAACTACATTTGATTGAGAAAACAGTCATATTTTGATCATGTAAGATCATGTAAGAGTGACTGACCTTAAAAATAGAAAACCCTTTTTTTCTCTCTTTTTTTCCACATGACACTCTGGTTTATGATCGACAACTATACCAAGTTTGGTTACAAAAGGTTGTGTGGTTCAGAGGATATCTTGAGGACAGACAGACACAGGGATACTCCCGTTGACTTCATTACAGGGATGGGGAGAGAGGGGCAGGTATAATGATACAAGCTGTGTCACTGCCTGTCAGACCAAACTAATGAAGAGTGTAACACTGGCTTTCAAAGAAACTCAAATGACATTGCCTGTCAAGCTGAAATGATACTTGTACACCGCTGGCTGTCTCATCCTATAACTGTTGGCGAGTTGTTGCACATAATTATTATGGCACAAATTGACTATGAAACACTAATTGGTTTTTTTGCAAAAGACAGAGAGGATCACTCTTCTTAACAAATAAATAGCACAATGGTACTTTAATAATTTAATTTCTACAGCTAAATGGTCGGCACTGGGTGAATTTGGGGTGAGCACCTCTGTGGGAAAATGTAAGCAATTTGACACCCCACCCCCACCTTCACACACACATGCACACACACACACACGAACACACATACACACACACACACACACACACACACACACACACACACACACACACACACACAGACCATGTAAATGAGCTGCAACTGATCCCGCATTTCTCTCACCAGGAAGTAGTTCAAAGTATGATATAAATACACTGAGTCATTGTTAAGGCACTCCAGTTGAGGAAACAGCATATCTGACATGGTGACATTTTGTTAAGCTTGTTACACATTGCATCCATTCTTCCAGGCATGGAGAAGAAAAAAACACTGCTCAGCTAAAACCAAAGCAGTGTCTTAGTTCTACCCCAAAATTTTGAGTGTTTGTTTTGAACCATTTACATGTTTGGATCTCATTAGACATTGTACTGGGGGAATGGCAGCCAAGTCAAATGAGTGGGTGGACCAGTCCTCCAGTCCAGACATATATATATATATACATGTACATGTTCAACACAAGGCATACTGTCATAAAGGAAGTCCAGTTTAAACTACATTTCAAGCCATTAATTACAAGTTGCACGGTGTGCGGCAAGAGATGCTTGCCCATGCCCCATTCATCATTGAAGAATGCAGGTCAGACTTGTTTACAGTCCAGAGAGAGAATGAATTAACTTTATTTTACGAGGGTAGTAAAGCAGACACAGGGTCTCTTTATATCCTGCCTTCACCCAGGGACTGATTCTGTTGATACTACACATACATACGGATTCCAAACATACGCAAAACTATGCATCAATTCATAAGTGTGTTGGGGGGGGGGGGGGGGAATGCAGAAATAAAAATAAAAGCAAAAGCATACAAGAGAGAGAGAGGGTGATGAGATTGAGAAAAAGACAGAGAGAGTGTGTGAAAGTGAGACAGAGACAGAGAGACAGATAGACAGATTCATTGTTGAACCTGTACCAATTTCTCATCGCTTTTGCTTGAAATCATCACAAAATTGACCTTGTTTGTGAATTCACTGAGAGTTGACCTTGTTTGTGAATTCACTGAGAACAGCAAACAATTGTTTTCCAAACCGTACAGGGCTGGTTTCAGTAATACTTCAACACACCAGCCTTAAGTATTAACAGCCTCCCCTTTAAAAGTCACTTTATTAAACACCAACTCCAGGGACCGTGGTAAAAGAAGGGCACACTGCATCTGTCAGTCATTACTCTTATCTGCAAAACATTTCCATAATATAGACCCCCCCACCTCCCCCCAAAAACAACAACAACAACTAAATAACCACTTATTATTTTCCTTTATCAGCAGTGATGTAATTGTAACTGCTGATGTCATTGCTTTTGTGTACATGAGTGATGTTTTCCCTGTTAGTTAGCTTTTGGATTTTAAAATCGCATCCAGTTAGCTTTTGGATTTTAAAATCGCATCCACCTCTCAGTGTTACCCCTAACTAAAAAAAACTTCTTTTTGTTGTTGAAACAGCACTCCTCTTTCAGGTGACCACTTTTTGTACCGTTTTTCCCTTCATTACTTCTATACATGTGAAGCCCTTACTGTGGCCCATCCATCTTTAAAGGAACTCTCCTTCACAGGCTAAACTTCTCATGTGCTTGGAGCAGCTTAAAAGAGCATGATCCACAGAAAAAAGGTTTGGAATTGAACATGCTGTTGATTTTATGAGATCCAAACGCAAAAAGGTTCAAACAAACGCTTATTTATTTTGACACAGATACTCAGTATGCAAATTTTTGGATTTTTGTTGATTTTATAAGGTGACTCTTTTGGACACCATTACTAACACTCTTGTTTCATGAGCTCATTACTGCATTGTGCACTCTTTTCCTACACTTCGTTTTGACTGTCACCCAGATGTCTTTGGTGTCATACACAGAACACCAAGAAGCACTCAGTTCAGCGTACTTCACTGAAAAATATGCATGTGGATTTTGATCGATTTTTGTTAGCAATTGTTTTCATCTCTGTGGAGTGAACTTTTCATGACCTATTGCAGTGCATATGTAAATCCACAAGTTAAGGTGTGGTCTGTTGGGTTTTTTAACCCCAATCTATTTTTAACTCACAATGATTGGTAATTTTTGTGTGTAAAATTAGCCAGCAGATGAAAAAAAAAATAAAGCAACAGACAAATCATAACTAAAATACCAGAAATTCACACCAAAAAATTACTTTTTGGGCCAAATCTCAGAAGTCTAATTCCTTAAAATAAAGACCACTTCTGTTTCATTTCTCCTGGCAATCTTAAGACGGGTTCTGCTGCGTAATATTTACACTTACACAGAAAGTCAGAGTGGCATCATATGGCTGTAGGCACTTCCTTGGCAAAGATAAATCATTCACTGTCATTTTAAACCTCCTGACAGTGACAACCCAAGTAACATGCATACATTTGTTCCACTCAGCCACATTCAACAAGCTAAAAGATTATGCTGTGTGTGTGTGTGTGTGTGTGTGTGTGTGTGTGTGTGTGTGTGTGTGTGTGTGTGTGTGTGTGTGTGGTGTGTGTGTGTGTGTGTGTGTGTGTGTGTGTGTGTGTGTGTGTGTATGTGTGTGTACATGTGTGTGCATGCACACATGCATATGTGTGTGCATACATGTATGCATGTGTGTGTGTGTGTGAGAGAGAGAGAGAGAGAGTGGGGGTGGGGGAGGGGGGGGGGGGGGAAGCCAGTTAGGAAGCATACAAACAAAA
Source organism: Alviniconcha marisindica (assembly GCA_018857735.1). Classification (NCBI taxonomy): domain Eukaryota; kingdom Metazoa; phylum Mollusca; class Gastropoda; family Provannidae; genus Alviniconcha; species Alviniconcha marisindica. The sequence goes on from JABMCL010001553.1 coordinate 10,885, forward strand.
ACTGTTTAATGATGAGAGACATGCAATTTACAGCACAGTATCCAAATGCAAGCTTGGGCCCACTTCACCTAGCATGGTCTCATCATGCAGTCTCACTGAAGCAGCACCTGGACAATGTGCACAACAGTAATACTGTGCAGGATGACAATCAGTCAGCAGATGTCAGCAGTGCTTATGTCACAAAAATGAAACAAGAACCCTGCATGAAAGACACAGCAACCATCTCTGTGTCACAACCCTCTCTCTGCCAAAGTAGATGTGCTGCTGATGAAATTCCTTCAAAGACAAGTCTCGCTCAGTGGGATTCAGCCAACCAAAAATATTTTTCTTCAACTTTACTTCTCCAGATTATGCAGGAGAAGTGAGGATTGGTGCAGGACGTCCCAGAACATCTTACACTAGTTACAGGCAGATGGGGAAACCTTTATGATGTCGTAACTTGGGCACAGAAAGGGTTAATACACATCTGATAAAGATGTTCATGTTATTTACATGTAAATGAAACCCTCATCAAGGTCATCTTTTTGAGAATACAAACACTTGATAAAGATGTTCATGTTATGCAAGTGCCATGTAAATGAAACCCTCATCAAGGTCACCTTTCTACTGAGAATACAAACACTTGATCACAATGTTCATGTTCATATTTTGCAAGTTCCTTGTAAATGAAACCCTCATCAATGCCACCCCTCAGCTGAGAATACAAACACTTGATAAAGATGTTCATGTTCATATTATGTCAGTTCCATGAAAATGAAACCCTCATCAAGGTCACACTTGACTGAGAATGCATACACTTGATAAAGATGTTCATTTTCATATTATGAAGTTCCATGGAAATGAAACCCTCATCATAAATTATATATATGAGCATAGCAAAAAAAAAGTGGTTGGTGCATACCGCTTTGCTCTTTTTTCTTTCTGGTTTCTGTGTGTGCGCGTAACAATGTAAGCAGTTTATCTTGCAAGTGGCACACAAATCTCTCTCTCTCTCTCTCTAACACACACACACACACTTATATAAGAAGCTGTTATATAAAGCTGCCTCTTCTTTAATAAAGAAAATCTCTCAAACTGTAACCCAAACTGAAGTTATAAAACAATATACTTTCCATTGGTATCATTTACAGCAGATGCCTAAAAGCAGAAAACTTCTGTAAAAAGTGTAATCAAGACAAATAAACACCACAGCATGGAAGAACAAGGCACACCACATAGTGCAAGGAATGCAACATTTGCAAGTACTTCTGATACAAAGAGTCAAACAGAATGATGAACTCTCCTAATATAGTGCAAGGAATGCAACATTTGCAAGTACTTCTGATACAAAGAGTCAAAAGGAATGATGAACTCTCCTAATATAGTGCAAGGAATGCAACATTTGCAAGTACTTCTGATACAAAGAGTCAAACAGAATGATGAACTCTCCTAATATAGTGCAAGGAATGCAACATTTGCAAGTACTTCTGATACAAAGAGTCAAATGGAATGATGAACTCTCCTAATATAGTGCAAGGAATGCAACATTTGCAAGTACTTCTGATACAAAGAGTCAAAAGGAATGATGAACTCTCCTAATATAGTGCAAGGAATGCAACATTTGCAAGTACTTCTGATACAAAGAGTCAAATGGAATGATGAACTCTCCTAATATAGTGCAAGGAATGCAACATTTGCAAGTACTTCTGATACAAAGAGTCAAAAGGAATGATGAATTCTACTAATATGGCTAGCTTTGAGTAAAATTTCACTTGTAAAAAAACTGTTCAAAAATACATTTTCAAAATTCTGCTTAAAATTGATACAAGCACATAATATATATAATATATAAGTCTTTGACCATAATCAATTAATCAAACTCACTGAAAGGAATATAAAAATGAAGACTTCAGGTTTGTTCATTTGTGTGTGTGTGTGTGTGTGTGTGTGTGTGTGTGTGTGTGTGTGTTTGTGTGCATGTGTGTGTGTGTGTGTGTGCGTGCATGTTTTGTGTTTAGTGGGGTGGGGGTGCAGGGTCAGGGGGTGGGGGAGGGGAAGGGGAATCAAATTTCATATAACCACTGAATGATTCAAAATCATAAATGAACATTAAAAATGAACAGTTAATGAATTATTTGGTACATTAACTTGTATAAAACATTTTGAGAACATTTGTAAAACTTATATTTCTCTCAATATAAGATATAAACAAAACAGTGCATGCATTTTAATAGCATACTTACAGTAAAATCGTCTCAACCTTTGACCCTCGCAGACAAGTTTACAAGGAGGATGTGAAAAAGTGACAACTTCAAACTGTGAACATACATTAAATGCAGTAAGCCTTGAACCAGCATCTCCTTCATAATTCAAACATCTAAATTAAACCCAAATGGTATTCTGCATCAACAGAGCATTGTCATAAGATGCAAAACCCACACACAACTCTCCATCACAAAGTCATCAAAGATCCCATAAACACAGCCCTGGCCACACATAGCTTCAGTTTCAAACTGTGTTACTGGCACTAACTGAATTAAGCAGCTTAAAATTGACAAAACAAAGCATTTCACCTACCGTGTACTGCTTTTTCAACTGCAACAAGCACAAGCATATTTTGCGGCTTTAAAACTAAAAATAAAAAAGACCCAGGAAGCAGCTATGACATTTTTGTTTTTTTAATCAACAGTTTACACTGAAATCAGACCTTGTTCGAAGTCAGTAGTGTAAATGGGCGGCAGAGTCACATGTGGGTGTGCGCTTAGGGTGGCAGTTAATGAGTTAATCTGCATAAGCATTGGATGCAGGCTCAGCAGTGCTTTCGTGTTGAAAATGAAGAACAAATCTCAATGCTGTATGAAATTTCCGGCCTAGTCAATGCCACAATGCACAGCGCCCAAATCATCTCACTGAGGATTCAGAAAGTGGTGCTGGCTCTGGGCATACTTTCCTACTGGCATAGCTCTGTCCTTTTCAGTTGAGGTTTTGTTAACCTCCGTGATGATTTCACATAAGCTGTTTATAAACATAACGCCCAAACCAGCAATGAGTTTAACAAAGTACTCTTCATAACTAAAGCACAGCTGGTTGTGGAGCTGTGTGGTTCCAGTCATTGGTTCCCACAGTTTCTTTGTGTGGTTCCAATGACTGGTTCCCAGACTTTCTTTGTGTGTCTGGTTCCAGTCACTGGTTCCCATAGTTTCTTTGTGTGGTTCCAATGACTGGTTCTCAGTTTCTGTGTGTGTATAGTTCCACTCATTGGTTCCCCCAGTTTCTTTGTGTGGTTCCAATGATTGGTTCTCAGTTTCTGTTTGTGTGTGGTTTCGGTCACTGGTTCCCATAGTTTCTTTGTGTGGTTCCAATGATGGGTTCTCAGTTTCTGTGTGCGTGTGGTTCTGGTCATTGGTATGCATAGCTTTTTGTGTGTGGTTGAAGTGATTCATTCCCCAGAGGCCAGCCGTCCTGGGGCTTGCATACACTACAGAATGTGTAATTCAAAATTCCCAAACTAAAGGACCATTTTCCCAGTCAAGTTACCACTCACTCACTCACCCAGGCACAATTTGAACACTTTTACAACAGATATCAGTCTGGACTATGTACAGGAGTGGTTTCAAGCTGAACAGTTCTCATTTCCTAGTTGGGTTTTAACATCCTGAAAACTGTCTCACAAGTCATAAGCAAATGCACATATATTTCAAAACTCTTCTACTATAAATATGTATGTAAACCCTTTCACAGGGGTCGCAAATATGCAGGAAAAAAACAAACACATTTTTGATGCAAAATAACCCCTCATGCAATTGCTTGAACTCCATGTATTTACTATATATATATATAATGCAAAAAAGTCCAGATCTGCATGGCGTAAGAGTTTTAATTAAGTCCCTCTCTTGCTCAGTCTCTCTGACATCGGGGTGTGAAGTCGGTTATTACAATATCAACTTTGACAGCTCAGCCAGGCCAGTGTGGGTGACATCGAACAGTCAGGGTTGGTGATAGTTCACTGCCTCCTGTTTGGCCGTTTGCATTCTTTTTTCATGGCACTGCATTTGCTGTACACAAGTTCTAAAAAAATAAAAAAATCAATGGGGCGACCCCTGCTTTCTCTTTTTCAGTCAAATTCACAAAATCAATCATTACACAAACATATAAAACATACATGGTACAGACAAAGACATCAAAAAAGTCTTTTGAAGAGTTAATAATTTGGTATAATTCCTTTTATCGTCCATCAGTTGGCGTCCTAGACTCTCCAGCAGATGGTGTGTTGATCATTACAATGCAATTCCCATACTTTCCAAGACTTTGCGCCAAGCTGCCATTTTTCCCACAAACTTTCAAGGCCTGAAAAAAGGCACCTTAATGTTTGCAAACTTCCCCAATTTTTGAAATACCGTTCAAACACTGGTCATTTTCTCCTCATCAGAAGGCAAAGCAGACAAACGATTCTGAAATATCAGTTTTGACAAAAATTCAAAACTCTGTTGTTTTTTAACAACTTAAACTGCCCAAGAATGTACTGAAACATAATACTCCTTTGTGCATTTCTCTCTTCTCAAGAATGACCCCTGCCACTCCCTAGATGATGAAATAAATTCTGTGTAGTAATGGAAAAATCTGATGTTTGTACCCCTGCCACTCCCTAGATGATGAAATAAATTCTGTGTAGTAATGGAAAAATCTGATGTTTGTACCCCTGCCACTCCCTAGATGATGAAATAAATTCTGTGTAGTAATGGAAAAATCTGATGTTTGTACCCCTGCCACTCCCTAGATGATGAAATAAATTCTGTGTAGTAATGGAAAAATCTGATGTTTGTACCCCTGCCACTCCCTAGATGATGAAATAAATTCTGTGTAGTAATGGAAAAATCTGATGTTTGTACCCCTGCCACTCCCTAGATGATGAAATAAATTCTGTGTAGTAATGGAAAAATCTGATGTTTGTACCCCTGCCACTCCCTAGATGATGAAATAAATTCTGTGTAGTAATGGAAAAATCTGATGTTTGTACCCCTGCCACTCCCTAGATGATGAAATAAATTCTGTGTAGTAATGGAAAAATCTGATGTTTGTACCCCTGCCACTCCCTAGATGATGAAATAAATTCTGTGTAGTAATGGAAAAATCTGATGTTTGTACCCCTGCCACTCCCTAGATGATGAAATAAATTCTGTGTAGTAATGGAAAAATCTGATGTTTGTACCCCTGCCACTCCCTAGATGATGAAATAAATTCTGTGTAGTAATGGAAAAATCTGATGTTTGTAAAGCATAAAAAGAGTAAGTAGGAAACTGATCCATAGTGGTCAACTGCAAATTCCAAAAACAATTTCACAGCATTCACTGGACCTTTCATTTGTGTTGAACAACTTGTGAGCTAGCAAAGCACATCAGAAGCTGTAGTGTTTGTACGGTTGTTCAACAACATGGCATGTATACATGTGTTGTGATCAGGAACCTGGTGTTTCAAAAATCTGAAACAAGAATGAATGCTAGTGTTCTAAAACAAGATCCAAACATATAAAAGGTTCAAAAGAATGCCATTTATTAGGACAAAACACAACCTGCAAATTTTGGGGGTAATCCCCTTTATCAAGCTAAAAAACAACACTTAACAGTTAAATGGTGAAAAACAGTGAAAAATGAGACGGAAAGCTAAACCACATATCTGTGTTTGGTTGGGCTGTGTTGTTTCATGTCCAGTGCTTGGAAGCTGGACAGGAAAACAACATAGCTCAACCAAAAACAGATAAATGAGATTTCCATCTCATTTTTCACTGTTTAACTGTCGTTTAAATGTTGATTTGTAGCTTTATAACTAAGTGGATTACCCTGAAAATGTGCAGGCTGTGTTTGGTCCTAATAATTTATAAATAGTGTTCTTTTGAACCTTTTATGTGTTTGGATCTGGCTTTTCAGAATCAGATAAATCACATTGTTCATGCTTAGCTGGTGTGCAATTTCCCTTCAAAAGCAGTATTTTTGCGTAATACTGATCACTATAACTCGCTAGTGATTTTATTGTCCACTAATGAAGTAATACACAACACATTGTTTCTAAGCACAAGTTTCTAAAAAGCCTGCTTTACAAAAAATTACATACTTGTCTGTATTCAGGGGACCTTTCAGTCAGTTATCTAACAAGCACAGTAACACCAACAGCCCAAGACTAACACCAACACTAGTAACAATAACAGTAACAGTTAACACTGAGCAGACTTTTCAAACCTGAGCAGCACCTTTCATTTTCATTTACTTTCTATCCAACACTCCCACTCTGCCATTTGTACTGCTGATGCAGGTCATACACAACCTGACTATGAGGCATGCACACACAAAAAAACACTGGCAACTGGTTTTCTCCCAACAATTCAAGAACAAGAGTAATAATATATTAAAACATAATATGTACAGGAAGATGTGAATGGATCAGGATGCATTGCAACTTACAAACTTGTATCAGAAACCAAACCTCATCTCTTGTTTTCAGACAATTCAGACCAGAGCACCAGTGAAGAAGAAACACCATTCAGAAACACTTTGCCTGTAGCACAAGCTTTTTTTTTATAATACATAATTTTAACCGATTTGCAACCCCTGCCATTTCATTTCCAGAAACATTTTGCATAATAATTAACAATAACATGTCTTGACTTTTTGGTATGATAGATATGTCACCAATCAGTATCATGTGCACAGGGATCTAAAAAAAATATCAGATTCAGATTATCTGCAGGTAAAGCATTATTAGCATCATTAGATCTATTTGTCTTGTATAAATCTAATTCAGACAAAATTAACCCTGCTGCAGTTTGGGTGCAAGCAGACACAGACAGCACTTAGACTGGTTTTGTCCACAGGATGGCCTACCAGTACAACAACAACAAAATGCCAAAGGGGAGGTTGCCTGCTCTACAGGAACCAACACCCTGCATGGCAAATTCTCAAGCAACTCGCATCCCCATGGACCAGAGCACCAGTGAAGAAGAAATTTGCTGCAACCACTGCCTTGGATCTGCAACTGTATGAGGCCTGGCACTGCAGGGACTGCTTGTACAACGGAGTCTGAACCTTGACAATCAGCAACCTCAAAGTCAAACCGAAGCATCCTCAAATCATCATCCACCCAACATCATCCACAGAGCACAACCCATCTATAGACCTGTACAGAAAAGAAAAAAGAAATGCCCTACCTTTCATTTTTCCTCAGCCAAACAGGTGCTGGGAATCGCTCAGACTGAATTGAGACTACCATCAGACTGAACTCTGCCAGGAAACATGCCCTCAAACAAAAACATGAAGGCGGAAAAGGCGCTGGTCAGACTGAAGTCATACATGGAGTGGAAAGCAAAAGACGGCTTGAGGTCGGTGAGAATCAGCAGCTGGATGTAGTACTTCACAAACATCTCCTCCGAGAAGCTGACTGTGGCAAAGATGCTCATGGGGAGGAGGGTGTCCATGCCGTGGGCCTTGCAAACCTCCCCCGTCTTCTTGCTGAGGAAGTCGACCGACAGCCACACCGCCTGCATCTTCTCCATGATGCTCGGGGCATCCAGCACTTCCTGAACCTTTGCGTGGTACGGCGCCATGATGGAGTCAAAGAAGCTCAACACAGAGGCCACTGCCTGTCTACTCGGGGTGGTCTCTCTCTCTTGAGGTGATTTGTCCGAGATGGAACTATCTGTGTCAAACAGATCACCAGAATGAACACTGGCGCCGCTGTCAGATGCTGAGCTGTCTGCACTGGCATCCTCCTTGCTCAGGCCGACTTTCCACAGGTCATTGCTGTCTGAACTGCTGTAGGAGCCTAGCGAATTGACAGCGTGGGTAGAAGACTGGAGATCCAACATCTGACAGTTGATCCTGGCGCCATCCCGGTTCACTCGAGCGTACAAGTCGGTCATGGAGCACCTCTGCAGGTCCAGACTGACCACAGACGCTGTGTCTGATGGCTGTAAGCGGGCACACGCAGACTCGCTTGAGGAATCCTCTGCACTGTGATGGTCTCTTGATGTGCCATGGACGAAGAACTCCTGGACGAAGTTGCTGTCCATGATGTCAGCGAGAGCCACAGAGCTGACGTGGCGGTGAACCTTGCGAGCCTGTGGAGCGTGGTAGTGGGTGTAGACACTTTCCACCGCTTTGCCGGCCTCCTTCCAGAAGTGTGGTTCATAGCATACCCAGGCACGGTTGATGTGGCGGTAGACTGGGGAGGCATCAAAATCCATCCGGTTGGCAATCTTCTCAGCCATGTCCCAGGTGTGGACCAACACCTGGTCTTTGATCACCTGCACCATGGGGGCACGCTTGCTGCAAACATCCTGACCTGCAAGAATAGGCACTGTGTTTACAAACTGAGGTTTTCTTAAATGGAATCTTGTTCTTATGTTGCTGCTTTCTTGTGTGCTTTTTTTTTTGGGGGGGGGAGGGACTTCTTTGTCTCTTGCATTTGCAGGAAATTCAGATTACCTTACCCAGGTACGGCACAGCAGCTGCCAGTGCAAGAGCAGCACTACCCATTCCTAGTCCTATCGGTGTGTGCAGTATTTTTGTGTAACAAAACAACATGACTGCCAGCATTTGGGATTTTTAACGTGCGCACGGATGTTGATGCATGTGATTGCACACGGGGCTGTATGGACACAGTAAGAGAGCCTGCACTGAAAGTTGGCTCTGGGAGAAAAATCCCTTGCCACACCTGGGATTCGAACCTGCGTCAGAACTGCACCCGGCTTTTCAGTCACACTCTACCAGCTGAGCTACTCCCTGCCTTTGTTGATTATAAGCTGCAATACAAAAACAACTTTATTGCTAAATAACAAGATTAACTCAGTGCACATGGAGCAATTGTAGATGGGCAGACAGACAGAGAATCAAACTACAAAGAAACAAACTAATCTACAACATTAAAGACAAAGCAAAAGACAGACAGATAGTAGATGACAGATGTGTGAGATGGGTAGAGAGACAAACTGAACTATAACATTAAAGACAAAAGGAGAAGTAGATAATATATATATATATATATGACTAAGTGCCAAAAGGTGTGCATGAAAAGAGGACACAGTAGGTCACCAAAAAAAAGTATGAAATAAAGTAAAAAGAAGTAAGTTTTTAGTATATGAAGAAAGAGACAGGCAGTCAACACACAGATGTCAGATGGTCAGGCAGGCAGAAATGCAAACCAACAGAGCTATAACATTAAAGATGAAGACAGAGACAGGCAGTCAACACACAGACAGACAGTGGATGGACAGACAGGGAGAGAAGCAAACCACTCTGTAACAATTAAACACAGAAAAAGAGACAGGTGAGCGGTGAGCGGAGATAGCTCAGCCAGACTCATGATTGAAAGGTCGTGGGTTCAAATCCCTGCAGGAGGAGCAGGAGAATTTTATTCTCCAGGGTCAACTTTCTGTGCCAACTCTTATTTCAGTATCTGTTCCACCCCCATGTTACCGCAGTAGCATGTAAAACATCCTGGTCATTCTGCCAAAATTGCAGGTGGCAGGTTACAGCTAAACATGCATACACCTTACGAATGGCTTTGCATGAAGTGACATGTCACATGGTGCATGGTTGTATGGTGTACACAGAACTTGCACCAAGACCGCAGCAGTTTCATGTGGCACCAGCCATACCAGGGCTGTAAGTACACCACCTTGGTGGATATTCAAAAATGTGCTATAGAAAGCTAGTCACTCATACAAAATCACAGCGGAGAATAGCGCTATACAAAAGCAATCATCATCATCAGGTATACAGACAATACACAGAAAGTGGATACAGCAGATGGGCAGACAGACAGAGCAAACAGATCTATAACATTACAGTACATATATATATATATATATATATATATATATATATATATATATATATATATATATATATATATATATAAGTATATAAAGATGGTGAAAGAGACAGACACTGAGAGTCTCAGACAGCAGATAGACACACAGCAGATGGACAGACAGGTATAATATATATATATAAGATATATAAAGATGGTGAAAGAGACAGACACTGAGAGTCTCAGACAGCAGATAGACACACAGCAGATGGACAGACAGGCAGAGAGACAAACAGATCTATAACACTGAAGCTGGTGAAAGGCAGACAAATCACCTTCAGGGCCTTCAGCATCACCTGCACTCTGCCTCTCACCTTCACCAATCTCCTGCAGCTCTATCTCTGAGGGGTCCAAACCTATGGAGGCAATCCGCGAATCACTGAGCATGCCCACAGACAAGTCTTTGACAAGCTGGCAACCCTCCATGTGGACATGGTACAGATCACTCCAGCTGGACATCCATCCATCCACCCGCGCTTGCATCGACTCCCATTGCTCATCTTCTCTCTTGGTGCCCAAGTACACTGAAAACTCACTGAAGTCACCCAGTGACAGTGCTCCTGGGTTATTCTGCTCGAGCATATTCACCGTGGACTCGATGGCTTCGCGAACAGATGTGGCATGAAGCTTCCTGTAGCAGAGTCTTTTGAGCAAGTCTTTGTCCTTCACCAGAATCTGGTGCACTTCCTTGAACATCGTGTGCAGGCTTGCCTCATTCTCACTAATCTTCACCTTCTTCTTCTTCTTTTGGGGGATGAACGGTCGGTAGAGGTGGTTACAAATGGCTTCCCGCACGGTCAACAGTTTCTGTATGGTCTCATGCAAATCATCACGTTCCTTCTTGTACTTCCTCAGTTTTTCTGCATCCTTCCCACTTCTCTTCAGCTCATTTACTTTCTGCTGGAGAACATCCAACTTCATGTTTTTGTTCTGGAGGTCTTTGGTTACATGGGCGTAATACATTTCAACGAAGTCTGCTTCACAGGCCTGCAAATAGGACTGAGTTGTCATCAACTCGTTAGCCAGCAAGATGTTTTTCTGCTTGTTCAGAACACTCTCTGTGACTGCAATGCTTTTCTCTGTGTCAACTATATCTTTTTCAACAGCCTTCTGTTTCAGGACAGTTATTTGCAAGCACTCTTGAAGGACCGGAATGTCTGCATGTTTGAATGAAACCACTGGGAAGACATAGCAGTGCAGAATCTTCGCGATCTGCAACAATAGAAAGAGGAGGAAAAGATTGAGGTGGTGGTAGCAGAAGTGGTGGTCATTGTGTCAGCATCTGCCTGGCCATACGTGGTATCGTTTGTCTGAATGTCACTTCAACTTGTGTACAGATGCGTATAATAATAATAACGTATGTTTATCATGCACTCATCAACGCCCTCAGCGCTCACATGATACATATTAACCTAAACATATGCTTCAGTATTACTATCACTATTAGATCACTTTGCTGAAAACCAAAGACTAGAAATATTTACACAAATCAGCAGTTTTTTGGCCATGTGCATGTTTTGTATTCAAAATCAAATTGCAGTGCTGCAACCAAAGGTAGCAAACAGTGAGACACCAGACCGTAAAGCAAATCAAGACCACTGCTGTGTGATGCAAGTTATTCGAGAAGCACCTCACTGGGTGAATCCTCCAACTGAAGAGAGTGTTGCACTGTTAGTGTTACTAAACTCAGGATTTAACAACAATAACAGACTATTTAAGACGCCCCATCTCGTAAGACTAAGAGCCCGGAGCATTTGACAAGGATACCCTCATTTTATCTCTCTCTCACACACACACACACCAAATATATGCATTACTGATGATGGGTTGTAAAATGAGAAGAAAGAAAATGACAGATCAGTATACAGAAGAAAAGAGTGGGTTTTCAGTTTTGACCTAAAAGAAGAGAGTGAAGATGAATGCCTGACAGAGAGAAAGAGAGATTTCCATTACTTCAATATTAGGATTTTTACTCTCTTTTTTATTTTTTTTAGCAATCAGTCACTGGGCCAATGGAATTTAAATTCAGCTGTCTTGGTCAAAAGTTATCAGAGTCAAAACAAAAATAAAACCAAAAACCTGTTGCACAAACAGTACTGTAGCAGACATATATATATATATACATATATATGAAGACAAATTACAATATATGCAGTGCTGTGCTATTGGGCGATTCAGCAAAGCCGGTTTGCTAGAGTGAATGCGCTTTGTAATCTTTTGTGCAAGAAGTTGCAGCGCACTTCCAGGCCGATTTCTGAGTAGGCGCTGTATAACAGTGGAAGTTGAATCTAGAATCGCGAAGCAGTACAAATGCCAATACTGTTGCAGTTGCAAAAATTACCATGGAAAGGGGATGGAGGGTGGAAAAAAAGTGTCTTTGCGTCGATGTTTGGTTGAACACAAGATCGCGAGTTTGTAGAAAAAATGCGTTTTGGGGCATCCTATAGCACGAGCAACAAGTTATTCTGACTACGGGCCTCCAAAAATGCCTTTAAAAGTCAGCAGTGTAAAATTCACAAATTCACTGTCACCGCCTTCCATTGTGAAGAAAGTACGCACCGGAAATAAACACAGCCAAGGGACTTAAGCAATGCCAGGCAAAAGTCAAGGGAGTTAACAACCCTGCCTAAATCGCCCAATAGGCGCCGTGAGCTTGTAAACTTTTACGGGGTACAGCACTATATATAAGAGTTATTATTATTATTGTTATTACTGTAATTGGGTTCTTCTTCAATGCTGGTCCTTATTGGTAGTCACTCACTTTGCAACAGTTTTGTTGTAAATCATTTCCTTTTGTTTTTTACACCAAATGGAGAAAATTCCCTTTGTTATACAATGCGGTGGAAAAAAAATGTTTTGTTTATTTTTTATTAGCAAAATATATTCCCATGTCACACAAAAATGGTGGCCAAAAACAGGAATGGCGATACCCTACTGCTTGTGTTGGAAGGTACTTCATACCAGACGAAAATATTCAGACATATCTAATTTGTTTGCAAAGTTGCAACATGCAAAAGCACCAGAAAGCTAATTTCAGGACTGCTGAGTATGTCTGTGTACAACAATGATGGTTGAAAGTGAGCATAACGCACGTTTCATGACCCGTCACGTTACGAAACACGCGTTCACTTCCAACTTGCACAAGATCAACAATGCGATCTGGGGAAAGCACTATTGATGCCGTGATCTGAACACCAAAGTTGTCGTATTATTTCCTAAAATGCATTAAAAGTGCAATGAAAATTTTGCGTCACGGGTGAAACGTCCGTTATGGCATAAAATTTCGCGAAACAAATCCAACAAAGAAAAATAAATCTTCTAACCGCGATTTTCAAATGTACCATGGGCATCTACACACACACTGATGATGTCTTGTCACGTGATAAGCATGGAATTTGTGATTGGGCGCTTTTACCACTGTGCGTCACGCTCTGACGCAGGAGAAACATGCGTTGACTGGCTGTCATCATTGTCTGCTAGCACACGATTTCACCCAATTTGGAGGCTACCAATGACGCAGGTAGGTGAAATTCCAAGCAGTTATAGTTACTCTATCATTTCAGACTAGTATTTTATACAGTAGCACTCTTTATTTATAAATACAGCGTTCAATGTGTTCGATGCACCCTCTTGCAGGCTCATCTCCGTTTCGTCACATGAAACATACATTTCTTGCCAAATCATTAGTTCATGGTTAGGAACCACAATTACCAAAAAGTAGGCATATGTAGGATCAAAAACAAACATGTTTAGTAATGGTTGCAGTCATTTCAAATTATTTCTCAGTCCATGAACAAGGAGAGAAGAATTGGTCAAAACATAACGTTCGTTTCTGGTGACGTGGAACTGGATGGAAGTTGATTCTGTCACACAAAACGTGCGTTGTATCATCGTGTTGCAGAACAAATCTTCCCTACTTTGTTTTGATTTCTGTGTGAAACTGAGATTGTGCTATAGTATTAATGATGATGTAACTTTGAGATTCTTTTGATTTAAATTTGCCATCTTCTATCGGACTAGAAACGATAGAACTTAACACGACATGGTGTGCTTGCAGAGTTTTTGTTTGGAATTTTTATTGTTGTTTCTTCTGTCCTGTTTTAGTAGTACATGGTGTGCTTGCAGAGGTTTTTTGTTTTTGTTCTGTTCATTTTTAGTAAACTTTACTAATTTAAGCTGGAAAGAATTCAACATAATATTAATAATATCAATATACTGAGTAGAACTGTACTACTACTTGTGTTGTTTTTTTGTTTTTTCTTTATTCATGTTTTTTGTTTTGTTTTGTTTGGTTCCTGGGGTGGGGGTGGGGGGTGCATTAGCATTCATGAAAAAGACAGGGGTCTGAGGCAGCATACTATTAACTATATATGTACTAGTTTACTACATCTTGTTTTTACATTTCCTCCAACTTTGATTGCTGTCTCTGAATGTGATGTGTTGTGGACTGCAACTTGTGCTGTGATTTCACTTGTTGGCTCTGTTAAATCTAGGTTCTAGACTACAATGCTTCATCTGGAGAAGTGCAGATAAAATTCCTGCGTGAAAATCAGAGCAGCTTCTTGTTCCCTGCAACTGATGACATCCCTTGGGAGCCTGCTGATCAGCTTACAAAACCAAGCCACTACAGACCGGTGTCAAATGCAGCTGGGTTTTTTACAGAATAAAAGTTGCTTGAAGTTGTCATTGTTTTGCATGAGAACAGATGATTGATTAAATTTTCATGTTAAGTTTCAGTCAATTCATGTAAACATTACTAGTACTGCTCATCACTTCTTTTTTCCTTTTTTTCTTCTTCACATAAGCAAAACTTGTCAAACTAAAAAAAAAAACTTGTCAAACTCAAAACAAATGCTTACATGCATGTAATGTGTACAAATACTCTGAAAAAATACATTTTCTACATGCTTTTAACAGTTTCCAACCTGAGTGATTATGCGTTACATGTCACGCGAAACATGCGTTACAATTCAAAGTTGAGGAAGTGTTCCAATATTACTTTGGAATATATCCACAGCAACAAAAACTAACAAGAATAAATACTTGTTCATGATCCATGGTGTTTGTTTTGATCTTGAAGGAAAAACTTTTCTTTCCATTCACACATGTTTCAGTGTCACATTTTGCGGGTAGGCTGTTCTACTCTCAAGTGGATGAACCCTCTTAAAAATTGCACGTAGCTACTCCTAATGATTGTTATTCAAAAACTTTCTATGAAATAATAAGCTTCTTGTTCTAAATATTACATAATGATACTTTTCAGGGTATGACAATAACTTTTTTTCCCACTTAGATGAATTTTCTACTTGCCCGAGTGGCAAAACTAGTTGCCCATTCCAGATTCTTAAAATCAGCCAATTTGATTAAAATATGTGATATGTTTGTCAAATGGATTTTGAAGGGTAGAAAGTGTGATAAAAGTTCTAAGTAGACTGATACACACACACACACACAAACCATCTTCCCCACAAAGTTACATAAATTTGTAACATTGTTAATCGCCAGGTCCATGCTTAAAAGAGATAAAATTCTGTAAAGTACTCAAGCTTATAATTAAAAAAATCTACAGTGGTACCTGTCTCAGTACTAATGTACTCTGATGCTCCTTTTAAAAAGCTCACACCAAAGCTAACTGAGTGCGAGCCATGCTTCGCCACGAGTAAAGAGAGCTAGCTTCTGATTGGCTTAACTGCACTGGCAAGCCAATCACATGCTACGACACTGAAGTCGGTCGGTTTGATGATGTAAAAGGAAACTGATGTTGTGATTGTGGAACTGCAAAATAAAAATTGTCACAGTGACTCGAAATCTAGTGCTTGAATTGAAATATGATACTGTCAATAAAAAAATATAAAAACTGACAGCGACTTGCCCGGTCGGGCAGGCCACTGAGATCTTCACCTGCCCGACCGAGTAAGTTACCTGCCCCGGGCAGTCCTTATTGTTATACCCTGATTTTATGTCACACCGAAACATGCGTTATGCTCTCCACTTGGACATGTTCGAAGCCACCCTAACTTGCAGTCGGGGTCCTAACTGCTTTTCTTTTAATTGTGCCTTAAAATAGGATGTATGTGGAACACAACAAGCGTAATTGGGATAAGCTGCACGCTATTTCAGTTTTGACCTCTGATTCCCCCTAACTAGGACCAGCACTGAAGAAGAACCCATGTGGAACACAAGCCTAACTGGGATAAGCTGTAAGCTATTTCAGTTTTGACCTCTGATTCCCCCAATCTAGGACCAGCACTGAAGAAGAACCCAATTACAGAAACTCAGAAAATGACTGAGATTTCGATGCAAAACATATCAGTCTATGAGACCAGCTGGCTTCTAAAATTTATATTGCTGTATCAGTGCAGACCTTGGGGGGGAAATATCACATAATGTCTTATCACAAGTATTAGCCAGTTCATTCCTTCAGTATTACCTCCTTGTTGGTTTCGCCATTTTGTGACAATACATCCCATCTGCACAGAAGCTCCTCCGTACGTTCAAACATTTCATCAATGATTGGATTAAAGTCTAACACTCCAGGGTGCTCTGAAAACAGTGGGCGTGCACTCTCTGGCATGAATGGCACTGGCAATGTGGCATCTTGTTCTTTTTCTTTGGTTGCAGGATTGTTAGGTGGTTTCCGAAGATGTACCTGAAACATAACAACACCATATAATTATAATCTATACTGAGCTAATTAGTAATCAAAACTCATAATCTCTAAATCTGAGTAAGCAGATTGCTCAATCCAGCTGATAAAAAATCCTGCTATAAACTGAAATTTCTGTCCCCATCTTTTTCTCTCTCCAGTCAGTCAAACTGAAGAAGGACTGTTACTATCAATGCATCACACCATCAGAGCTTATCATAGCTAAAAGTTGAATGCAACATTTGACACGAACAAGTGACTGTTTCCTTATCTGTATCCGTCTATATCTCCTTCCTTATTGATTATGCGATGTCTGATGGGTAAGCCCAACAGTTTCTAAACTACTACTGTACTAGTACTAAAGGCTCAGTACACAGGTTGTTTTTTAAATTTTATATATGGGTGAGATTTGGCTTCTCTCTCTCTACAAAGACAAAGACTAGTGAAAGCCCAGTTTAAAACTACAAGGGAAACTCACTCCACAATGGCCAAACATTAGTTATAAACACTAGACTAAGTAACATAAGAACCCAACAGTGTGTGTCCACGTAACAAAAATAGTTTGCTTTCTCACTGGGCTCTGTGCCACAACATAACAGAATGAAATTGAAAACACTCACTTGAAAAGCATCCTGTATATAAAACAGACTGCATAACACATAATAAGTTAATAGCAATAGGAAGAAGGAAGAAGAACTGAACTTCCCAATCCTGGTGCTGCAGTGGCTGGCCTGTTTTTGGTAGGTTTCTTTTAAAAAGTTTTATTGATCACTAGGATTAGGAACACTTTTTTAGTTTTTTAACCCATCTTTTATTATATATAATATAAAATGACAACCACAAACTGATCACAATGTCCAAACAATTTATACAAATCAGGACAACAAGTAGTGTTATTGCTAAACAGTGAAGCTCTATTCTGCTTCCTGCTTGAGTGCTTCCTAATCCTATTCCTTTAGCACATTAGCACATTCTGATTATTCCACTATTGTATTTCAGTTATAACTTATAAGGGTGACCACACAGGTTTCCAGACACACAAAATCTGCTGATGCCACAACAAAGGAAATTATATCAACGCAAAAATGCAAAATTATGACCACACACAACAAAATTCCTTTAGGGCATACTTGTTCTACTAGTTCTAGACAGCAAAATGTTTGGTAAGGGTGACAGCTTTCCTGCTACTGCAAAAACACATTCACAGAGAGGTTTTCGTGCAATGATTTACAAGGCTTGGGGGGGAGCAAAGCTTCCAAAGTTTATCAGACTGCTTTGGGGACCAGTCTCCATCACAATATACACCACTACAGCTCACTACAGGTAAAAGAAATTTCAGTTCAGCAGACTGAGATTTGAAGACAATGACCACATTGTAGCCATCCTGTGACCATTCCTACTGAATAAAATGCGTTTGACAAAGAATTACAGAAAACAAAATCAAAAACACAGTTTGAGTCTTTCATCATGAAGTTTGGATCAGATCTGCATCAAGACTGGCACAGTGGTAGTGCTACAATATGATGTAATCATCCAGAAATAGTTGGTGGCAGAGAGCAAGAGGGAGCTCTAGAAAGCTAAGTTAAGCATGATCAAGCATGGTCACTACATGGATGTGTGACCATTCTATGCCATCTCTAGGCTTCGCACCCACCCTGAGATTTCCACAGAGTCAAAATCATATGCAGACTCTACAAAAGTCTTTTGGATGAGACTATCTGGGTGGAAGGATTGCTCAGTGGTAGAATGACAGACTCATAATCAAAACTACCCAAAGGTCTCGAGTTCAAGTCCAGTAGGCGCATTTTCTTCCCCAGAGTCAACTTTCTGTGCTGATTCTTATTTTGGTTATTGGTATCGATTCCACCCCTGTGTTACCACAGGATCATGTAAAAGATCCCAGTCATTCTGCCAAAAACACAGTTGGCATGTTATTGTTACAGCTAATCATACCTATACCATATACGCATCCTATGTATAGTGGCTTCGAATAAAGTGACACTGTAAACTGGTGCATAGTTATGGTAACTGGTATGCACAGAACTTGCAGCAAGACAGTGCTCAGCAAACAATCAAACAGTGCTGTAACCATGTTGGTGGATATATAATATATTGATTATTCAATTTCAAAATGTGCAGTGTACTGTAACTACTAACTGTAAAGGTACAGTCACTCATTCAGAGAAGCATAACTAGTTGCAGATAATTGTGCTATTGTTGCCACTGTGAAACTTGTGCTTACTGTTCAGGGCTCATCTCAAGATGTGGTGCTCAACAAGTGTTCATATTTAAATAAAACTATAAACTATAATTGTATTATAAAAATTAAAATATAAACCAAGGTCCCTGTCCTGTGCGTATCACATACACACATTAAAGATCTTGTTGTCCATGTCAGAATTTGGTCAACTGTAGACACTAAAATAACCCAGCAAGCACTAAAACCAGTAAAACTAGAAGTCTCAGAGTCTTCAAAATGTTAAAGTTGGTCACCATACCCAAAGAAGAAGATATTATAAGTTATAACAAGCACACACCTACTGGTAAGCTGATATGTATAATAATTAATATCTACGAGACCGTGTTGCGCACAATAAGTAAATAAGTTTTGATCTTTGCTGTACTGTGTA
>JABMCL010003919.1:0-5000 GCA_018857735.1 Alviniconcha marisindica
TCCCCAAAATGGCGGGCGCTTATTGCCGGCTGGCGGATGCGGTTCATCCGTTTGGAATATACCACGCTGTATTTTGAGTGGACAGACTAAAACCCGACGCCGTACAGCCATGCTGACACATATCAGTTTGAGACCAGGTTCGGACAGTCCTCCTGTACCACACGCCTGAAACGGCTCGTGTATCAGCGCCTTCTTTTAGGCTCGGGCAAAGTAACTTTAATCCTGTTTCTTGATCTTGTGTGGTGTGTGTATGTGTGTGTGTATGTGTTCAACCAGCTTCAGCTTCAACGCCGTCGCAGCTTTTACACCCTCAATATCATCCTTCCCGTCCTCTTCCTGTCGGTGACGTCATCGCTGACGTTCGCGTTGCCAAGCGACGCTGGAGAGAAGATGGGTCTGTCCATCACGGTGCTGCGGGCCCTATGCCGTCTACCTCACCCTGGTCACCGACTCTATGCCAGACACCTCTGTGCAGGTGACAGCAGTGCTGTTGTGGTTACTATTGCCATGGCCGTGAAGTTCTTTATTATCGTTGTGGTCACAGCCAGTTCCGTCAGCATCGTCATTCACATCCTCATTATTGCCATGTTGGTGGCGCGCATAATAATCGTCGTCGATATCATTGACAACAGTAACAGAGTAAGAACATGGAAAAAGAGTGTGCTGTAGTGATAGTGGCGTCGTCACCACTCCCAGTGGTAGACCAGTGCATTATTACTATTGATCGCTTTTACATAGCACTTGGTGCTGACGGTGTACCTCGTGTTGTCTTTACAGATCTCTGCCTTAAAGGTGCACCTGGTGTTCTTTTTTCAGATCTCAGTACTGATGGTGTACCTGGTGTTGTTACTACAGATCTCGGGGCTGATCGTGTTCCTGGTGTTGTCATTACAGATCTCGGTGCTGAAGGTGTACCAGGTGTTGTCATTTCAGATCTGAATGCTAATGGTGTACTGGTGCTTTTATTACAGATCTCGGCCCTGTTTGTCATTACAGATTTCGGCCCTGAAGGTGTACAGTACCCAATGCTGTCATCACAGATCTCAGTACTGATGGTGGACATGGTGTTGTCATTACAGATCTCAGTGTTGACATGTACCTGGTGTTGTCATTACAGATCTCAGCATCGTCATTCACATCCTCATTATTGCCATGTTTAGTACACCACCATTACGTTGGTGGTGCGCATAATAATCCCTGGTGTACCTGGTGTTGTCATTGCAGATCTGTGCTGACGGTGTACCTGGCGTTGTCATTGCAGATCTCAGTGCTGACGGTGTACCTGGCGTTGTCATTGCAGATCTCAGTAATGATGGTGGACCTGGTGTTGTCATTACAGATCTCAGTGCTGACGGTGTACCTGGTGTTGTCATTACAGATCTCAGTGCTGACGGCGTACCTGGTGTTGTCATTACAGATCTCAGTGCTGACGGTGTACCTGGTGTTGTCATTACAGATCTGTGCTGACGGTGTACCTGGTGTTGTCATTACAGATCTGTGCTGACGGTGTACCTGGTGTTGTCATTACAGATCTCAGTGCTGACGGCGTACCTGGTGTTGTCATTACAGATCTCAGTGCTGACGGTGTACCTGGTGTTGTCATTACAGATCTGTGCTGACGGTGTACCTGGTGTTGTCATTACAGATCTCAGTGCTGACGGCGTACCTGGTGTTGTCATTACAGATCTCAGTGCTGACGGTGTACCTGGTGATGCTTCTGGCAGTGACGGCTGCCAGTGTCGTCCTATCTGTCCTCATCCTTCGCTTCCACCACAGACCCAACTCCTCCCCAGTCACCGGTTGCCTGGCAAGCTTCACGCTGGCGCTGAGGAGGGTGCTGTGCATGGGGGAATTTCAGCCTGGAGCCGGGGAGGAAGAACGCAGTGGAGGACAAGGTGTGCAAGACAAAGAAAGGGGTGGTAAAAGTCCCGCCAACGTGAAGTTGGCCGACTCCCTGATGCTTGGACAGACCCAAGACGGCGTGGTGAAGCGCCACACGAAGAACTCGGTCAGTCCTGAAGGGTCATGGATGGGTTCTGTACCGCCGCTGACCCGCCACGAGAAGAGGAGCTCTGTGAGCGGGCCAATGGCAGCTGAGACATTGGACAAGTTCATCTTTCTGCTCTTCACCTTCATCAGCTTGGGCAGCACTGCCATCTGTCTGATTGTTCTTATCGTTGGTGCCACGCAACAGGAAAAAGACACCTCGTTGACATGATTCTTGCAGACAGCTTGAAGACACTCACAGAAGTGCGCCTGTGTGTGTGTACAGACACAGATACAGGCACACACACACACACATACACGTGCCCACACTCTTGGGCACCCACACACAAACACGTGTTTGTTCGTCTATGGCCAAAACATTTCCGTTGGTATTTTCTTGGACACGATTTTATTGAAACATTTTAATTTGAATATGGCTCTGTTATTTGCCATTATGCATTGTGCAACATTTATGTTTTGTTTTTAATAATTGTTTCTGCCTATTCATTTATTTTCATATTTTATAGGCATATTCTAGTTTGTATTGTAGCACTGATATTTGCCAATAATCATTTTATATAACATTTTAAATTTTATTGCCCTATGTGGTTGACTGGGTTCAAAGCAAAAGCTAATTTTATTGTTGTTTCTGTCCATTCCTTTAAAAAAATCTTCGAGTACTGATAAATAAACAGAATTGTCAAAAGTATAAGCATATCCTTGGAAGCTTTTTATCAGTGGTAATATTGGTGGTCCCAACAGTCACACTCTAGATAAGCGTATAATATACATTCTGAAAGTTGTTCATATTTCTGAAACCGATCGAGTACTGTTCATCGTCTAGGAATCTGTTAATAATAATAAAAAATAATTTATGTAGTTGTACAGCACAAATTCTTGTCCACAGAGACACACTGTTCTAAGCACATACCTGCACACATACACACAGGCACCAGCCCACACGAGCATACTTACTACATATATATAAGAAGAGTTTTCAGTTCTATTCAGTAACACTTCGTTCATACCACCCTCAAGGGGCAATTCCATCTGATGGGCTCATAAAGACAAAAAATTAAAACAACGATAATACGAACAGATAAAGTACACAGGTAAATAACTTGGAACACTAATCATAGTTATGGCAGCAACCAACCATTACATGGAAATACAAGAAGCTGCCAACACAAAGTGAACAATATCATTTGATCAAATCAGTTCACACACAAACATGATCATTTGAATGATTAATCAAGTATATCCAAGCAGCAGTATCAGAATGTGTTGCTGAAAAAAAGAAAGAAAAACGGCAGCCACCTTCACAAGGTAACTACAGCCGCAGAACCGACAAGCTACACATTGGGGATCTCAAAAGTTCCTTCTCTACTACACCACTGTTTGTATGCTTGTCAAATGCACAAACATGGCTACATACATGAAACCATCTTTCATTATGTATCTTGTGTATATCAAGTGGAACAACTGACTCATTTTGGGATGACAAGAGACCATTCATGGAACACTGCACTGGCAAAGGATGTTTCCAATTATTTAATGTTACCTGTTCGCATGAGCTTTGGTGACCTTAACCTTCGTCGTACATGATAGTGAAAATTCATCCACAAATTCACTCAAAAATTTGTAACTCAATAGATATTTGAGTTATGAAAAGGAAATTTTATGACTTTGTCAGCTACCTTTTCCCCCTTGTGCTTGCAAAATATTAGGTACATTTGGGAAAAATAAAAATTGTAAATAATAAAAACAAAAACATATATTTAACATGCCATATGTCCTGGGTGGAAATTCACCCATGTTTTCAAAGACCACCACAGGCTGTACGTAGTGGGTGAATTTTTACCCATACCAGAGGTGGCTAAACTTGAGAACTGACATGTTGGCAGATGTTGCCAGGGCCATAAACAATGGTGAGAAACCAGACTGGTAAAACCGCTGAATTTCGTCCAGAACCTCAGGTGGCTAGTGACTCTTCTTGACAATTGATAACACACAGGCATGCACACACATACACCTTCTCTCTCTCTCTCTGAGTGCATCTCTCTCTCTCTTTCTCTCCTATTCTGCAGATGACCCACAATGATTTGTACACAATGCAACACTAAACATCTTTACAAAGTGCTGGTTGTCCTGTACAAAGTGAGAAGAACAAAGAACTTTTTTTGAGTGGCATTATTGTAGAGTTTGCTGATCTGGAGCTAATGTGTTGTAAGCAAACGCAATAATCATTAATGAATTTGATTTTTTTCTCTCAAAAAGGTGTCCTTTGCTGTTCTTAACTATCTACTGAGTTCATATTTTTGTTTTTGCCAAGCTGATGCACAATATATATTCTCTCAGTTACTGCATTGTTAAGCTACATTGTGGCTTGGTTACCATAACAAATTGGCGCTGACAGAGAGAAAAAGAGAGAGAGAGAGAGAAGGTGTGCCACTGAATGATTTATGTAACCAACCAACTAGTTGAAGGAAAGTGCATTCAGCCCAATGAACTGTCTGAACAAATTGAGCTTTACACACCTGTGCCACAAACTGGACGAAAGAGGAAACCCCTATCATGGGTGAAATTTCACCCACAACATATGCCAAAGTTGTCTGCTATGTGAAACTCGTGGGTGAATTTTCACCCACAATGTATGCAGTGAAAGTCTCACTATGATAAAGTCATGGGTGAATTTTCACCCACAACGTACACCATGAAAGTGTTATTATGTTCAAGTCATGGGCCAATTTTTTTACCCACATGATGTTAGTGATCCTCTTATAAAGTCAGGGTAAATTTTCACCCACAACATAGTGACGTACGGCGAAGGTTAAGATGACAATCTAATCACACACACACACACACACACACATTACACACACACACACACACACATACATACCTGCGCGCACACACGCACACACACTTGCACACACACTTGCACACATGCACACACACACACACATACTATTTTACATCAGTTCAAAACCTAAGTTAAACCAAGATCAAATAAA
>JABMCL010003919.1:10000-15256 GCA_018857735.1 Alviniconcha marisindica
ACATTATAACCAGACATGTAGCTGAAGCCAGAGAGCCAGTTTGGCCCAGCGGTAAGGCGGTTGGCTGGTAAGCGGAAGGACCTCGGTTCGATACCGCTTCGGCTCTCCTTTCTCTTCAAAATTTGTGGTTTGTGGACACGGTCTTGTGACTTTGTCCCTCACAATTAATGAAACATTAAAATGGCTCTCATCGCTGCCATCTTAATGCAGGAATCATTCTGGTGGTGACAGTGTAGCGATAGGTATATAATCTCCGTCTTCCCCCACCTTCACACCCCCTTACCCCCCTTCTCCCCGTAACTGATAAGCCTCATGGTTTCTATGGACGTTAAGCACCATGTTTACTTACTGCTGAAGCCTCGTATTTGACAAGGCAAGACTAGCGGATCTTGGTTCAGCCCACTTGGTCCCTGAAGGCTCAGAGGTATTGGTACAGGTTTTCTCAGGCGACAAGAGTTGTTTTTGTTTTTTGTTTTTTTGTTTTTACGACAGGCCCTCGAGAATAAATTTCATGCTCGTTTATTTTCGAAAACAGAGCTGTTCCTGTCGCAAACGTTTTTTGGTCTATGTTTGAATTTTCTGTTGAGTGCTTACACGCGGCTACAATTGTCTTGAATGCCAGCCTGCTGGTTTTTACGCTTTCTTTGCACAAGGCTTTGGTGTCTTGCACCATCAAGGCTTTGGTGTCTTGCACCATCAAGGCTTTGGTGTCTTGCACTCCGGATCACGGTTAGGTGGGCGTTTTCCAGTTAGTGTCACTGCGCATGTTTTGTGTATATCAAGTTGCTTAGTACCGGCGCATGTGCAAATATCACTATAAGGGAGATAATGCTGATTAACACTATTTCGTCTGCTAGTTGGACATTACAAAGGCCTATATGGATTGCACAGTCGTTCAAACGTCCAGTGGCAAATATACGGTTTGCAGACTTACTACTTTTTTTTTGTAACAAGAACAAATACAAACCGTTATAAAGCCTAGTTTTTACCCTCGGCCCTGTCGGTTTTTAATGAAAATTACACCAGTCATTAATTGAGTGTGCGCATGCGTCAAGACGTCTGTTTCTAATGGAGGGTTGGTTCAGGAGCTGTGTGAGAGTCGAGGGTGGACGTCCTGGACTGTCCGTCCTAACGAGCCTTCTGGTTTCCGTGGACGTAAAGATTTGTTGCACCGTGCTTGGCCATTGGTCTAACTTGTCCCTAATAATGTCAACGACATCTGAGGACATAAACATCACTTCATCATCATCGGAGGGTTGGAGATGTGTGAACCTAATGATTTTTATTTGAGTTGAGAGTTTTTACGTTTTTGGTTTGACACAGAAAGCATTATTCCAGATTTGGGTTTTGCTATAACTAAGTATTAGTGTGTGCAGATTGAGAGAAAGGGGGCGTATGTCTAGAAGTGTGTGCGTGTGGTTCATGATTTAGAATTACTGAAGTATGTTCTTCGTTGTGCGATCGAACGACAGCTTTGAGCTGGGGTTAATAAAGTATATATTGTTGTTGTTACTTCATTCACTACTTGACGAGGACTACTACAACAGGATCAGAGCTCGCGACAGTACATTTTTGTTACCCCTGAACTAGGCAACTGTATGTATGATAGGTTAGATGAGCTTGACTGTATTCGAATTTGACATATATACATCCCCCTCCTCCTCCTCCTACTCCTCTTCCTCCTCCTACTATTACTGCTGCTGCGCTGCTGCTGCTACTACTACTGTTTACTGCTACTACTGCTACTATTACTACTACTAAAATAATAATAATGTACATTTATCTCGCTCATCAACCCGGGCGCTCACATGATCATTTTAAACCTAAATTGATTTCTATACACATTAGAGCATAGTCTAAAAAACAATTTAATAAAAAATTTAAAAAAAAAAAACACCACAAACACACACACACACACACACACACACACACACACACACACACACACACACAAAAAAAAAAAATTGGGCTGTAGCAGAAAGGGGTACTGATATTAGTTAGGATGGAAATACTGGAGAAGGGGAAGGGTTTTTCAGTTTGTTTTAAAAAGTGACAGGTTGGCAGTTCTAAGGTCTTGTGGGAGTAAATTTCCCAAATTGGGGCCCAAAGAAAAAGGTGAAACCAGAGTCTTCTTTTGTATTGTGGTTTCCAGCATGGGGTTCAGAAGAAGGCGTAGTGTACGAACGGGTTGACTGCAGCATTTCAAATAACAGGAAAACCCTTTTATGTTTAAACACAACAAGTTTTATATTAATACGTTCGAAAAAAAGTCGTTTTTGGAAATGTTGAGTGGTGGGGGGGGCCAAAAAGAAAATTTTGAAAAGTTCAGAATTTTCTTAGAGGTTGGATAAAAATTGGGTTTTACCCAGGGGAGACAGTTGAGTAGTAAAACCTGAGAGGAAAAGGGAAAGTAACAAGAGTTTTGGTTGGTCTGTGGAAACTGGGGATTGAACTAATGCGTTTAAGCTCGAAATAACAGTTTGGCAGTTTTTATGACGTGTTTCTTCAGGGAACATTTTTGATCAAGAATGAACCCAAGGTTCTGGCAGAATCAGAGAAGGGGGTGTTGTGAGAGCCAAATAATAAGGGAGGGGAACGGTAGAAGGTTTAAAGGAAGACGAAAGGGAAAAGAAAGAGCTTTTTTGTCGCGTTCATTTGAGCTGATTTTCCGTCATCCATTTTTTTATGTCGTCTGTGCATGCTTTTATTCTTTGGTGAGGTTGGTCACTTCCTGAGAGGAGCGGATTTCTGGAGCTGTTTTCATCTGCAAAATGATGGTTTACGGGTGGTTAGCTATGATTCGGAGAGAGGGTAGTGTACAGGACAAGAAAGGGGCCCCCAGTACTGACCCCTGGGACCCCTACTACCTTAGGGGGAAAAGACAATTGCGAATGGACTGATATCTGTCTGAGGGGGTATGACTGAAACCTTGGGTGCAGTAAAATGAATCCAAAAACAGGTTCGGGCGGGAAGGAGAATTTGGGGGTCGACAGTGTCAAAAAGAAAGATCCAAAAAAAGAAAAAAAAAATTTGTCATTGTCCAGAGCGGAGAGAATATCTTTCAAAGTAAAAAACATCCAGTGCTGTGTCCTGCTCGATAGGCTGACTGAAAGGGGTTGCTGAGGTTTTTTTCTTGGGGATGGGAGAGAAGTTTGTGGAGAAAGCTTTTTTAAGGATTTTGGGCAGAAATGGAAGGTTAGAAAGGGACGGGAGTTTTCAAAAAATTTTTGTCAAATGAGGCTTTTTCAAAGAGGTTTGACGAGCTGTCTTCAGATCACGTGGGACAAGATTGGTGTTGATGATGTTCTGATGGTGGCAAGAGGATGTCAAGGTTTTCATAAAAAGCGTGGTGGGAATGGGATCAAGTTCACAAGATTTGGAGATGCACTGTTGATTATTTTAAGACAAATTCATCATGACAGATCAAAATTTGCAAGGGATTTCAGCGAAAGGATCAGGGCAAGCAGGGGTTTGGAGGAAAATTTTTTTTTTGGTGGTGCAGATTTTTTCAGTGAAGTAATCAGAAAAAACATTGGGAGGTCGTCAGAGTCAAATGTAAAAAAGGTGAAGATCTGCTTTTGCCGAGGATGATGTTGAAGTTTTGAAAGAGCTGTTTACAGGTTGTGCTAGACTGAATCTTAGCAGAGCAGTAGGCTTGTTTGCTTTATCTACAAGGTTTGTTACTTTCTGTTTAATGGAGTCGTATATCTGTTTGTGGACGGTGAGCTTAGATTTGAGCCATTTTCCCCCCCCCCCCCCTTTTTTTTTCTACTACTACTACTACTACTACTACTACTACTGGGGTCAGGCGATATTTCTCAAATGACCCCTTGGCGTGTACATTTCACATTAAAAAAAAAACGACATAAAAAACACGATATTAATATACACAAGTATGTTCCCTCCCCAAACAGATGGCAAAGATAGGGGGACGGAAAAAAAGTCATCTTGTTCTTCCCTTGAGACAAGCTGCAATGACTGGACCATGACTGTCACGTAATGTAATGAGACCTAGGACTTTAGGGACGGGGAGCTCAGGACGGCCACCTCGACTTTCACACAGCTCCTGAGCTGATTGCACTCGATGCCCCTCTTGCTCTTTAATGTGCCATCAGTTTTACATGCTTGGATGTTTGGGCGTTTCCCTATTCCGCTACACCTCTTCCGCACCGCCTTTCTGTAATGTTTATCTGTTTGTCCGCCTTTGGGGAAAGCTAACTGTATGTTGTAGATGAATGAATGAAGGTACTGAATGTGTGTGTGTGGGTGGTTGTGTTGGTGTGGTGTGTGTGTTGTTTTTGTTTTTGTGGTGTTTGTTTTGGGTGGGTTTTTGGGTGGTTTTTGTGTGTGTTGGGGTTTTGTGTGTGTGTGTGTGTGTGTGTGTGTGGTGTGTGTGTGTTTGTGTGTGTGTGTGTGTGTGTAAAAGTGGTGTGGTGTGTGTGTGCGGGGGGTGTGTGTGTTGTGTGTGGTGTGGTGTGTGGTGGTTTGGGGCATTGTGTGTGTGTGTTTGTGTGTGTTGTGTGTTTTGGGGTTGGGTGGTTTTAAATGGGGTTGGGTTGGGGGGTGTGTGTGTGTGTGGGGGTGGTGGGTGGGGTGCGGCGGCTTTGGGGGGGTTTTTTGGGGGTTTGTGTTTGGTGTTTTTAATTTATTATGCAAGTATTTTTTTATTGTATTGATTCTTATGATTGTTTCTTTCTATACTATAGTTTCTATTATAAAACCGTACAGAGCCTTGAGCTCGTAATTCTTTTCACGAGGTGTGGCGCTATGACAGTCTTATTATTATTATTGATCAATTTGAACCTGAAGTACACTTTATCCAGAAGACGGAAACAGCAGACTACCTACCTTGTCACGTTCCAGTGGGACGGGGTGTACTGTGCTTTTGAACTGGAACTCGAACAATCTTGCTTGTTGCACGGCCCAACTGTTCTGTTGCTAATGGATTGTTATATAAGAAATACATTTTTGTTTAAATCAACTGGAAATAGAACTCGAAAACTTTGATACTCAAGGATAGTAGCGTCAGGTCCATTTGGACCTTCTAACAGCCAGTCATAGTACATTTGGACCTATCTAATAGTCAGTCCCTGCTATAGTACATTTGGACCTATCTAACAGCCAGCCCTTGCTATAGTACATTTGGAACTATCTAACAGCCAGTCATAGTCTATTTGGACCGATCTAACAGCCAGTCCTTGCTATAGTACATTTAGACCGACTAACAGCCAGTCCTTCTATAGTTTGGACCATCTA
>JABMCL010000274.1:0-15306 GCA_018857735.1 Alviniconcha marisindica
GCCACACGAATGTTGAGGGTGTCTGCCAGCTCCTTTCTTGCGTCTCTCTGCTGCAGTACGGTGAGCTTATCGTGCCATCTGTGCAGTCGTGCTACGATGGGGCGGGGACGGTTGTAGTTGTCGTTCTTGGGCCCTGTGCGGTGTGCACGCTCAACGTCGTCTGCAGTCCAGGTTTTGCTGCTCGAATAAAAGCGGTTCGGGGTTGAACCACCTTTCTGACACAAGCTGCGCTCTCTTCGTTGGGGCCTTCGTAAACGTTAAAAAAACGAATGTTGTTCCTGCGGGAAAACGACTCCAACTTGTCCATTTCTTTGTCAATGTTCAGGCAAATTTTCACAAAATGGTCTTTCCAGTCATACAAGTTCGCGCACTGACCGTCAAACATTTCACACTTTTGAGACAGGTACCTTACATCTTGTTGGCGTTGGTCGTTCACTGCTTGAAGAGATGAGCACCAGTTTTCCAGTCTGTGTGTGCACTGTGTTCAAGAGCGAAGGGGTCAAGGGGGTAAACAAGAGAGAGAAAAGGAGAGAAAGAGAGAGAGAGAGAGAGAGAGAGAGAGAGAGAGAGAGAGAGAGAGAGAGAGAGAGAGAGAGAGATTTTACGTATTTGTTTTATATTTATTGTTATTTTAAATGTGCCTTCTTCCCCATGTGCAAAAAAAATTTTTTTCATTTTTGCTTTTTTATATTGATGAATAATAAAGATTGATTTGTTTAAAACTGGCACCAAGTGTCGAGTCTCTAGTCGGCACAAGCTGAAAAGTACCGTAGCTGAGCTGAACAATAGCTGTGTGAACAGGGAGGTGGGGCAGGGCTCTCATTCCCTATCTCGTTCTTCCCCCGTCCTAATAAGCCATACGGTTCCTGTGGACGTAAAGCACCACGCAAGAAAGAAAATAGGATGTCGGTATAGCCACTCTTGCCGCTTTTTTGTCGAAAAAAAATCACTAGTATGTAAACATGGTGGTTAACGTCCACAGAAACCACAAGGCTTATTAGGGACGGGGAGATGGAGGGGTGGGTGGGGGGTGTGGGGGGTGGGGGTATGGCAGGGAGGGGGGATGAGAGGGAGATTATAGAATGACTCCTGCATTAAGATGGGCAGCCATGAGAGCCATTTTAATGTTTCATTAATTGTGAGGGGACAAAATCACAAAGAGCCGAAGTGGATTTGAACCGAGATCCCTCTGCTTACCACCCTATAACGCCTTACCTCCTGGCCAAACAGGCTCACAAGTATCACTTTGCGCTGTTAAGAGTTTATAACCATCGCTTAGGACGGCGTAAATGGCTTTGTAACCGCTCCACTGAACTGCCTCCGGGGCAGTGTGATGTTGATATAATATATGACATGGTATAATTATCATATATATATACAAATAGACATCTGGCAGAGGCCAACGGGGAAGGAGTAGACATCTAGGAGAGGCCACAGCGGAAGAAGATGACATCTGGCAGAGGCAACAGAGGAAGGAGGTGCCCTTGGACCGTCGGTATGGCGGCCTCCTCGCGTCAATAGAAAATGTGCCAATTATCTTCACATTATGATTAATTTTGTCGTTTGACTCACAGTTAACAGCTTACTTGCGTCAGAAGCATATAATTACTAATTGTCTTAACATAATTAGTAATTATTTGCACATAGTAGTAATTGTGCTGCTTCCAACGGCTTATTTGGGTCAAAAGTACATAATTGAAATTTATCTTCACATAACTGTTGTTAATCATGTTAAAACGGCGTAAGTGTGCATGTGCGGGCTTGTCAAGCGCTATTTCTTTGTAACGTGGCGGTCGCCGACAGGGTTCAACATAATTACTATCTGAACATTATTGTGTGGTGTCAAGTAATAATAATAATAATATATATAATATAATAATATGCTGTGCATTTTATCATTGCGCTCATCAGCAACTATTGCTCACATGATCTATATTAATCTAAATATGATATTCTATACACATATGAGAACATAACGTCCCTACAAAAACAAATTTACATAAAGTATTATTTAAAACACACACACACACACACACACACACACTGGGCAAAACTGCAAACAGGCACACACACACACACACACACACACACACACACACACACACACACACAAAATAACGCACTACAAATACACACACACACACACACACACACACACACACACACACACACACACACACACACACACACACACACACACACAATGACTGTAGCAGAAACAGGGTACTGATATCAGTTAGGATGGAAATACTTGGAAATACTGTGAGAAGAGGAAGGTTTTCAGTTTGGCTTTAAAAGATGACAGGGTTCAGCAGTGTCTAAGGTCTTGTGGGAGTGAATTCCAAATGTGGGGTCCAAAGCAAGAGAAGGTGCGAAAGTCATGAGTTTCTTATTTGTATTGTTGGATTTCCAGCATGCGGGTGTCAAAAACAGAGCGTAGTGTACGAGACGGAGTGTAGACATGCAGTAGTTCAGAGAGGTAAGAACCACTTATAGCACTGAAACACATACAAGCGACTTTATACTTAATACGTTCTGAAATGGGAAGCCAGTGCAGTTTTTTCCAAGGAAAAGTGTTGAGTGGTGAGACGGGGTGCCAGAGGCGAGAATCTTTGCAGTTCTGATTCTGGAGGTTGGATGACAGAATTAGGTGTACCCATGAGGAGACAGTTGCAGTAGTCAAGCCGTGAGAGGATATAGGAAGTAACAAGAGTCTTGGTTGCGTTTTCAGTGAGAAACCTGGGTTGTGTGTAACGGTCGACCGCTGCATGTCCTCCAAAAGTACCCGTGAGCCGACGAATGTATAAACACAGTCCGCAGCCCTCGTCACATCAAAGTTAATACGCCTTGTGGTTTCTGTGGACGTAAAGCAACATTGAAGAACAGAGTTCAGGAGCTGTGTGAAAGTCGAGGTGGCCGTCTTGGGCTCCCCGTCCCTAATACGGTTTGTGGTTTCTGTGGACGTAAAGCAACATTGAACCGAAGAACATGCGAATTTTCAGGGCAATGCCGTTTAACAAACTACAAAAGGAAGGACACTGAAACAACAGTTAAACGGTGAAAATCGAGATGCAGAACTAGGACACACTAGTTCACGGAGGAAATATCGCTAGTTTTTGATACGCAATAATACCGCTGGCTGCAGTTTCTAGAACTGGTGAACAGGGTGCGGACGAGCAGTCATTTTGGCGTGAAAAGGAGAAATATGAACTGCAGTACACGGACAAGTCATACCTACACTCCACTACCTGGTAGACACGTGGGCGCGTGTTCCTGATGTCTACAACGGCGCTTTGCCATTCACTCGGCTACAGAGGTGACGTCAGCGAAGGTTAAGGACAGATATATAATTACGTATGTCTGCGAAGGTTAGCTCAAGAGACATGTCCATTGCCTGACTATACACAATGGCCAGGCTTATTTGCCCCATTGGTGTGTTTTTTTGTTTTTGTTTTTTTATATGTTACGGAACCTTCCGTGTATATTATATACCCAGCAAAAACGTTTACATCATACTTTGGAAATCGCACTACATTGTAAGTAAGTAAGTAACATTTGATTAACTTCCATGACCAGTTAGCATTAGGGACCAGGGCGGTTGGGGGGAGAAGGGTAGGCTCATTGGAAGCTCGGTGTCGCCGGCTGCTTCGCTAAACTCTGCCCGGATTTAGTTACGCCACTAGTAAGCGTACTCGCTATCCTGCACAGCTATCTACCGACGCGGTCAGCGCCCTCCGAAAAGGTTTTGGGTACTGATCCGCACTCCGAGCATCCTTTCCAGCACCTTCCTCCCGAACTCTGCCCAGTTTGAATTACACGCCACTGAAGAGGGCACTCTTTATCTTCTTAGCTGTCCACCGGCGCGGTCAGCGCCCTCCGAAAGTTTTGGAGTACTGATAAGACTGTGGAAACGACCTAGCGCTAGCACACATAATCATGAGACGCATCCACCCCGGGTAAAATAAAAAGTTCCGTCTGGATTCAAACGATTTTGGTTTTATTTGAGCTGGCAACATGGCAACATAAAACAAATGTCTGATATAATTTGAGT
The DNA here is from genome assembly GCA_018857735.1 of Alviniconcha marisindica. NCBI lineage: Eukaryota > Metazoa > Mollusca > Gastropoda > Provannidae > Alviniconcha > Alviniconcha marisindica. The sequence continues at coordinate 4,052 of JABMCL010000274.1, forward strand.
TGTTCGTAACAAACTTACTACTATTTGAGCACCAACAAAAAACTGCTCATTAGCTGACAGTTTTCTAGGATCTATGGCGTAACTAAATACGGCGGTGGTTGAAGGTGGTCGTATATATGTTGCGGTCGATTATAGTGTTTTGATTTTAGTGTTTTGATGTTTACTTAAGGAATTATTGTTTTATTATAATATTTATTGAATGTTTTCAGTTATTGGTGAGCCAGAATAATAATGTCTGTGTGTGTGTGCGTGCGTGCGTGCGTGCGAGCCTGCGTGTGTGTGAGGAATTATATACTGCCTAGATTTAATATGTTACTTCATAAATGCTGCCTATAATTTATATGTTGTGGTCGATTGAGTGTTTCGATTTTAGTGTTCTGTTGTTTAAGGAATTTTGTTTTATTGTAATTTATTGAATGTTTTAAGTTATTGGTGAGCCATTCTCTAACACGAGTTAAAGTCACTGCGCTGTGCAAACAACTTGACAGAAACCACATTCATTACAGCAAACACAACCTTAAGCAGCGAATTCTACATAAACATAATCACATAGCAAACAATAACTGTTTATACATATCTACACCCCCTTCGCCTCACCCCATCCCCCACCACCACCACACACACACAAACTATCTCTTATACATATCTACACCCCCTTCGTCTCAACCCCCCACCCGACCCCCCCACACACAAACTATCTCTAATACATATCTACACCACTTCGCCTCCCCCCCACACACACACACACACACACACACAAACTATCTCTAATACATATCTACACCACTTCGCCTCCCCCACCCCACCACACCCCACCACACCCCACAGACACAAATTATCTCTTACACATGTCTACACCCCCTTCGCCTCACCCCCACTCGGAAAACGACTAGTAAAAGTGCCAAACTTGAAGTCATTAAAACCTTTTTTCCCCTTCGCATAAGCACGTGAAAATACTTCTGTCAAAATGCACAGCATTAAAAGTAGATTTGTTATAGGCCCATCAAATGTACCTTTTTCTCTCACACACACACACACGCACACGCACACACACAAACCCCACCCCTCCACCCCACACACACAACCTCCAACGTTGTAAAAACAACAGCACACTCACTGGACCCTGTGCTGTCAACACCCAGGGTGTCCAGGAAGCCCTGGAGGAACTCGGCAGTGGACGAGTCGTCGTAGCGGGCGAGGACGGCGCCCTCCATCCCGCACGTGATGGCCGCCGTGTGCCAGTCCTGCGGGTCGTCCACCAGTCTGTAGCACAGGTCCCCTGACGCCCTGTAGCCCGACCGACACTCCACCTCGCTCTCACCTGCACCAGGTAAGCATCCTTGTGTTTAGAGACACAGGGAAACGGTGGTGTAGCGGTGCCGATGTGGATGTGTGTGTGTATGACGTAATAGTGTGTGTGTGATATTCAATATAATATTATTAGTAGTATTAGTAGTAGTAGTATTATTATTATTAGTAATGTGTCAGTAATCAATGTAATATTAGTAATAGTATTGTGTGTGACAAGTGTGTGTGTGTGTGTGTTTGTGCTAGTAATGTGTGTGTGTGTGTGTGTGTGTAGTAGTAATGTGTGTGTGTGTGTGTGTGTGTGTGTGTGTGTGTGTGTGTGTGTGTGTGTGTGTGAGTGTGTGTGTGTGTGTGTATTGTAGTAATGTGTGTGTGTGTGTGTGTGTGTGTTATTGACCAGTAGTAACCGAAAGTGTGTATGTGTGTGTAGTAGTAGTGTGTATTATTAGTGTGTGTGTGTGTGTGTGTGTGTGTGTGTGTGTGTGTGTGTGTGTGTGTGTGTGTGTGTGTGTTGAGGGTGCCAGTCCTGGGGGTCGTCCACCAGTCTGTAGCACAGGTCCCCTGACGCCCTGTAGCCCTCCCGACACTCCACCTCGCTCTCACCTGCACCAGGTTACAATTCCATTGTGTCTAAGTACAGGGAAACGGTGGTGTAACAGCGCCAGTCACAGTCGGTCCAAAGCTATTGCTGTGGTTGATCGCTTTTACATAACGCTATTCTCCGCTCTCAAACAGACTCACTGCGGTCGGATGTTATCCTATAGGAGTGACTAGCTTTTTATGGCGCGTTTTTGAATATCCACCACACCAAAGTGGTGTACTTACAGCACTGGCATGGCTGGTGCCACGTGAAACTGCTGCCGTCCCGGCGCGTTCTGTGTACACCATACAACCATACACCATGCCGCTCCATGCTCAGCCACATGCGTAAGATGCATGCGTGTTTAGCTGTAACCTGCCACCTGCACTTTTGGCAGAATTACCTTTGGCAGAATGACCGGGATCTTTTACGTGCTACTGCGGTAACACGGGGTGGAACGGATACCGAAATAAGTGTCAACACAGAAAGTTGACCCTGGAGAAGAAAATTCTCCCGCCGCTCCTGCTAGGACTCGAACCCGTGACCTTCCGATCACGAGTCCGGCGCTCTAACCACTGAGCTATCCCCGCTCCCCAGTTGAGGATCTGCTCTGGTGGAGTTTATATACCTTGCATTTACTCGTACCCCAGGTGAGAGTTACCGTTAGGCGACTCAGGTCTTTCTCTGTTGTTGTGTTTGCGTAACGAACTCCCTCATTCGGAAGGCAACTTAACTGTTGCAAAGAACAAATGTGTTTAAATATGAAATGCACTGCTTCATGTTAAGTCATATCGCAAGATAATATGCTCTTGAAGACTCTCTCTTTTTTCTACATCTTCTTTTTTAAATTGTTCTCTTCTCTCCATCGGATTTGCGCTGGTAGACCACCAGATCTAAATATAACGCCTCAACAATTAATTACTTCTTTTTTATTCTTGTTTTTCGACACTTCGAGCTAAAATTATAATACATCCTCTCAGTGTTATAAGCTATTATGCAAAAATTCATATCACATATCATATTACGTGAATTCAAGAGGAAAACTATATATGTTTTTACCCACGTTCAGTTGTAAGATATAAACCTCCGAGGAAGGCAGTTGTTCCGAACATTTGGGATTTTTAAGCCAACTTGTTTTTCTTTGATTTTGTGTTTTATATATATATATATATATATATATATATATATATATATATATATATATATATAGATAGATAGATAGATAGATAGATAGATAGATAGATAGATATACTGCGTTGGCTTTCCTTTCTCATCAAAAAGGTTGAGGTTTGTGGACACTGTCTTGTGATTTTGTCCATCACTTCCTACTGAAACCTTAAAATGGTTCTCATCGCTGCCCATCTTAATGCAGAAATCATTCTGGTGGTGACAGTGTAGCGATAGGCCTATACATACCCCCTTTTGTCCCCGTTCCTAATAAGCCTTATGGTTCTGTGGACGTTAAGCACCAGGTTTACTCTCTCTCTCTCTCTCTCTCTCTCTCTCTCTCTCTCTCTCTCTCTCTCTCTCTCTCTCTCTCTCTCTATATATATATATATATATATATATATATATATATATATATAGAGAGAGAGAGAGAGACAGAAGACAGAGACAGAAACCAGAAGAGAGGGAGTATAACAAAGTCTTATAATTATATATGTATGTATGTGTATCCAAATAAACTCACACTGTCGTCCATCGCCGGTGTAGCCCCGGTCACACTGACACGTCCAGCCATCTTTGCACTGAGCGTTCTTGCTGCATGGCGGTGTCTCCTCGTACCGCAGTTCTCCGTCTTCACAATACGCCTTCACCTCACAGGCCACCACCACAGCCCACTCTCCGTCCTGACACAGGCGGACACCGGTTGTGTATAGGGTACTTAGGTTATTTAGGCTATACGGACTAGTATGTAAGCCAGTATGTGTGTGTGTGTGTGTGTGTGTGTGTGTGTGTGTGTGTGTGTGTGTGTGTGTGTGTGTGTGTGTGTGTGTGTGTGTGTGTGTGTGTGTGTTTGTGTGTGGGATGGACTGGCATATTATACTACATTATTATCATGTTTTACTACCTTAAGAGTAAAGCTGTCGCCGCTGTCGGTGAGTACATTGCAGTGAGAGTCACATTCGGATTCCGGTACACATGCACCCTGACCGTTCAGTACATAGCCTTCGGTGCAGACGCACCCAGGCTCTACGAGGCTGGAAACGCACTGACTCTCTGCCTGCAGGTTTTGGCAGGTACGCTGGCACTCGGGTCGTCTGCTGTCGGACCATTCACTGTACTGTGAATCACACTGTGTGACTGAAATGAAAATACAAGTGCGCTGTGAATTTAGAACAAGCTGGTATTGTCAGTTTAGAATAGGTTCGATTGAGTCACCGGCTTGTACTTACACACACACACACACACACACACACACACACACACACACACACACACACACACACACACACACACACACACACACACTAGTACTACACACACACACACACACACACACACACACACACACACACACACACTACTATGCACACACACACACACACACAAACACACACACACACACACACACACACACACACACACACACACACACACACTAGTACTACACACACACACACACACACACACACACACACACACACAGACACACCTTTTAACACACACACACACACACACACAACACAACACAACACAACACAACACAACACAACACAACACAACAACACACACACACACACACACACACACACACACACACACACACACACACATACACACACCCCCACCACCCCACCACACCACAACACCACACACACACACACACACACACACACACCCACACCACACCACACCAACCCTAACCCTACACACACACACACACACCACCACCCTGGCCTGACCTTTTGCACACACACACACACACACACGCACACACCGCAGCTGACACAACCTGCCACCTGCACACACACATGATACGGACATACAACCTGACCTGACACGGCACAGCTTTTCCCACACACACACACACTAAAACCACGAACACCACCCTTACCACACCCAGCCGCACTTCTCCACGAATTATCCACAGTAATGTCAAGGTCTTCAAGCATGGCCTCGGCCATGAGTTCAAGGTCGCTGCACTGTGACCCCATGCGGTTGCACTGCCGGGTCAAGCAAGCGTAATAGGCTTGTCGCAAGTAGTTCAGATTGTCCACTTCCGTCGCAGAGCCTTTGAGTGGAGCCACGAAAGGACTGTCTGCGTTATCGGGGTTTAGCAAGCCGCACTTCCTGTCTGTAGAGAATTTCGACTGCTGTGCCGCCGTGCACTCCTTAAGATCTTGAACTCCACACCTGCAGAGCAAAATTAATGGGAACTACAGTAGGCTACAGTTATTCGCATCAAAACAGCGCCCCATTGTTATTGATTAATAAAACATGACACATGACAGATTTCAGCTAGCGGTCACCATTCGTGTGATGGTTGTTGCATCTAAATTCAGCAGAGTTGGCATCAATTCGGAAGTCGAGGTTTATGGACATGTAGTCGTAATTGCCGTGTTGTTAACTACGCCTGCCGCTGCTGTAACAACATATCTCCTCACTCTCCTCTTTGCTTTTCCATCTCTCTCATCCTCCTCCTCCTCCTCCTACTACTACTACTACTACTACTGCTGCTACTACTATCTACTACTACTACTACTGCTACTACTACTATACTGTTACACTGATAGTATGTTTGAAAACACATTTCCTTTTAAGGAGAATAAAGTATTACCTTATCTTGCTGCTGCTGCTGCTGCTGTTACTACTACTACTACTACTACTACTACTACACTGATGGTATATTTGAAAACACATTTCCTTTTAAGGAGAATAAAGTATTACCTTATCTTGCTGCTACTGTTGCTGCTGTTGCTGCTGCTACTGCAACTACTACTACTACTACTACTACTACTACTACTACTACTACTACTACTACTACTACTACACTGATGGTATGTTTGAAAGCAAATTTCCTTTTAAGGAGAACAAAGTATTACCTTATCTTGCTGCTCCTACTACTGCTGCTGCTGCTGCTGCTGCTGCTGCTACTACTCCTACTACTACTACTACTGCTACTGGGCGTAAAACGCCAAGGTACTTACTTACTACTACTACTAACTAAATAATACATTATTTGTTGAGCCCTACCCCGTTAAAGGCCTCTAGCCTTACACTTATTATCATCACCTTTTTAAATATTTTCTTCTCGCCAAAAAAGGAAATACACCCGAGAAGAAAAAAAAGGACCCGGTTTGTTGTTACCCTTCATCGTCCATCTGACCGTCAGCGTCTGGCACCCGCCACCTGTCGCCCCACTCAGCAGTGTTCGTGACGTCATCAGCTTCACCATCATAATCTCCACACAGGCCACACATCTTGCCGGCGTAGTTCTCTGGAACCACAACCTGAAACAGCGGTATTTAGCATAGTTATCTGACAGCATCGGTTGATAATGTACGTGACTCAATGCGTCTCGGGAAAGCAAGACGCAAGACGCAAAATTATCGATCAATCAATATATCTTTATTGCCACGTGTCAAGTCAAATGTAGGCCTGGATGCACGTGTTGAGGGCGTTCATAATCATACATAAAATCATTTACAATAACGTTAACAGGTTAACAACGTATATACTATAATAATACTCTCGACAACACACCAAATCCTCATAAATTAAATGCACAGTCACAGTAACCACTTCAATGCATCAGAATTAAGTCTTTACAGACTCTACGAATAATATTGTATCAGTATTGACACGACCAAAACAAAACAACAACAACAATGACAGCAACAACAACAAAATCTCTAGACATTATGTAGGTTAGAGGGAATGTTCAGAGGCGCTATTTGCTGGCTAAACTTGTTTAACCCATTCATACCACTGTCCCATATTCAGGACGCCTAACTGGTTTGTTTTTGGTCGTGTCAATGCTGATCTGTAAATCTGCAAGAACAATTCTGTGCGTGAATGGCCTGACAATACGCTGTTAGTGACGGTGTCGAGTATTATTATGGTAACCTGTTAACATTCTGATAATAAATGATTTATGTATGCGCCACTCAACACCTCAAGGCCATTGACTTTGTTGCAATGATAAAACATTGATTGATCGATGACCCCGTCTTGCGTCTTGCTCCCGAACATTAATCATCACGTATCGGCCGATACTGTCGATAATAGCAAACTACCGCTGTTTCGGGATGATTCGAAGACTACGCCGGCTGAATGACTGATGGCTGATGACGTCGCCAGACGCTAACGTCGAAGCAATTGTGAAAGGCGAAGCAGGTGCCTATTTCTCCAGATCTTCACTAACGAAAAATATTAAAAGGTGATGATAATAAGTAGTGAAACTGGTAGCTCAACATGTATTATTGGTCGTGTGGTAACAATCGTACAACTGGCGTTACCTTCCAGCTGTAATATGGTAGTAGAATGTGCTGGCGGCAACAGTGTAACTGCTGTGTGTAACAGGCTCAGGTAACGCGTTGCTCAGCAAGAAGATACAACTTTCTGCTTTGCTACCATCGGTGTGTGTAGTAATTAGTAATATTGGCGACAGTAATGTGTAAGCAGTTGCGGTAGCAGCTGTTTTAGCAGGCTGCTCAGGCGTGCTCTATTCTCCTTAAGAAAAGTATTGTTTTCAAATATTACCATCGGTCTTCAGCAACAATGTGGTGTGTGTGTGGCGGCAGCGTGCAGCAACAGATATGCTGTTCTCCTTAAAAAAGTAAGATTTTCAACGCTTACTGTCAATAATGTGGCGACAATGGCTGGCAGCAACAAAGTAATAATATTAATAACGAACAATGGCTCAATGTCAGTAATCAGTAATAGTGAGTAAAATGAGTAGGAGGAAGGAGGAAGGAAGGAAGGAAAAGGAAGAGGAAGGAAGGAAGGAAGGCTCAGCGCCGGCGCTGCTTTAACGACTCCCGGTGAGCCAGTTAACAACACGGCAATTGACTTTACGCAAACCTCGACTTCCAGGTGATGTAGCTCTGCTGAACTGAATGCAGCAACCATCACACACAGGTGACAGCGAAATCGTGTCTTGTCAGCAACAATGGGCATATACGATAACAGCGGCCTGCGCTGGACTCCCATTAGAGTTCAGATCTTAGGAGATGCGCGGCATTTTGCTGATCGAGGAAGTGCTAAACTGTGGCGAACGATCGCTGCCGCTCAGCTGCGACGTCAACTACTGGCGACCCCGGCGAATGCAGTGCAGCGACTATATTCATGGCCGGGCACTAGTATGATGCGTACTGAATGAATAGTGGGTGTTGAGGTGACTAGTTTTTATTTGCGTGAACACAGGCAATGACGATGATGTTGTCGACAGCTGATCAATATTAATGTAACATTGATGATGATGATGTGTATTGACGATGACAGTGTGTAAATCTGTTTGGCTGGTGTGGTGAATGATGTGATATTGATAATGTGGTGTTGTGTTGTGGTGGTGTGGTGTGTGTGTGTGTGTGTGTGTGTGTGTGTGTGTGTGTGGTGTTGTGGTGTGGTGTGGGGTGGTGTGGTGTGCGTGTGTGCAGTGTGTGTGTGTGTGTGTGTGTAATGTGTGTGTGTGTGTGTGTGTGTTGTTGTACATGTTGTGGTGTGGTGTGGTGGCAGTGACATGTATGTGTGTGTGTAGTATTATTAATGTGTTATGTTGTGTTCGTGTGTAATAGTAATATTAGTGTATTAGTAGTAGTAATAGTAATGTAATAATATTATTAGTAATGTAAATACTAGATGTAGTAATAGTAATTAATGTAGTGTAGTAGTAATGTGTGTGTATGTGTGTGTGTAAATGTGTGTGTGTTTGTGTGTGTGTAATATGTGTGTGTGTGTGTAGTGTGTGTAATGTGTGTGTGTGGCTGTTGTTATTAGTGTGTGGTGTATGCTGGCGCGCCTATTAGTAATGTGTGTGTATTAGTAATGTGTGTGTGTATTAATAATGTGTATGTGTAGTGTGCAAAATTACAAGCCAGTGGCTCAAATGAACCTATTCTTGTTCTAAATTCACAGCGCACTTGTATTTTCATTTCAGTCACACAGTGTGATTCACAGTACAGTGAATGGTCCGACAGCAGACGACCCGAGTGCCAGCGTACCTGCCAAAACCTGCAGGCAGAGAGTCAGTGCGTTTCCAGCCTCGTAGAGCCTGGGTGCGTCTGCACCGAAGGCTATGTACTGAACGGTCAGGGTGCATGTGTACCGGAATCCGAATGTGACTCTCACTGCAATGTACTCACCGACAGCGGCGACAGCTTTACTCTTAAGGTAGTAAAACATGATAATAATGTAGTATAATATGCAGATCATCCCATATTTTCCACACACACACACCACACACCTGCACACACATGCTGACACATGCTGGTCAGTATGGCCTAAGCTATTCTGCAGACGGTGTCACTGTGTCAGGACGGAGAAGTGGGCTGTGGTGGTAACTGTGGTGAGCGTGAAGATGAGGGCACTGCGGTACGAGAGACACCGCCATGGCAAAACGCTCAGTGCAAAGGTGGCTGGACGTCCAGTGTGACAGGGCTACCAGTGGAACAATATAAGTTCTTGGATATACTTATATAATTACTGACTTTGTACCCTCTCTCTGTTCATATAATATATATCACTGTCTCTCTGGCATCTCCTCTCTGTCTATATATATATATCTCTCTCTCTCTCTCTCTCTCTAGAAGAGAGAAGAAAGAAGAAGAAAGAGAGAGAAAGAGAGAGAGAGAAGAAGAAGAGAGAGAGAGAAAAAGAAAAAGGGGAAGAAAACCCGGGGTGTTACTCCACAGGGGTTTATTAGGAACGGGAAAGGGGGGGGGGGGGGGGGGGAGGGGGGGGGGAAATACCCCACCCGAAGGGTTTCTGCATTAAGAGGGGCCCGGGGGAAACCTTTTAAGTTTCATAAAATGATGGACAAAACGACATGCCCAAAAACCCTAAACCTTTTTGAGAAAAAGCCCGCAGAATTTTATTTTTTTTTTTATTTTATATATATATATATATATATTTTATATATATATATATATATATAATAAAACAAAAAAAAAAAAATTTCAAAAATTTGTTAAAAATGTTTCGGAGGTTTTATCTTTGAACGTTTGTTTTTCTTGTTTTTATAATTTTTGTGATATAATTTTTATAATAGCTTATAACACAAAGAGGATGTATTATAATTTTAGCTCAAGTGTCGAAAAAAAGAAAAAAAAAGGTAATTAATTTTGAGGCGTTATTTTAGATCGGTGGTCTACCAGCGCAAATCCGATGGAGAGAAGAGAAAAATTTTAAAAAAAGAAGAGAAAAAAAAATCTTAAAGGCAATTATTTTGGAAACTTAACAAACAGTGCATTTCTATTTAAACACTTTTTTCTTTGAAACAGTTGTTCCCTTTTGAATGGGGGAGTTCTTTCCCCAAAACAAAAAACAAAAACCGGGGCCCCAAACGGTGGTAACTCTCAGGGGCATAAATGAAAGGTGCATATTTTTCCCAACAGGGACCCCTCACCTGGGGGGGGATAGCTCAGTGGTTTTAGGCCCCGGCCGTGATCAAGGTCCGGGTTCAGTCCCACAGGGCGAGGAAATTTTTTTCCCCGGGGGCCCCTTTCTGTGTTGACCTTTTTCTTTCCCGTTCCCCCCCGTGTTACCGCTCCCAAAAGTGCGGTGGCAGGTTACAGCTAAAAAGCATCCCTTTGTGGCTGGGATGGAGGGCTGGTGATGGTTGTATGGTGTCCAAAAACGCGCCGGGGCGGCACATTTCAGTGGCACCAGCCATGCCAGTGCTTAAGTACACCACTTTGGTGCGGGGGATATTCAAAAACGCGCTATAAAAAACTAGCACTCCTATAGGATCAAATCCGAGCGCAGTGAGTCTGTTTGAGAGCGGAGAATAGCGTTATATAAAAGCGATCAACCACAGCAATAGCTTTGGACCGACTGTGACTGGCTCTGTTACACCACCGTTTCCCTGTACTTAGACAAGGAATTGTAACCTGGTGCAGGTGAGAGCGAGGTGGAGTGTCGGGAGGGCTACAGGGCGTCGGGGGCCGTGAAATGGGGACGACCCCCAAACCCCCCCAACACACACACACACCCACACACACACACACACACACACCACACACACCACACACACACACACCCCAAAAACACACACACACACACAAACACAACACCCCACACACACACACACACACACCACACACACAAACACACAACACCACACACACACCACCCCCCACAAACACCCAACACCCACACCAACCACAAACACCCAATCACACCACACCATACCCCTCCCCCTAAA
>JABMCL010002021.1:0-14063 GCA_018857735.1 Alviniconcha marisindica
AAAAAAAAATTAAATTTTTTTTTCGGGAAAAAAAGGGGTTCCTGGAAAAGGGGGGAAAAAAAGGAAAAAATTTCCGGTTTTTTTTTTTTTTTTTCCAAATGTTGGTTTTTTCCCCCCCTTTTGGGGGAAAAGGGCCAAAAACCCCCCAAAAAAAAAAAAAGGGGGGGAAAAAAAGAAAGAAAAAAAAAAAAAAAGGAAAGGGCCCCCCCATAAAAAAAAAAACACAAAAAAGGGGGCAAAGGGGGCCCAAAACAACCCCAAAAAAATAAAAAAAAAAAAAAATTTTAAAAAAAAAAAATTATTAAAAAAGGGGGCCCCCCCCCCCCCCAAAATTTTTAAAAAAAATTTTAAAAAAACCAAAACCCCAAAAAAAAAAAAAACCCCTATTTTTAAAAAATTAAAAGGGGGGGTTTTTTTTTTGGGGGAAAAAAAAAAAACCCCCCCCCAAAAACTTTTTTAAAAAAAAAATTTTTTTAAAAAAACAAAAACCCCCCCTTTTTTTTTATCCCCCTTTTTTTTTTTTTTTTTTAAACCCCCCTTTTTTTTTTGGGGAAAAAAAAAACCCCCCCCCCCTTTTTTTCCCTTTTTTTTTTTTTTTTTTTTTTTTTTTTTTTTTCCCTTTTTTTCCCCTTTTTTCCCCCCTTTTTTTTCCTTTTTTCCCCCCCAGTTCCCCCCTTTTTAAATTTTAAAAAATTTTATTTTTTTTCCCCCCCCCCCAAAACCCCCCCCTTTTTTTTGCAAAAAAAAAAAAAAAAAAAAACAACCCCCCCCCAAAAACCCCCCAAAAAAAAAGGGGGGGCAAAAAATGGGGGGCCCCGGGGAAAAAGGGGGGGGGCCCCTGGAACCCAAAAAATTGGGGGGGGGGTTTTTTTTTGGGGGGGGTTTTTCCCCCGGGGGGGTTTTTTTTTTTTTTCCCCCCCCCCCCCTTTTTTTTCCCCCAAAAGTTCCCCTTTTTTTTGGGGGTTTTTTTTTAAAAAAAAATTTTTTTCAGGGGTTTTTTTGGGGGGTTTTTTTTTTTTTTTTTGGGGGGGGTTTTTTTTTTTTGGTTTTTTGGGTTTTTTTTTTTTAAAAACCCAAAGGGGGGGGGTTTTTTTTTTTGGGTTTTTGGGGGCCCCGGGGCCCCCCAGGGGTTTCCCCGGGGGCCCGGCCCCCCATGGGGTTTTTAAAAGGCCCCGGGGAAAAAAGGGTTTTTTTTTTAAAAAAATTTTTTTCCCCCCCCTTTTTTTTTTTTTTTTTTCCCCCCCCCCTTTTTTTTTTTTTTTCCCCCCCCCAAAAAAAAAAAATTTTTTCCCCCCCCCCAAAAACCCCCCCCCCCAATTTTTTTGGGGGGGGAAAAAAAAACCCCCTAAAACCCCCCCCCCCAAACCCCCCCCCCCCCCCCCCTGCCCCCCCCAAAAAAAAAACCCCCCCCCAAAAAAAAAAACCCCCCCCAAAAAAAAAAAGGGGGTTTCAAAACCAAAAAACCCCCCCCCCCCCCGGGGGGGCCCCCCCCCCCCCCAAAAAAAACCCCCACCCCCAAACCCCCCCCAAAAAAAAAGGAAAAGGGTTTTTTTAAAAAGGGTTTTTTAAAAACCAAAAAAAAAAAAAAAAAAAAATTTTTTTGGGCCTTTTTTGGGAAATTTTCCCCCCCCCCTTTCCCCCCCCCCCCGGGGGAAAATTTAAAAAAAAAAAATTTAAAAAATTTTAAAAAAAAAAAAAAAGGGGGAAAAAAAAAAACCCCCCCCCCCCCGGTTTTTAAAAAAATTTTTTTCCCCCCCCTTTTTTTTTTAAAAAATTTAAAAAAAAATTAAAAAAAAAAAAAAAAAGGGGTTTTTTTTTTTTAAAAACCCAAAAAAAAAAAAATTTTTTTTTTTAAAAATTTTTAAAAAAAAGGGGAAAAAAAAAAAAAAAAAACCCCCCCGGGGCCCCCCCCCCCAAAAACCCCCGGGGCCAAAAATTTTTTAAAAAAAAAGGGGGAAAAAATTTTAAAAAATTAAATTTTTTTTTTTAAAAAAAAAAGGGTTCCCCAAAAAATTTTTTTTTTTAAATTTTTTTTTGGGGGGTTTTGGGGGGGGCCCCGGGGGGGGGCGGGAAAAAAAGGGCAAATTCCAAAAATTTTTAAAATTTTTTAAAAAAAAAAAAAATTAAAACAATTAAAATTTTAAAAGGGGGGGGGGGTTTCCCCCCAAAAATTTTTTTAAGGGGTTTTTTTCCCCCCAAATAATTTTTAAAAAAAAGGCCCCCCAAACCCTTTAAACCCTTTTTTAAAAAAACCTTTTTTTAGTTTTTTAATTTTTTTAAAAATTTAAATTTTTTTTCCCCCAAAAAAAAATTTTTTTTAAAAAAAAGGGGGGCCCCCCCAAAATTTTTAAAAAAAAAAAATTTTTTTTTTTTTAAAAAAAATTTTTTTGGTTTTTTAAATTTAAAAAACCCAAAAAATTTTTTTTTTTTTCCGGAAAAAGGGGGGGGGAAATTTTCCTTTTTTTAAAAAAATTTTTTAAAAAACAAACAAAAGGGGTTTTCCCTTTTGGGGGTTTTTTTTTTTTTTTTTAAAAAAAAAATTTTCCCCCCTTTTTTTTTTAAAAAAAAAATTTTAAAAGGGGGGGTTTTTTTTGTTTTTTTTGGGGAAAAAAACCCCCCCAAAAAAAAAAGGGGGGGGTTTTTTTTAAAATTTTTGGGGCCCCCCCCCCTTTTTTTTTTTTTACCCTTTTTTAAAGGGAAAAAACCCCCCCCCCCCCAAAAAAAAAAAACCCCAAAAAAAAATTTCCCCCCCCCAAAAAAAAAATTTTTAAAAAAAAGGGTTTTTTTTTTTTTAAAAAACCCTTTGGGGGAAAAAAACCCCGGGGGAAAAAAAAAAAAAAAAAAACCCCAAAAAATTTGGGGCCCCCCAAAAAGGAAATTTGGGGGGGGCCCCGGGGGTTTTCCCCCCCCTTTTTTTTTTGGGGAAAAAAAAAAAAATTTTTTTTCCCAAAAGGGGAAATTTGGGGGTTAAAATTTCCCCCCCCCCGGGGGGAAAACCCAATTTTAAAAACCCCCCCTTTTGTTTTGGGGTTTTAAAAATTTTTTAAAAGGGGTGGTTTTTTAAAAAATTTAAAAAAAAATTTTCCCCAAAAAAGGGGGGGTTTTTTTTTGCCCAAAAAAGGGGGGTTTTTAAAAAAACCCTTTTTTTTTTTTTTTTTTGGGGGGGTTTTTCCCCCAAAAAAAAAAAAAAAAATTTTTTTTTTTTAAAGGGGGGGTTTTTTTTTTTTTTTTGGGGTTTTTTTGGGGTTTTTTTTTTTTTTTGGGGGGGGGGGGGGAAAACCCCCCAAAAAAAAAAAAAAAAAACCCCCAAAAAAAAAAAATTTTTTTTTTGGGGGGAAAACCCCCAAAAACCCCCAAAAAAAAACGCCCGGGAAACCCCCTTTTTTTTTCCCCCCCCCCCGGGGGGGCCCCCCCCCCCTTTTTTTTTTAAAAAAAAAAAAACCTTTCCTTTTTTTAAAAAAAATTTTTTTTTTGTTTTTAAAAAAATTTTTTTTAAAAAAAAAGGGGAAAAAATTTTTTGGGGTAAAGGAAAAAAAAAGAAAAACCCCAACCCCCCCTTGGGGGTTTTTTTTTTTGGGTTTTTTTTAAAAAATTTTAAATTTTAAGGGGGAAAAAAAATTTTTTTTAAAAATTTTTTTTTAAAAAATTTAAAAAAATTTTTTGGGTTTTTTTTTAAAAAAAATTTAAAGGGGGTTTTTTTTTTTTTTTAAAAAAAAAACCCCCCTTTTTTGGGCCCCCCTTTTAAAAAGGGGAAAACCCCCAAAAAAAATTTTTAAATTTAACTTTAAAATTTTCCCGGGTTTTTTTTTCCCCGGGGGCCCCCCCCCCTTTTTTTTTAAAAGGGTTTTCCCTTTTTCCCCCTTTTTTTTTTAAAAAATTTGGGGCCCCCCCAAAAAAAAAAAAAAATTTTTTTTTAAAAAAAAATTTTTTGGGTTTTTTTAAACCAAAAAATGGTTTTAAATTTTTAAAAATTTTTACCCCAAAAAAATTTTTTAAAACCCAAATTTTTTTTTTTTAAAACCCCTTTTGGGCCCCGGGGGTTTTTGTTTGGGGTTTTTTGGGGGGGTTTTTTTTTTTTTTTTTTAAAAAATTTTTTTTTTTAAAAAATTAAAAAAAAACCCCCCGTTTTTTTTTTTGGGGGGTTTTTTTTTGGGGCCTTTTTTTCCCCCCTTTTTTTTTTTTTAAACCCTTTAATTTTTTTTTAAACCCTTTTTAAAATTTTTTTTTTTTTGGGGGGTTTTTTTTAAATTTTTTTTTTTTGGGGGGGGGGGCCCCCCCCTTTTTTTTTTTTGGTTTTTTTTTTAAAAAAATTTTTTTTTAAAAATTTTTTTTTGGGGGGGGGTTTTTTGGGGGCCCCTTTTTTTTTTCCGGGCCCCCCCCAAAAATTTTTTTTTTAAATTTTTTTTTTTTGTTTGTGGGGGCATTTCTTTTTGGGGGGGTTTTTTTTTTTTTGGGGGGGGGGGGGGGTTTTTTTTTTTTTGGGGGGGGGGGGGAAAAAATTTTTTTGGGTTTGGGGGGTTTTTTTGGGTTTTTTTGGGGGGGGAATTTTTAATTTTTTGGGGGGGGGTTTTTTTTTTCCCCCCCCTTTTTTTTTTTTGGGGGGGGGGGGGTTTGGGGGGGGGGGGGCCCCCCCCCCTTTTTTTTTTTTTGGGTTTTTGGGGTTTTTTAAAAGGGGGGGGAAAAAGGGGGGAAAAAAAGGGGGGGGGGGGGGGGGGAAAAAGAAATTTTGTTGGGGGGGGAAAAAAAAAAATTTTTTTAAAAAACCCGGGGTTTGGGGGAAAAATTTGGGGCCCGGGGCCGGGGGCCCCCCCCGGGGGGGGGGGTTTTTTGGGGGGGAAATTTAAACCCCCAAAAGGGGGGAAAAAAAACCCCCAAAAACCCCCCCCAAAAAAAACCCCCCCAAAAAAAAAAAACCCCCGAAAAAACCCCCAAAAAAGGGAAAAAGGGGCCCCCCCCAAAAAAATTTTAAAAACCCCCGGGAAAAAAAAAACCCCCCTTCCCCCCAAAAAAAAGGGGGGGGGGGGGGGGGGGAAAGGGGGGGGGGGGGGGGGGAAGGGGGGGGGGGGGGTGGGGGGGGGGGGGGGGGAAAGAAAAAAACCGGGGAAAACCCCCAAAAACCCCCCGGGGGGAAAAAACCCCCCAAAAAAACCCCCGGGGGGGGGTTTTTTAAAAAAACCCCCCCCGGGGGTTTTTTTTTTCCAAAAAATTTTTTCCTTTTAGGGGGAAAAAACCCTTTTCCCCCTTTTTTTTTAAAAAGGGGGTTTTGGAAATGGGGGTTTTTTTTTTTGGGGGGGTGTTTTGGGGGGGGGGGTTTTGGGGGGGGGTTTTTTTTAAAGAAAAAAAAAAAAAAAAAAAAAGGGGGAAAAAAAAAAAAAAAAAAAAAAAAAAAAAAAGGGTTGTTTAAAAAATAAACCGGGATTTTTGGGGCCAAAAAAAACCGGGAAAAAGGAATTTAAAAAAAAAAAAAATTTTTGGGGGTTTTAAAAAAAAGGGTTTTTTTCCCCCAAAAATTTTTTGGGAAAATTTGGGGGAAAGGGAAAAAACCGGGTGGTTTTTTATTTTTGGGGGAAAAAAAATTTTTAAAAAAAGGGGGGGGGAAAAGGGGGGGGTTTTTTTTTTTAAATTTTTTTAAAAATTTTTTTTCCTTTTTGGTTTAAAAAATTTTTTTTTTAAGCCTGCTAACATGTCGCCCACCACAGGGTTGACCTCAACTCGTCTGAAGGGGGGGTGGGGGGGAGGTGGGGGGGGGGAGGGGGGGGGGGGGGGGGGGTCCGGGGGGGAGGGGGGGGGGGGGGGTGGGCGTCGGGTGTGGGGGGGGGGGGGGGGGGGGGGGGAGAGAAAAAAAACACAACTAGACCCAGGGTACGGTCCCACCCACACCGCCAAGGCCTCGCACCCGTCCTCCAAACTACACTTCTCAGGGTGTCCACGCCGTCTGTCAGGTCTCTGCCGACATGATCCCCACCCGTGCAAATCACGTTCATGACCTGTCAACGTCACTTCCGGTGGTGTTTTAGGCTTTGATGTCAGTTCGAGTCGCCGGGCGCATGTTGCCCTTTGACGTTTGACCTAGTTTTATTAAATGTGGTTAGCTGAAATATTGAAAGCTGGAGAGTACTAAGATTGTAGAAGCGCCACAGTGTCCGGAAGTACGCACATGAGCATTTCCGACAGTGGCACATCGGCCCCGGGTGAAAGAACTGAGAACTTGAGAAGAAGAAGAAGAGAAAACAAGAAAAAAACGAGAGAGAAAAAAGAAAAAAAGAAAAAAACTGAAAAGAAGAAAAAAGAAAAGAAAAAAAAAGCATCTGTCACTAATGATGATGCCGGCGAGTCAGTCATGCCGGTAATACTGAACCGGACTGAGAAGCGCGGCCGACTGACGTTAATAAAAACAATAAAAAAACAATAGATTGACGAGGATGTTGATGATAATGAAGTGGTGCTTAATTGTCCGTCCTCAGATGTCAGTTGCCGGACATATTAGCCGCCGGACAAGCTGTGAGCAATACCGAAGCATGGTTCAATATAGCTTTACGTCCACGAAACCAGAAGGCTCGTTAGGACGGACAGCCCAGGGCCTGAATTATGGTTGAGGATGTACCTCTGATGGAGCTGATGTACCTTGTATTTACACGCGTGCCAGGTGTGAGTTGTGCTATAATCATATGATATATATCTCTATATATATATATATACTTTATATATAATCTATATATATATATATATATATATATATCTATACTATGTGTGTTGTGTGTGTACCTGCATGTAATCATCTGTCTTGTGTTGTGTTTTGCTGTTGTTATGTACTATGTCGCTCTTCTCCATTGTCGTGTTAGCCTTTTTGTACGTCATTCTATCTTTCTTTTACGTCACGGCCGCCGTGTTACGCCGTGTTGCCGGTGATTGAGACGTCACTATGAGACGTCACTAGAGAGAAGGCGAGAGGGAATAACAACGACCTCTCGCATGTAACATCAAAAGGAAAAGAAGAACTAAAATCAGGAACCTCTGGCTGTGGCTCGTTTGTTGTTCCTTACCGTTCCACGAACCCGGCTGCAACTTCCACCGACCGGCATACATATATATATATATATTATTATTATTATTTTGCATGCTGGGTTATTTGGGTGTTTCCACAACCCACTGAACTCTGGCATGGATGAATGCAAGATCTTTAATGTGAGCAACGACTCTTCAGTGAGATGTGTGTGCGGCGTGGAGGCACACTGTCAGCCGCAACTGACAAAGAGCAAGTAGGCCTACTGGTGAATCTGCACGGGCCTTCACTCGGAAGAACTGGAAAAAAAACACGGGTTAGCTTATTGGTGAACAGGGCAGTTTGCCAGGGCAGGGTAGTTCGCTGCTTTTTGTTGTTGTTGTTGTTGTTGTTGTTGTTGTTGCTACTTTTCCTTTTCTTTTTTCTTTTTTTATCTACCACTTGAAATTTATTTTGGTTGTAAAGAACGATAACCACCAATTATGCCAAGTGTGCAGGGAGGAGTTATTACTTTATGTAAAACTCCCAGACAGAATATTGATACATTTTAACGGTTTTCACAACGATGTGTAATGAGTATTTTCATCTTAATGATACAATTTTCACTCTGAAAAAAAATAATGTCTAGAGCAATAATACCTTGTCATAGGCACATAAACAACAAAACTGATTGTTTATACTTTTAAATCCACAATTTCTAATTTCCACGATTCAAGATGGCAGTCACGAACACCGGCACCTTGACTCCTTTGATAGACTTTGAAAAATGATTGACGGGAGGTAATTGGGCCTGAGTGAATTATAATCGAAGACAGGGTAGGAAAGGAAGACAAAGTGGCCACGATGTACAGAGCGCTGTACGAGTACAAGAGTGTGCTGCCAGATTATTTGTCGTTCCGTGCCGGTGATCAGTTCACAGTAATTGACAGGATCAACAAAGACTGGTTTAAAGCGCAGAATGGAATGGGACAAATCGGCAATGTGCCGTGCAACTACGTGACACCTGTCCAGGTAATGTGTCTATTGTGTGTGTCAATTTTTTCTCCAAACTGTCCCAGTACGGAATACTTTCAGGTTTTAGCGTGCATCCAGTGATTGACAATTAAAGCTCCCAGAGCAGCTTTCTCAAATGACATTGCCTGAGCAAAAAAACAAACAAAACAAAGCAACAACAACAACAACAACAAAAAGTCAGTGACTGATAACTGTATCAGTGTATGCTGAGTGAGAGGTAAGGAAAAAAAATCCTCTTACAAGAACAGTGGATCGTCATAATCAGATTATGGTGAAGACTAAAAAGTCTGAGAAGTGAGAACATAAAAATTAAAAGTACAATACTAGTTACTACAATAGTACAAATAACTGGTTTAGATTATGCAGCATTAAAAAACAACAACTTTAGGCTCCATTGAGGCATTATCAATATCATTTTTAAAATTTTCAGTATCATTCCAACATGATCAGTCAACATACATGATACAATAAACTACAAACACATGAGCATGACAAGAATGTCAGTCATAACTCATATATAATTAAACTGTATGTAACTAAAATAATGTTGAATAATTTAGCCAAACCATCAGTTTATTTTCTCATTATTTCAACTCGATGTTTAAATTTTGACTTGAAATAGCTTGACACTTCTTTTTTTTTTTACTGAAAGCTCTTGTGTTACAACTATATTATACAAGTTGTAACTCATTGACTGGTATTTGTCTATCATGTACAGGTGAACCCTGAAGATGTGCTGAAGTTTGTGGACTGGTCCATTGAAGCCATTCATCTGCAGGCAGCCAGTGAGGGTGGAGGCAAATACACTCGTCAGCAGCGAGACACCCTGCAGTAAGCTGCTTGCCTTGCATAGAATGATAGATCTACAGACCACACACTGACACACATTCTTACTGTCTTCCTGTAGTCTTAGTTCGGCTTGGGCAGGGCATTTTGCAGTGAAAATGGCTGATTTTGCCTGAAGAACAAACCCGGGAAAGGGATTATTGATGATAATGAAATGAAAGAGCAAACATTCCTCTTTCCAATGGTACCACTGTAAATACCATTGGTACATCGGAAGTATTTTTAATTTAACAAAAAAAGAGAACAAATTCATTGCCGCTGCACGCTAAGCAACAACACTGTGAGCGGCCTTATACTGATAAGTGCTGGCACCGTCGTGGCTGCATTTTCACTGCTTGTGCTGTCGGTGATTTCGCTTCGACGATCATCGCAAAGACCGCCTCTGTTTTGGGTCGCGGGTCAAGCAAACCATAATGCAGCCAATCAGAAACTATATCAGTGGATAGAGGAAGTTGCGATTAACCAATCAAAGGTGGTTTCCAAAATTTCCGTTCATATGACGTTTGGCAACATCCGTTTGGAAATCGGCAAGATGTGTCGTCTGTTCCGGGAAGGATTTCACCGCATAATAAGGTAAGGTTTGAAACGTACATCAGAAGATAGCTTAGGGATTAATCTAACTCGCTCGTGCCTGCCTGATCAGTTTGTCAACTTCAGACTTCGATCGGGTTGAACTTGTTTTTTCACCCGTGGGTCTGCAAAAATTCATGAAATGATTTAAACAAAGTCTAAATAATTAGATTAATCCCTAAGCTATCTTCTGATGTACGTTTCAAACCTTACCTTATTATGCGGTGAAATCCTTCCCGGAACAGACGACACATCTTGCCGATTTCCAAACGGATGTTGCCAAACGTCATATGAACGGAAATTTTGGAAACCACCTTTGATTGGTTAATCGCAACTTCCTCTATCCACTGATATAGTTTCTGATTGGCTGCATTATGGTTTGCTTGACCCGCGACCCAAAACAGAGGCGGTCTTTGCGATGATCGTCGAAGCGAAATCACCGACAGCACAAGCAGTGAAAATGCAGCCACGACGGTGCCAGCACTTATCAGTATAAGGCCGCTCACAGTGTTGTTGCTTAGCGTGCAGCGGCAATGAATTTGTTCTCTTTTTTTGTTAAATTAAAAATACTTCCGATGTACCAATGGTATTTACAGTGGTACCATTGGAAAGAGGAATGTTTGCTCTTTCATTTCATTATCATCAATAATCCCTTTCCCGGGTTTGTTCTTCAGGCAAAATCAGCCATTTTCACTGCAAAATGCCCTGCCCAAGCCGAACTAAGACTACAGGAAGACAGTAAGAATGTGTGTCAGTGTGTGGTCTGTAGATCTATCATTCTATGCAAGGCAAGCAGCTTACTGCAGGGTGTCTCGCTGCTGACGAGTGTATTTGCCTCCACCCTCACTGGCTGCCTGCAGATGAATGGCTTCAATGGACCAGTCCACAAACTTCAGCACATCTTCAGGGTTCACCTGTACATGATAGACAAATACCAGTCAATGAGTTACAACTTGTATAATATAGTTGTAACACAAGAGCTTTCAGTAAAAAAAAAAAGAAGTGTCAAGCTATTTCAAGTCAAAATTTAAACATCGAGTTGAAATAATGAGAAAATAAACTGATGGTTTGGCTAAATTATTCAACATTATTTTAGTTACATACAGTTTAATTATATATGAGTTATGACTGACATTCTTGTCATGCTCATGTGTTTGTAGTTTATTGTATCATGTATGTTGACTGATCATGTTGGAATGATACTGAAAATTTTAAAAATGATATTGATAATGCCTCAATGGAGCCTAAAGTTGTTGTTTTTTAATGCTGCATAATCTAAACCAGTTATTTGTACTATTGTAGTAACTAGTTTTGTACTTTTAATTTTTATGTTCTCACTTCTCAGACTTTTTAGTCTTCACCATAATCTGATTATGACGATCCACTGTTCTTGTAAGAGGATTTTTTTTCCTTACCTCTCACTCAGCATACACTGATACAGTTATCAGTCACTGACTTTTTGTTGTTGTTGTTGTTGTTGCTTTGTTTTGTTTGTTTTTTTGCTCAGGCAATGTCATTTGAGAAAGCTGCTCTGGGAGCTTTAATTGTCAATCACTGGATGCACGCTAAAACCTGAAAGTATTCCGTACTGGGACAGTTTGGAGAAAAAATTGACACACACAATAGACACATTACCTGGACAGGTGTCACGTAGTTGCACGGCACATTGCCGATTTGTCCCATTCCATTCTGCGCTTTAAACCAGTCTTTGTTGATCCTGTCAATTACTGTGAACTGATCACCGGCACGGAACGACAAATAATCTGGCAGCACACTCTTGTACTCGTACAGCGCTCTGTACATCGTGGCCACTTTGTCTTCCTTTCCTACCCTGTCTTCGATTATAATTCACTCAGGCCCAATTACCTCCCGTCAATCATTTTTCAAAGTCTATCAAAGGAGTCAAGGTGCCGGTGTTCGTGACTGCCATCTTGAATCGTGGAAATTAGAAATTGTGGATTTAAAAGTATAAACAATCAGTTTTGTTGTTTATGTGCCTATGACAAGGTATTATTGCTCTAGACATTTTTTTTTTTCAGAGTGAAAATTGTATCATTAAGATGAAAATACTCATTACACATCGTTGTGAAAACCGTTAAAATGTATCAATATTCTGTCTGGGAGTTTTACATAAAGTAATAACTCCTCCCTGCACACTTGGCATAATTGGTGGTTATCGTTCTTTACAACCAAAATAAATTTCAAGTGGTAGATAAAAAAAGAAAAAAGAAAAGGAAAAGTAGCAACAACAACAACAACAACAACAACAACAAAAAGCAGCGAACTACCCTGCCCTGGCAAACTGCCCTGTTCACCAATAAGCTAACCCGTGTTTTTTTTCCAGTTCTTCCGAGTGAAGGCCCGTGCAGATTCACCAGTAGGCCTACTTGCTCTTTGTCAGTTGCGGCTGACAGTGTGCCTCCACGCCGCACACACATCTCACTGAAGAGTCGTTGCTCACATTAAAGATCTTGCATTCATCCATGCCAGAGTTCAGTGGGTTGTGGAAACACCCAAATAACCCAGCATGCAAAATAATAATAATAATATATATATATATATGTATGCCGGTCGGTGGAAGTTGCAGCCGGGTTCGTGGAACGGTAAGGAACAACAAACGAGCCACAGCCAGAGGTTCCTGATTTTAGTTCTTCTTTTCCTTTTGATGTTACATGCGAGAGGTCGTTGTTATTCCCTCTCGCCTTCTCTCTAGTGACGTCTCATAGTGACGTCTCAATCACCGGCAACACGGCGTAACACGGCGGCCGTGACGTAAAAGAAAGATCGAATGACGTACAAACGGAACAGCGACACTGAGAGCGACATAGTACATACAACACAAACACAACACAATGTGCAGATGCACTCGGTACCCACACACACAAAACACACATATATATATATATAGTATATATATAGTATATATCATATAATATATATATATATATATATTATATATTGAATATATATATATATATATATAAAGTTTTAAATATGTATATATGTGTGTGTGGGTACATACAGTACATCAGATCCTAGAGGTACATCCTCAACCATAATTCAGGCCCTGGGCTGTCGTCATACGAGCCTTCTGGTTTCGTGTGCGTAAGCTATATGAACCATGCTTCGGTATTGCTCACAGCTTGTCCGGCGGCTAATATGTCCGGCAACTGACATCTGAGGACGGACAATTAAGCACCACTTCATTATCATCAACATCCTCGTCAATCTATTGTTTTTTTATTGTTTTTATTAACGTCAGTCGGCCGCGCTTCTCAGTCCGGTTCAGTATTACCGGCATGACTGACTCGCCGGCATCATCATTAGTGACAGATGCTTTTTTTTTCTTTTCTTTTTTCTTCTTTTCAGTTTTTTTCTTTTTTTCTTTTTTCTCTCTCGTTTTTTTCTTGTTTTCTCTTCTTCTTCTTCTCAAGTTCTCAGTTCTTTCACCCGGGGCCGATGTGCCACTGTCGGAAATGCTCATGTGCGTACTTCCGGACACTGTGCGCTTCTACAATCTTAGTACTCTCCAGCTTTCAATATTTCAGCTAACCACATTTAATAAAACTAGGTCAAACGTCAAAGGGCAACATGCGCCCGGCGACTCGAACTGACAATCAAAGCCTAAACTGATTTCACCACCGGAAGGACGTTGACAGCGTCACTGAACGTGATTTGTCACGGGGCGATCATGTCCGGCAGACTGACAGACGGCGTGGACACCCTGAAAGTGTAGTTTGGGGGAGGGGTGCGGGGCCCTTTGGGCCGGGTTGGGGGTGGCCCGTCCGGGTCTAGTTTTTCCCCCCCCCCCCCCCCCCCCAGAAGGGTTAAAACTGTCAGTCCCTGCTTAAAAGGTAACAGGCCGTAGGCACGAACTTACCATGTGACCGGTCCGTTGCCGGGGCGGCAGGGGTGATTTTTTTGGGGGTTTGTGTGTGTTGTGTGTGTGGTTGTGTTTGGGGGTTTTTGTGTACCCCTTTTTTCAAGGGTGGTTGAAGAAGTTATTGGGGTTTTGTGGGGGGGGGGAGCCATAGGGGGGTCAGTAGTCTTCATCAGTGTTAGTGTCACGGCCGGTCAGAGAAAAAAAACTAACGGGGAGGGTAAAGCAACCACATGCACAGAAATACTTTCTCTCTCTCTCTCTCTCTCCTCTCTCTCTCTTCTCTCTCTCTCTCTCTCCCCCCCCCCCAAAACCACACACACACAAACACCACACACCCACCACCACACACACCACACCCACACACACACACCCACCCACACACCACACCCACCCACCACCCCCCACCACCACACACACACACACACAAAAAACAAACCACAAACACACCACCACACACACCCACACACACGTAAATGACACACACACACATACCCCCCCACCCAACACACACACACCCCCACCCACCCCACACCCCCACACAAACAACAAAACCAATGGGCACCACACACCCACACACCACCCACACAAAAACCCCCACACACCTGACCCCACCCACCCCGGCCCCACACACCACACACACACACACACACACAACACACACCACACCACACACACACACACTGACACACAAACAACCCCAAAACCACATAAACCCCCCACACCAACCAAAAACCCTAACCCAAATTT
>JABMCL010001742.1:0-5000 GCA_018857735.1 Alviniconcha marisindica
TTGATTATTATTTTCCCAGCTGCTCTCGGGTCATGTAGACATTGTGGTCGAGCTTATTTTGCTCATCGCTTCACATCACGGCCAGCTTTTATCTTTCTGCTGGCAATACTGATACCCCGCCGATGTTGTTGTTGTTGTTTTTGTTTTTTTGTTTTTATTGCAGGTTGCTTCACTGTGTGCACCGCACACTGGCGTTAGAAGTAAAGTAGAATGTCGGCTCCTAATTGAAGTTGGCTAATTAAAAGTGGAAATACACAACAGTTCCTCTCTCTCTCTCTCTCTCTCTCTCTCTCTCTCTCTCTCTCTCTCTTCTGCATTAGCCAACACTCATTACTTTGTCGTCATCTACCACCATAATGTCTCATTATCCCGGTGTGACTGTTTTGGTCCGCTTTTCTTTTGTTTTATGTTTTTTTAGTTTTTTGTTTGTTTGTTTGTTTGTTCGTTTGTGTGTTGATATCTGTCTTGTTTGTCTGTGTGTTTTGCTGTTTGTATGTCTTATTTTGTCTGTCTTTGTGTGCATAAAATTAACTCTGTTATTTGGGGTTTGTATATGGTTCAAATCACTCTCATCTTTCTCTCTTCTCCCCTCTCTCTCTCTCTCTCTCTCTCTCTCTCTCTCTCTCTCTCTCTCTCTCTCTCTCTCTTTAACACTGGCTGTCATCTTTGTTTGAAATGTTGGTTATGTAGCTCAAAAGGGTGTGCGGCACTTTGATTGTAACATAACATAATTGATGTAGTACGAGGCAAACAAGACTACAGAACGATCATTTGTGTTTTATTCCATGGATTCATCAAATTGTCAAAACAATTCTGCGAGCATTCTGTGGAGAAAAGTATGATTTACTGCTTCTGAAGTTTAACGACTTGCGCACCACTGGTGCTGAACAATTTATTTACTGTACATTGTTTCGTTTTATTTTATTTTATTGTCTTATACCTTTCATTATTACTCTTCTCTCTCTACCTCCTCGTCTCTCGTCTCGTCGTCTAGCTCTCGTCTGTCTGTCTGTCTGTCTGTCTCTCTTCTTCTCTCTCTCTCGATACTTTTTCCGTTTTTCTTGTGTTTGTTTTGTGTTTGTTGTTTTGTATGGGGTGTTTGTGGTTTTCTTGTTGGTTGCTGTTTTGTTTTGTTTGTTTTTAGGAGTCGTTTCTTTCTTTTTCTGTTTCTTTGTCTAGTCTGTTTGTTTAGTTGTTGTTAACTGTTTTTTTAGGAGGTATGTGCATGTTTATAATCATACCATTTGTAATGGGTCAAGTGGCCTTCTACAATAAAACATTCTGAGTTCTCTCTCTCTCTCTCTCTCTCTCTCTCTCTCTCTCTCTCTCTCTCTCTCTCTCTCTCTCTCTCTCTCCGCCACAGGAGCGGCGCGGACTGAACTATCCCGACTTGTTCTCAATCCTGGTTGACTATGACAGGCTCAGACAGAAAGTCGGATTATTCTTATCTCTGTTTCGCGGCTGTACGGAAAGATACGCTGATTCTGACAGACCCCTAAGTTGCCACGGCCCTGCAGCGGTGGATGCTGGTCACAAGACGACACTGACCAAATCCACGCGTGTTCGTGACTGTCTTCCTAAACACGCAGAATGCACAAATTGCTACGCACGATAACATTTCTCTGCGGCATTAAATGTCTCTCGTTCTGGCGCAGTTTCGGGTCGGGTGAGGATTAAAGGCTCGGGACGATTATAGGTACCCTAGATACCCTACCCAGAAGACCCTCCCACCCATCTACCCCGACACTCTGTTACTTCAACATAGTTCCACCGCTCTACACAGCCCGTCCCACCGCTCTACACCGCCCATCTCACCATTTTACACCGCCCGTCCCACCACTCTACACCGCCCGTCCCACCACTCTACACCGCCCGTCCCACCACTCTACACCGCCCGTCCCACCACTCTACACCGCCCGTCCCACCTCTACACCGCCCGTCCCAACACTCTACACCGCCCGTCCCACCACTCTACACCGCCCGTCCCACCATCCCTCTACACCGCCTCGTCCCACACTACACCGCCCGTCCCACCACTCTACACCGCCCGTCCCAACACCTTACACCGCCCGTCCCATCACTCTACACCGCCCGTCCCACCACTCTACACCGCCCGTCCCACCACTCTACACCGCCCGTCCCACCACTCTACACCGCCCGTCCCACCATTCGACACCGCCGGTCCCACCAGTGTACACCGCGAGTCCCAACACCTTACACTGCCCGTTCCACTACCCTACACCGCCCGTCCCACCAATGTACAACAACCGTCCCAACACTCTACACGGCCCGTCCCAACACTCTACACGGCCCGTCCCAACACTCTACACTGCCCGTCCCAACACTCTACACCACCCGTCCCAACACTCTACACCGACGTCCCAACACTCTACACCGCCCGTCTCAAAAAAATCACACCTCCCGTCCCACCATTCTACACCGCCCGTCCCACCAGCGTACACCGCCCGTTACAACACCTTACGCCGACCGTCACAACACCTTACGCCCCCCGTCACAACATCTTTCGCCGCCCGTCACAACACCTTACGCCGTCCGTCACAACACCTTACGCCGCCTGTCCCAACACATTACTCCGCCCGTCACAACGCCTTACACAGCCCGTCACAACGCCTTACACAGCCCGTCACAACACCTTACGCCGCCCGTCACAACACCTTACGCCGCCCGTCACAACACATTACACCGCCCGTCACGACACATTACACCGCCCGTCCCAACACCTTACGCCGCCCGTCACAACACATTACACCGCCCGTCCCAACACATTACACCGCCCGTCCCAACACATTACACCGCCCGTCACAACACATTACACCGCCCGTCACAACACCTTACACCGCCCGTCCCAACATTTTACACCGCCCGTCCCAACACCTTACACCGCCCGTCCAAACCACATTACATCGCCCGTCACAACACATTACACCGCCCGTCACAACACATTACACCGCCCGTCACAACACATTACACCGCCCTTCAAAACACATTACACCGCCCCCCTGTCACAACACATTGTAACACTCCGCCCTTCACAACACATTACACCGCCCGTCACAACACATTACACGACCCTTCACAACACATTACACCGCCCGTCCCAACACATTACACCGCCCGTCACAACACATTACACCGCCCGTCCCAACACATTACACCGCCCTTCACAACACATTACACCGCCCGTCACAACACATTACACCGCCCTTCACAACACATTACACCGCCCGTCCCAACACATTACACCACCCGTCACAACACATTACACCACCCGTCACAACACATTACACCGCCCGTCACAACACATTACACCGCCCGTCCCACCACTCTAAACCGCTCGTCCCAGCACCATACGCCGCCCGTTCCAACACTTTGCACTGCCCGTTCGATACTTAAACCGTATCTAGAAGTTATTCTCGTTCTGTTGTGCACTTAAAACCTTTTCCTTGCAGGAGAAATTAGCATGTCAATGTTAATGGTTTTGCTTTTTAGTTTTTTGTTTTTTTATGTTGTTGTGTATTTCTTACGCACGGTGCAGATTTTTACGATGCAGATTCTGGAGAAAGGTCAAAAGAATTCTCGCAGAAAAACGATTGCCTATATATATATATAAAATGTGCCCCATGGTTTAAAGAGTAATTTCAATAGGACAGTCGGAGAAGGAAACAAACAGAAGGGCAACTGATGAGACACCCTGACGTCTCGAACGTACTTTTTTCTTTTTTCTTTTATCTCTCTTTTTTCTTTTCTTTTTCTTTTTTTCTTTTTTTTCCCCCCTGTTCCCTTCAAACAAATCCTGGTCGCCAATTATATAAGTCAGCACAGTGAAAGGTCCACTTCTCTAAGACTAATTTCGACTCAGCACGTCGTCTTTAATGAGATGTTTGATTTGTTCGTGTAACGGCTACCTTACAGACCCAATTGCCGCCATTGCCCTTTGCCCACCAGACATCTGCCAACAGAGAACCGGAAATGAACGTCTTGGTGCCCGGATGTGTGAAATGGGTCACCCGAGTCATACGTCTTCAGTTTGAGTTGTCCTTGTCAATGAGGAGAACCTCTGCGTTTGTAAAACGTCGGTGACAGGCAATTTGTACCTACATTAATTTACCCTTGCTGCGCAGACGTGGCTCTCGCTGTGATTCGATTATCTTGATCTCTCTGTGTGTGGAATAGTCTGCTCTGGAGTTACTGACAAAGTCACGAAAGTGAGTTCTCTGAACTATATCCGGATTTCTTATTTCGTTTTGACTCTCTCTCTCTCTCTCTCTCTCTCTCTCTCTCTCTCTCTCTCTCTCTCTTCTCTCTCTCTCTCTCTCTCTCTCTCTTCTTCCATTCTCTTTCTTTTACATTTTATTTAACAGCTCATCGCCCCTCACACCCCTCCTCTTGTTTTTCATTTTGTTCTCATTGTTTTGTTTATTGGATTTGTTTTGTTTAGGTTTGATTTCTAACTCAATTTTGTTGAACCGTTTGGTTGCGTTGTTATTGTGTCAAGGAGACTGGCATTCGTTACTAAGCCTCTATTTCTTTCTATCTCTGTCTGTCTGTCTGTCTGTCTGTCTGTCTGTCTGTCTGTCTGTCTGTCTGTCTGTCTGTCTGTTTGTCTCTCTCTCTCTCTCTCTCTCTCTCTCTCTCTCTCTCTCTCTCTCTCTCTCTCTCTCTCTCTCTCTCTTCTCTTTTCTGTCAATCTCTGTCTCTCTCAATCTGTCTGTCTCTCTCTCTCTCTCTCTCTCTCTCTCTCTCTCTCTCTCTCTCTCTCTCTCTGCCTTCATTCTAACTGATTTCTCTCCTAATGGCAGGAGACCATAACATAAAAATACGATTGATAAAAATGTAGGCATCCGTTTGACATTCTACCGATAGTAAAGCTACACACGAGTGCAATCGCGAGCTTATACGTGCATCAGCTCTTTCCCTGTCATATCAAGCAAACGGTCGATCACTATTCGAACCTCGTCGCCATGCTTCAAAGGCAAAAG
>JABMCL010001742.1:15000-30000 GCA_018857735.1 Alviniconcha marisindica
TGTTTTTCTTTCTTTCTTTCTTTCTTTCTTTCTTTCTTTTTTGTGGGCGGGTGGTGCGGGGTGTGGGGGGTGGGGGGGGGGGGGGTGAGGAGGATTTTCTAGCTCGTTGGTGGGTAGTCTATGTACCCAAAACCTAAAGAAGTACAGATGCTGCTTTTAGTGCGTTTTTGTGTGGTTGGTTTTTTTTCCTCAAGCTTGTTATTTGGTATTTCCAGTGAGCCGCAAACATCTCAAATTCATTAAGGCAAAATAAAAGTCTTGTTGAGGTCGTAGTGCTACCCAGCTTAACACTCAAGAGGTCACCCGGTATGAATTATACACTTGGACATTGAGAAATGTATTCCACACGATGAGAGGACTGTGTGTTCACCGGATTGTATCACCCTCCAGATGGGCAGCCACACATCGCCTTCGGATGATTGTTCTCAATTTCTGACCGGTGGAAACTGTTATGCAAGATCCAAACACATAAAAGATTCAAAAGAATGGTATTTATTAGGACAAAAACACAATCTGCAAATTTTCGGGGTAATCCTCTTCGTCAAGCTACAAAACGACACTTAAACAACAGTTAAACGGTGAAAAACTATGAAAAATGACATGAAAAGCTAAATCACTTATCTGTTTTTTTGGTTGAGCAATGTTGTTTTCCTGTCCATTGCTTGGAAGAATGTTCTAAGAAGAAGCTTTTCATCTCACTTTTTCATCGTTTTTCACCGTTTAACTGTTGTTTAAATGTCGTTTTGTAGCTTGACAAAGGGGATTACCCCGAAAATTTGTAGATTGCGTTTTTGTCCTAATAAATAGCATTCTTTTGAACCTTTCATGCGTTTGGATCTTGTTTTAGAACGCTAGCAGTCATTTTTGTTTCAGGTTTTTGTTTGAGTGTTGCTTTACGTCCACAGAAACCGTGGGCTTATTAGGGAAGGGGTTCGGGGTTTTGTTATGCAAGAAGCTTTTATGGCTGAAGATCTTATTCTGTGTTTGAAGAGGACTGGTGGAAAATAAAGTTGAATGACATCCAAAGGCAAGAATTACAAAAGCAGGATTAGGTGTCAGGAGGCAAAGCACTCACTAAGGTATACTAGTCCTGGCGTGTTCCAAGTTTTAAAGACAGAACGTCTGACAGTTTTGCCTTCTCGGTAGAGGGCTGGAGGGAAATAAAGCTGAATGACACCGAAAGACAAGAACTAGAAAAACAGAATTAGGTGGCAGGAGGCGAAGCACTCACTGAAACTATAGGCTATACTTACCCTGACAAGGTCCAGGTTTTAAAGACAGAATGTCTGATAGCTCTGACTTCTCAGTAGAGGGGACTGGGTCTTGTTTTAAAGATAGAATGTCTGATAGCTCTGCCGTTTCAGTAGAGGAGACCCAGGTTTTAAAGACAGAATGTCTGATAGCTCTGCCGTTTCAGTAGAGGGGACTGGGTCTTGTTTTAAAGACAGAATGTCTGATAGCTCTGCCGTTTCAGTAGAGGAGACCCAGGTTTTAAAGACAGAATGTCTGATAGCTCTGCCGTTTCAGTAGAGGAGACCCAGGTTTTAAAGACAGAATGTCTGATAGCTCTGCCGTTTCAGTAGAGGGGACTGGGTCTTGTTTTAAAGACAGAATGTCTGATAGCTCTGCCGTTTCAGTAGAGGAGACCCAGGTTTTAAAGACAGAATGTCTGATAGCTCTGCCGTTTCAGTAGAGGAGACCCAGGTTTTAAAGACAGAATGTCTGATAGCTCTGCCGTTTCAGTAGAGGAGACCCAGGTTTTAAAGACAGAATGTCTGATAGCTCTGCCGTTTCAGTAGAGGGGACTGGGTCTTGTTTTAAAGACAGAATGTCTGATAGCTCTGCCGTTTCAGTAGAGGAGACCCAGGTTTTAAAGACAGAATGTCTGATAGCTCTGCCGTTTCAGTAGAGGAGACCCAGGTTTTAAAGACAGAATGTCTGATAGCTCTGCCGTTTCAGTAGAGGAGACCCAGGTTTTAAAGACCAAATGTCTGATAGCTCTGACGTTTCAGTAGAGGAGACCCAAGTGTTAAAGACAGAATGTCTGATAGCTCTGCCTTCTCAGTAGAGGGGACCCAGGTGTTAAAGACAGAATGTCTGATAGTTCTACCTTCTCAGTAGAGGGGACCCAGGTTTTAAAGACAGAATGTCTGATAGCTCTACCGTTTCAGTAGAGGGGACCCAGGTTTTAAAGACAGAATGTCTGATAGCTCTACCGTTTCAGTAGAGGGGACCCAGGTTTTAAAGACAGAATGTCTGATAGCTCTGCCTTCTCAGTAGAGGGGACCCAGGTTTTAAAGACAGAATGTCTGATAGCTCTACCGTTTCAGTAGAGGGGACCCAGGTTTTAAAGACAGAATGTCTGATAGCTCTACCGTTTCAGTACAGGGGACTGGGTCCTGTTTTAAAGACAGAATGTCTGATAGCTCTGACTTCTCAGTAGAGGCGACCTATTTCTGTACTTACAAGCGCTCTGCTTCTGATACTCTCAGCCTCCAGATTCCTTGTACCAGACTCTCCACTGTCGGTTCCCGTGCCTTTTCCGTCTTCGGTCCCTCTACATGGAATGACCTTCCGCTCCCTCTCTGCAAGACACACTCTGGCTTGACTCCGAATCCAATCTCAGAACATTTGTTTTCCGAAACAATACACCTGCTACATTCTGCCCTCTCGCGGTGCCATTTTCCTCTGCCATAAGACCCTGTTCGTTGTCTGTGTAAGTTTGGGTTCCAAATTGTCTATAGTGTACTCCTGTGTGCGAGCGCCCGTGTGTAGGAGGAGAGAAAGACAGAGACAGAGACAGAGACAGAGAGGAGGGGTGAGTGGGACAGAGAGAGGAAACGAAGCGAGAGTTACAGAGAGAGACAGAGAGTGGAAGAGAGCGTAGGAGAGAGAGGGAGAGACAGACAGGTGAGAGAGTAAGTAACTTGGTGTTTTACGCCCAGTCAACCATTACGGTTATATCAGGGCGAGACATGTGAGATAGGGAGAGACAGATGTAGAGACAGACAGGTGAAAGAGGGAAAGACAGATGTAGACAGGTGAGAGCGGGAGAGACAGATGCAGAGATAGGTGAGAGAGGGAGAGACAGATGTAGAGACAGACAGGTGAAAGAGGGAGAGGCAGATGTAGAGACAGACAGGTGAGAGAGGGAGAGCAGATGTAAAGACAGACAGGTGAGAGAGGGAGAGGCAGATGTAAAGACAGACAGGTGAGAGAGGGAGAGACAGATGTAGAGATAGACAGGTGAGAGAGGGAGAGGCAGATTAAAGACAGCAGGTGAAAGAGGGAGAGACAGATTAAGATAGACAGGTGAGAGAGGGAGAGGCAGATGTAAGACAGACAGGTGAGAGAGGAGAGGCAGATGTACAGACAGAGAGGTGAAAGAGGGAGAGGCAGATGTAGAGACAGAAGGTGAAAGAGGGAGAGGCAGATGTACAGACAGAGAGGTGAGAGAGGGAGAGGCAGATGTAAGACAGACAGGTGAGAGAGGGAGAGGCAGATGTAGACAGGTGAGAGAGGGAGAGACAGATGTAGACAGGTGAGAGAGGGAGAGACAGATGTAGAGACAGACAGGTGAGAGAGGGAGAGACAGGTGTAGAGACAGACAGGTAAGAGAGGGAGAGGCCGATGTAGAGACAGACAGGTGAGAGAGGGAGAGATAGATGTAGAAACAGACAGGTGAAAGAGGGAGAGACAGATGTAGAAACAGACAGGTGAAAGAGGGAGAGGCAGATGTAGAGACAGACAGGTGAAAGAGGGAGAGGCAGATGTAGAGACAGGTGAGAGAGGGAGAGACAGATGTAGAGACAGACAGGTGAAAGAGGGAGAGACAGATGTAGAGACAGACAGAGCAAGATTGAGAGGGAGAGAGAGAGAAACAGACGTAGAGACAGACCCGGATAAATAGAGAATGAGAGAGGGGAGAGGAGAGAGAGAGAGTAGACACTTAGGGGTGAGAAAGAGAAAGCCCGGAGAACAGCGGGGGGGGGGGGGGGGGGGGGGGAGGAAGGAGCGGGGTGGGGAGAGAGAGAAACAAAGACAGACAGATAGACGGAGCGAGAAAATCAGAGACAAAGAGACAAGGCAGAAACAGATACAGAGACAGACAGCGAGACTGAGGCACGTAGTCAGAGACAGAGAGGCAGACAGAGACTGATAGAGACACAGTGCGTCAGAGACAGCCGAAACAGAGACAGACAGCAATACAGAGACAGAAAGCAAAACAGACAGCGAGACAGACACAGAAATAGACAGCGAAACAGATACGGACAGAGAGACAGCGAGACAGGGAGAGACAACGAGACAGAGACGGACAGCGAGACAGGGAGAGACAGCGAGACAGAGACAGTAACACAGATAGGGACAACGAGACAGCGAGACAGGGAGAAACAGCGGGAGAGAGACAGACAGCGAGACAGAGACAACGAGACAAAGAGGGACAGCGAGACACAAAGAGAGACAGCGAGACAGGGAGAAACAGCGAGGCAGAGAAAGACAGCGACACAGAGGCAGAGAGAGTGATACGTACAGTGGCAGCAGCACAGAACTCAGCTGTCCGCAGTGACCCAGCAACCCAGAGTGAAGCGGAGACCACCAGCAACTGACCTCTGGCAGAATTATCTCGCTCTGACATCGCTCAGGTCGAGGAAGTGCATCTGGCTGCCGACGTCCGTTGCCAATAATAATAATAATAACGATAATGATAATAATCAGTAATGACATACAATTCCCAAAGTGGACTCGTGACCCACACTGGAACTCGCATTTGTGAAATGTGCAGCGTGGCTGCCATCATCAGAAGCGATGGACTGTGGCCAAGAAGAAGGAGGAGGAGGAGGTGATGGTGGTCCACATGAAGAACGAGAATTCTTTTAAAGTGCTATTCTCTAGATAGACAGAGTTAAACTCACTACGCAGCGCGAACATAATTATGCTGCAGAGATGCCCACTTCTGCAGACAGCAAGAACAAATGTGTGGCCAACAGCAGTCCAGCTACACACCAAACTCTACGGCAGCAAGAAGGAACTGGAGAAGACAGCTACATTCGTCTTGCAGACTGGACTCTCAATGTAGCGGCGATCGAGAAGAAGAAAAAGAAGAAAAAGAAGAAGAAGTAGAAGAAGAAGAAGACTACGCACCGCAGTACATGCAACTTTTGTCAACAACAGTTCCATGTAACAAAGAAGCCAGGAACATCTACTAGAGAAGACAATTGTGTGAACTAATTGCTTCACTCCTACTCTACCATAAAGACACCGCGGAGCAGTGGGTTCGTTTCCCGGAGTCCTGTGGCCCAAATAGGCTTCAAAAGGTAACCTGTCTGGTAATTTGCCGTGTCTCCAGGAGAGAAAGCTCGGCCCAGTGACAAAAGAATGGGGGCGCCAACTTGTTTCAAAGCTGTAACGGAACGTTTTTATTAAGTAAACATGGTGCTTAACGTCCACAGAAACCATAAGGCTTATTAGGGACGGGGAGAAGGGGGGGAAGGGGGTATGGAGGTGGGGGGAGAGGGAGATGAGGGAGATTATATACCTATCGCTACACTGTCAGCACCATAATGACTCCTGCATTAAAATGGGCAGCGATGAGAGCCATTTTATTGTTTCAATAGGAAGTGATGGACAAAGTCACAGGACAGTGCCTACAAACGACAACCTTTTTGAAGAGAAAGGAGAGCCGAAGCGGTATCGAACCGAGGTCCTTCCGCTTACCAACCTAACGCCTTACCGCTAGGCCAAACCGGCTCACGGGAACATTTTTATCCCTGACTCATAATCTATACTGTCAACCTGGCCCTCTTTCCATGAGCGGGAGTTCACCGAAATAAAATGTGTCTGAACCGTCGGATACACCTGCTGGAGATCGAAAGAGGGATCTGCCTCGTGTGCGCGTGCTGATTGGCTTATCGCTGTCTGTCACTCAAACCTCGGATGTAAAATGTAAAACCGTGGGAGCTTGTCTCTGACAATCTGTCTGTAACAGACAATCTGTCTGTAAAACCGTGGGAGATTGTCTCTGACAATCTGTCTGTAAAACCGTGGGGGTTTGTCTCTGACAATCTGTCTGTAAAATCGTCTCTGACAATGTCTGTAAAATCGTCTCTGACAATCTGCTACGTTACTTTACTGCAGTTTGTGTTCACATTATGGCTTGCATTGACGATTGCCGGGGGGGGTCAGGAACTAGTGATTAGAGGGGGTCGTGATTGATGGGGGTGGGGAGGAACTACTGATTGACGGGGGGAGAGGAACTAGTGATTGGGGGATTGGGGGAGAGGAACTAGTGATTGGGGGATTGGGGAGAGGAACTAGTGATTGGGGGTTGGCGGATAGGAACTAGTGATTGACAGGGGGGGGAGGAACTAGTGATTGGGGGGTTGGGGGAGAGGAACTAGTGATTGGGGGTTGGGGGAGAAGAACTAGTGATTGACGGGGGGAGGAACTAGTGATTGGGGGTTGGGGAGAGGAACTAGTGATTGGGGGGATGGGGGAGAGGAACTAGTGATTGGGGGGATGGGGAGAGAGGAACTAGTGATTGGGGGGTTGGGGGAGAGGAACTAATGATTGACGGGGGGGGGGGGGGGAGAGGAACTAGTGATTGGGGGGTTGGGGGAGAGGAACTAGTGATTGACGGGGGGGGGGGGGGAGGAACTAGTGATTGGGGGTTGGGGGAGAGGAACTAGTGATTGGGGGTTGGGGGAGGAACTAGTGATTGACGGGGGGAGGAACTAGTGATTGGGGGGTTGGGGGAGAGGAACTAGTGATTGGGGGGTTGGGGAGAGGAACTAGTGATTGACGGGGGGAGAGGAACTAGTGATTGACGGGGGGGGGGGGGAGGAAATAATGATTGGTGGGTTGGGGAGAGGAACTAGTGATTGACGGGGGGGGAGGAACTAGTGATTGGGGGTTGGGGGAGAGGAACTAGTGATTGGGGGGTTGGGAGAGGAACTAGTGATTGAGGGGGGGGGGGAGAGGAACTAGTGATTGGGGGTTGGGGGAGAGGAACTAGTGATTGACGGGGGGAGAGGAACTAGTGATTGGGGGGTTGGGGGAGAGGAACTAGTGATTGACGGGGGGGGGAGAGGAACTAGGAGGGGTTGGGGGAGAGGAACTAGTGATTGACGGGGGGGAGAGGAACTAGTGATTGACGGGGGGGGGGAGAGGAACTAGTGATTGGGGGGTTGGGGGAGAGGAACTAGTGATTGACGGGGGGGGGGGAGGAACTAGTGATTGACGGGGGGGGGGATGAGGAACTAGTGATTGACGGGGGGGGGAGGAACTAGTGATTGGGGGGTTGGGGGAGAGGAACTAGTGATTGGGGGGTTGGGGGAGAGGAACTAGTGATTGACAGGGGGGGGAGGAACTAGTGATTGACAGGGTAGGGTGGGGGGGGGATGGATGGAGAGGAACTAGTGATTGACGGGGGGTGGGGGGATGGAGAGGAACTAGAGATTGACGGGAGGGGGGGGGAATGGAATGGAGAGGAACTAGTGATTGACGGGGGGGGGGGATGGAGAGAACTAGTGATTGACGGGGGGGGGGGGGGATGGATGGAGAGGAACTTAGTGGATTGGGGGGGGGGGGGGAGGAACCAGTAATTGGTGGGGGTGGACAGACAGACGGATAGCCAGCCAGACCGTGATAGAGAGACACACAGAGAAAGAGACGCAGACGGACAAAGACATGGACAGACGACAGACAGACCGTGACAGAGACGCACACACAGAGACGCACACAGACTAAAAGAAACGGACAGACAGGCGGATAGCCAGCCGCAACGTAACACAGAGACACACACAGAGAACGAGACGCAGACAGATGGAAAGACAAGCAGCGACAGCGAGACGATGCGTGTACTGATGAAGTCACGATTTGCCCGAAGAAAAAGTTTTGACTGTCGCAATATGACCGCCGGGATTTTGCAGCCGCCCCCGTCGACCAGAGAGCAATGCCAACACGCGGGCCTCCAACATCGCTCGGAGACGAAGCGCCACTATGAAACAGTTCAATAAACTTCTATTAACGGAAAGTGACACAAAGTGAGACCCAGTCTGTGTCGGTGCTGTAACGTGCGTGACGCACACAATGACCCTAGCAAACGCCGTGTATCTTTTTCCTCCTTGTTTGGCACTAAAAGCAACAGCGTCTTGACAGGCACCTCGCGTGGCCCAGTTATGTGTCTGCACGTCATCTTTCTTCTCGCACCGTCTTCGGGGGGATGAGGGCATGCAGTGTGCTGTTTGTCTGGTTAAAGAGCCGAAAAGTTGGGGAAAGTTGGACGCTAACAATTACAACGTAATATACGTTGCGTGTGTCGGGATGAAAGGATTCAGACAAATGAGAGTACTTACGGGTGTGGTTATTTGACGGAATCTCTCTCTCTCTCTCTCTCTCTCTCTCTCTCTCTCTCTCTCTCTCTCTCTCTCTCTCTCTCTCTCTCTCTCATCTTTTTCTTTGCTCTCTCTCTCTTCTCTCTTTCTTTGCTCTCTCTCTCTCTCTCTCTCTCTCTCTCTCTCTCTCTCTCTCTCTCTCTCTCTCTCTCTCTCTCTCTCCAGTCTTTCTGCGCTGTTTTTCATTGTGGATCAAAAATTCGCTGGCCACAAAAACCACACACAAATCACTTAAGAGAATGGTTTCAAAATATCAGAGCAATAGCTCCTGGCATCCCACAATCTTCAATCTACAACTCAGCGTTTGTCTCCATCATGTCAACGGGAGCCCGATAGGCAGAAGCCCCATGAGAGGTATCAAATCTGTTCACCCGCGTCACGCCGTGTTCCTAGATCCTATCGCTCTCTGATTGGCCCAGAGGCATATAACATGAAATATGTTTCACTGCTAGGGATTAGCGGGAAATCCCGAACACGAAGCCGCCATGTCCCTGCGAAGTGATACAGGGTCAGATAACTCGCTGTGGAGTTGCCACGCATGGCTTTCAATGTCGTTACACTCGTCAGTCGGACAAGCTGACTCGGACTCGTGGCTATGACACAGGTGACAAATCAAACGTACCATTATCCGCCTACTGCGTTGCGATTGTGAGTCAGTCTGATCACACACGTCAGGTGTCACTGGGCATTTGATTGGTCATTGGTGTTTCTGCCGTGACGCGCGTCACATGTCAGTGTGAATTTGATTGGTCATTAGTACTGACGCCGATCATTTTTAGATCCTTGTGGGGATAATTCGTTTTCGCTGAGTTCCTGTTGTTTTTAGTTTGAACAGGGTTTTTTGGTTTATTTATTTTGTGGTTTTCTTTGTTGTTGTTGTTGTTGTTGTTATTGTTGTTTTGGTTTATTTATTTTGTGGTTTTCTTTGTTGTTTTGCGTGTTCGTTCTTTTTGTTGCTGTTTTGTTGTTTCTGTTGCTTTTGTATGTTTTGTTGTTGTTGTTGGTATTAGGCCTAGAGTTGTTTCAGTTTGTGTTTGGGGTTGTTCGCTTTTGTTTTTCGAAGTGGAAAGGGGTGGGTATTGTTTGGTTCCTTTATTGTTGTAAATAAGGTTTGTTGGTGGTGGTGGTGTGTGTGTGTGTTTGTGTGTGATGTGTGATGTGTGTGTGTGTGTGGTGTGTGTGTGTGTGTGTGTGTGTGTGTGTGTGTGTGTGTGGTTCTGGGTCACTTTACTTTTTCCGTAAGAACTGAAAACACAGTCGACATGTCTTCTCTTTTATACTAATACTAATACAGTAATAGATTATTTATGGCGCCGCGTCTCGTAAGAACCCAGGTCGCTTACAAAGTCCTACCGATGTCATATCGCATTCATCATTCAGTATGCTTCTCTCTTCTACTTCTTCTTCTTCTTCTTCTTCTTCTTCTTCTTCTTCTTCTTCTTCTTCTTCTTCTTCTTCTTCTTTTTCTCTTTCTTCTTCTTTTTTTTATGTGTGTGTGTGTGTGTGTGTGTGTGTGTGTGTGTGTGTGTGTGTGTGTGGTGTGTGTGTGTGTGTGTGTGTGTGTGTGTGTGTGTGTGTGTGTGTGTATGTGTGTGTGTGTGGGGGGGGTGTGTGTGTGTGTGTGTGTGTGTGTGTGTGTGTGTGTGTGTGTGTGCTGCTGTTGTTGTTGTTGTTGTTGTTTGTTGTTGTTTGTTTATTTATTTATTTTTATTTTTGTTTTTGTTTTTGTTATTGTTCTAATGCCAATTGACGATAGGCTTTGAAGCTTGACAGGCTTTAATTGTGAGGGGAAAGCCACAAGATAGTGTCCACAGACCACAACTATTGAAAAGAGAGGAGAATCGAGAGCCGAAGCAGAATCAAGCCGAAGTCCTTACCAGCCTTACTCAAGCAGTAAACGAAACATCAAAACGGCTCCCATCGCTGCCCAAGTTAATGCAGGAGTCATTCTGGTGGTGACAGTGTAGCGATAGGTAGTCTTCCACCTTCCCCACCTCCTGGATTCTCTGTGCCCGCCAGTACCTCTACAGTCGAAGACAAGTCGGCGTTGAATAAAGTTAACCAATCTCCAGGCATGCTGACGTTGTGTTCCTTATTATGCAGATGATTCATTGGATAAAATCCCATCGAGAGCCACACAGTTCGATGATTATCCACGCAGCGCTACTCCATT
This sequence comes from Alviniconcha marisindica, assembly GCA_018857735.1. Taxonomy (NCBI): domain Eukaryota; kingdom Metazoa; phylum Mollusca; class Gastropoda; family Provannidae; genus Alviniconcha; species Alviniconcha marisindica. Next base: position 25,567 of record JABMCL010001742.1, read on the forward strand.
CACGCTGTCGACGTTCCTGGGCTGGATCGCCAATCCGCATAAACCTACTTGACAATGTGCCTACATCCACTTCTCACTGTGTTACAAATCAGCGAGGGAAGGTGGGCGTCGACCATTGACACAGGCCAGTCTGGGCTTCCCGTTACGGACCCACGCACGCACGCACGCACACACACAAGCACACACGCACGCACGAACACACACACACACACACACACACACACACAACACACCACACACCACACACCCACACACACACACACGCACGCAGCACACCGCATGCACGCACACACACACATACACACACACACTCACGCACAACACACACACACACACACACACACACACACACCACACACACACACCCCACACACACACACACGCACACACAAGCACGCACGTACGCACGCACGCACGCATGCACACACACACACACTCACATACAAACACACACACACACGCTCGTGCGCGTGCGCACTCACGCACGCAAGCATACACACACACACACACACACACACACACCCCAACACACACACACACACACACACACATAACACACACACACACACACACACACACACACACACACACACACACACACACACACACACACACACACACACACACACACACACACTACAACAGTCACTAGGAAACAGTCAAAACAAATGGTAGTAAAAAACAAAATGCTCATTTCGTTTCGGACCCTCTCAGTTCTGGGATCGAACCTCGTAGGTCCCAATCGCGGTCCGAGGCCTAGGTGTTGGAGGGACGGGGATTAGGCAAATTCGGTCTGGCAGTTATTTCACCCTCACAACACGTTCCGCTAAGTCCTGTTGTCAGCTTCACGACCTCACCGCTGTTTGCGGGTACGATAACTGACTGACAGCCCGCTGAATCAATATTTGACTCACCGCTCCACGATGCGGGTTGGGGTTATCGTATGAACGGGTCCAGTGAAGTGGGTTGTTGCATGGTTCGGTAATAGACGTTTCGCTCTTCTGGGTCAAAGCTGTTCCGGGTCGCAACAAACACGCGGGCGTGCACGCACGCATGTACGCACTCAGGCGTGAGCGAACACACGCGCGCACACACGCGTGCGCGCGCACACACGCACACACATACACGCACATGCTCACACTCACACACACTCACACACACATACACACACACACACACACACACACACACACACACACACACCACACACACACACACACACACACACACACACACACACACAACACACACACACACACACACACACACACACACACACACACACACACCATACACGCACATGCTCACACACACACACACACACACACACACACACACACACACACACACACACACACACACACACACACACACACACACACACACACACACACACACACACACACACACACACACACACACTCACTCACCGCTCCACGATGCGGGTTGGGGTTATCGCTTGAACGGGTCCAGTGAAGTGGGTTATTGCATGGTTCGGTAATAGACGTTTCCTTCTTCTGGGTTATAGCTGTTTCGGGTCGCAACACATACGCTCGCGTGCACGCACGCCTGTACGCACTCAGGCGCGCGCGAACACACGCGCGCACACACGCGCGCGTGCACACACACACACACATATACGCACATGCTCACACTCACACACACACACACTCACACACATGCTCACACACACACACACACCCACACACACCCCACACACACACACACACACACACACACCCCACACAAACACACAAACACACACCTCTCTCTCTCTCTCTCCTCTCTCTCTCTCTCTCTCTCTCTCTCTCTCTCTCTCTCTCTCTCTCTCTCTCTCTCTCTCTCTCTCTCTCTCTCTCTCTCACACACACACACACACACACACACATGCTCACACACACACACACACACACACACACACACACAAACACACAAACACACACCCTCTCTCTCTCTCTCTCTCTCTCTCTCTCTCTCTCTCTCTCTCTCTCTCTCTCTCTCTCTCTCTCTCTCTCTCTCTCTCTCTCTCTCTCTCTCTCTCTTACACACACACACACACACACACACACACACACACACACACACACACACACACACACACACACACACACACACATGCTCACACACACACACACACACACACACACACACACACACACACACACACACACTCACACACACACACACACACACACACACACACACACACACCACACACACACACACACACACACACACACACACACACACACACACACACACACACACATTGCAACAGCGTTGTGAGGACATTCTCAACCCTGTTCAATCCGCTCCTAAAAGCAACACATTGGGAGTGACGGAGCGGTTTGCTGGCTCTTATCTCCAGCGTGAAGAATGTCAACAATGAGCCGGAGACACGGGGTTACGATGATGGCGGTAAGCTGCTGCTGATCCCAGTGTTGTCGGAGGTGTTCCTTCTAATCCTGCAGGTTGCAGCTATAGGGCGCAAGCACCGTGCCCTATCTCTCTCGCTCGCGCCTGCCATTCTTCAACAGTTGCGTTGTCGTGATAGGAGAAAACGAGTTGACAGCTAGGAGAGGGGGGGGGGGAGATAGAGAGAGAGGGGTGGGAGAGAGAGATGGGGGGAGGGGGGGAGAGAGAGAGAGAGGTGAGGGAGAGAGAGAGGGAGAGAGAGAAGGGGGTGGGGCAGAGAGAGAGAGAGAGAGGTGGGGGAGAGAGAGGGTGGAGGGCAGAGAGAGAGAGAGAGAGGTAGAGAGAGAGAGGTGGGGGAGAGAGAGAGAGATGGGGGAGGGGAGAGAGAGATGGTGGGGGGGGAGAGAGAGAAGGAGATGGGGGAGGGGAGAGAGAGTTGGGGGAGGAGAGAGAGAGAGATGGGGAGGGAGAGAGAGAGAGATGGATGAGGGGAGAGAGAGAGATGGGATGGGAGAGAAGGGGGAAGGGGAGAGCCAGAGATAGAGAGAGAGATTGGGGAAGGGGAAGAGAGAGAGATGAGGAGGGGAGAGAGAGAGAGTTGGGGGGGGGGGTGAAAGAGAGGGAGAGAATCTCCTCCTCCTCCTCCCCCTCCTTCTTCTTCTTCTTGTGGTTTTTGTTTGGTTTTTGGGTTGGTTTTTTTTTTTTTTTTTTTTTTTGGGGGGGGGGGGGGGGTTTTGGGGGGGTTGACGCTAAAAGCCAACATTCTTTCTTCTCTTCTTCTTCGCCTTCTTCATTTCCTGCTCCTCTTCTGCTTCTTCCTTCATCTTCGTCATATTCTTACTTTCCTTCCTGCCCCTTCCTTCCTTCCTTCCTTCCTTCCCTTCTTCTTCTTCTTCTTCTTCTTCTTCTTCTTCTTCTTCTTCTTCTTCTTCTTCTTCTTCTTCTTGTGTGACGTCAGAAGCCATCGAAATTTTTTCTCCAAGATCTGTTTCTTCTTCCCTCCTTCTTCCTTCTCTTCTTCCTCCTCATTCTTTCTTCTCCTTGTTTTCTTCGTCGGCGTCGTCATAGTCGTCGTCTTCTCCTCCTTCGTCCCCATCTCCTTCTTCTTTTTCCTTTTCTTCTTTCCCGCCTTCGCTGTCTCACTGTTTTGAAAGGGCGGTAGATCTACAACAACAGAGGCCTTTTGTCCGTCACCTGCCACCATCTCAAAGCTTCTGGGCCACCAGGCCTTCGGCACTGGGCCAAGGCTGAGGTGAGAATTAAACTAACGGATCAGAATAAAAAGCAGAATAAAAAAGCTTGTGAGACAGTGAGTAGAGACAAGACAGAGGAGACCAAGGACTGTTTGAACGCCGGTCGGAAAAGCTTGTGTCCGTTTGCCAGCTGCGATGTGGACAGATAAGGGAATCCTCTTATCGCCCGACAAGGGATGAGGCCGTTCTCTCCAAGTCTGCCAAAGCCTAATCATTAGTACGGGGCTGATTTTTGTCCCTGTCCAATCGGGAGGCGATTCGTTAAGAGGATGTTCTGTTGCAATGGTTCTTCTTCTTGCTGTTGTACAGCTGTGCTGTTGTTGTTGTTGCTGCTCTGCTGCTGCTGCTATTATGTTGCTGCTGTTGCTGTTGCACTGTTGTTACTAGTTACAGTTGTGCTGTTGTTGCTGCTGCTGGTGTGGTGTTGCTGCTGTTGCTGTTTCACTGTTGTTACTGCTTCTGTTGCTGCTAAGGTTACAGCTGTGCTTTAGTTGTTGCTGTTGCTGCTGCTATGTTGCTGCTGTTGCTGTTGCACTGTTGCTGCTGCTGCTGCTGCTAAGGTTACAGTTGTGCTTTTGTTGTTGCTGTTGCTGCTGTTATGTTGCTGCTGTTGCTGTTGCACTGTTGCTGCTGCTGCTGCTAAGGTTACAGCTGTGCTTTTGTTGTTGCTGTTGCTGCTGTTATGTTGCTGCTGTTGCTGTTGCACTGTTGCTGCTGCTGCTGCTAAGGTTACAGCTGTGCTTTTGTTGTTGCTGCTGCTGCTGCT
>JABMCL010001742.1:35000-42500 GCA_018857735.1 Alviniconcha marisindica
GGAACTGATACAGCGAGCAGTGACTGGAGCCTGTGGAACTGATACAGCACAGTGACTGGAGCCTGTGGAACTGATACAGCACAGTGACTGAAGCTTGTGGAACTGATACAGCACAGTGAGCGGAGCCTGTGTAACTGATACAGCACAGTGACTGGAGCCTGTGGAACTGATACAGCACAATGACTGGAGCCTGTGGAACTGATACAGCACAGTGACTGAAGCCTGTGGAACTGATACAGCACAGTGACTGGAGCCTGTGGAACTGATACAGCACAAGTGACTGAAGCCTGTGGAACTGATACAGCACAGTGACTGGAGCCTGGGAACTGATACAGCACATGACTGGAGCCTGTGGAACTGATACAGTGCTTCTCACAGTGACTGGAGCCTGTGGAACTGATACAGCACAGTGACTGAAGCCTGTGGAACTGATACAGCACAGTGACTGGAGCCTGTGTAACTGATACAGCACAGAACTGGAGCCTGTGTAACTGATACAATGCTGTCTCAGCACAATGACTGGAGCCTGTGTAACTGATACAATGCTGTCTCAGCACAGTGACTGGAGCCTGTGGAACTGATACAGCACAGTGATTGGAGCCTGTGGAACTGATACAGCACAGTGACTGAAGCCTGTGGAACTGATACAGCACAGTGACTGAAGCCTGTGGAACTGATACAGCACAGTGACTGGAGCCTGTGGAACTGATACAGCACAGTGACTGGAGCCTGTGGAACTGATACAGCCAGTGACTGGAACCTGTGGAACTGATACAGCACAGTGACTGGAGCCTGTGGAACTGATACAGCACAGTGACTGGAGCCTGTGGAACTGATACAGCACAGTGACTGGAGCCTGTGGAACTGATACAGCACAGTGACTGGAGCCTGTGGAACTGATACAGCACAGTGACTGGAGCCTGTGGAACTGATACAGCACAGTGCTGAGCCTGTGGAACTGATACAGCACAGTGACTGGAGCCTGTGGAACTGATAAAACCCCACAGTGACTGGAGCCTGTGGAACTGATACAATGCTGTCTCAGCAAGTGACTGGAGCCGGGGAACGCAGAATTTGAACTGAAGCCTGGGGAAACTTCGCGTGACTGACCTTCCTAAAATGAAAAACAAATTTGGGATCCCTTGAAAAACTTTTTGCTGTTTCTGGAGCCTGTGGAACTGATACAGCACAGTGATTGGAGCCTGTGGAACTGATACAGCACAGTGACGAAGCCTGTGGAACTGATACAGCACAGTGACTGGAGCCTGTGGAACTGATACAGCACAGTGACTGAAGCCTGTGGAACTGATACAGCACAGTGATTGGAGCCTGTGGAACTGATACAGCACAGTGACTGAAGCCTGTGGAACTGATACAGCACAGTGACTGGAGCCTGTGGAACTGATACAGCACAGTGACTGGAGCCTGTGGAACTGATACAGCACAGTGACTGGAGCCTGTGGAACTGATACAGTGCTGTCTCAGCCAGTGACTGGAGCCTGTGGAACTGATACAGCACAGTGACTGAAGCCTGTGGAACTGATACAGCACAGTGACTGGAGCCTGTGTAACTGATACAGCACATTGACTGGAGCCTGTGGAACTGATACAATGCTGTCTCAGCACAGTGACTGGAGCCTGTGGAACTGATACAGATTGCTGTACGTCAGCACAGTGACTGGAGCCGTGAACTGTCAGAGTGGGTGAACTGAAACCTGACTTGTGAGCCACACTTACAGCACAAGACTTGAATGAAACAAATTGATGATGCTTGAAATCGCCTGTTGTTTTTTTTAGAGGGAAACTAAACTGAAAGTTGATATCATTCCGACGATTATTATGAGAACTGTTTTTAGCAGGTTAATGGACCTGGTTCTTTTTTGTGGCATAAACTTTTACAAGTTCTTTCGCCAGAAGTTTGTTGTTGTTGATGTTGCCGCTGCTGCTGTGGCGTTTCATTTGTTTTATTATTTTTGATTTTCTTTCGCCGAACTCTGTGTGTTTTTCTTAGAGTATGTTCAATTCGGGTGTGTTGTGTTGTTGTGTGTGTGTGTGTGTGTGTGTGTGTGTGTGTGTGTGTGTGTGTGTGTGTGTGTGTGTGTGTGTGTGTGTGTGTGTGTGTGTGTGTGTGTGTGTGTGTGTGTGTGTGTGTGTGTGTTTGAATGTGCGTGTGCGTGTGCGTGCGTGCGTGCGTGCGTGCGTGCGTGTGATAAGCAAACAGCAAAGCTAGATCCAAACACATAAAAGGTTCAGAATGACGCAATTTATTTGGACGAAACACAACATGCGAATTTTTCGGGGTAAATCCTCTTGATCAAGCTACAGAACGACACTTAAGCAATAATTAAATGGTGAAAAACAATGAAAAATGAGATGAAGAGCTAATCCGCTTATCTTTTCTTCTTCTTCTTCTTCTTCTTCTTCTTCTTCTTCTTTTTTTTGTTTTTTTGTTGTTGTTGTTTTTTGGAGCTATGTCCACTGCTTGGAAGGATGTTAGCATCATTCGGCATCAGTTAGCAAAGCATTTTTGTTTTCAATGACAAACTGTTTGTCCTTAAAACGACTAAGACTGACGACCACCACCACCGCCATCATTATCGTCGTTGCAATCACCGTCGTTGTCTTCATCATCGTCTTCATCATCACCACCTTCGAACAAGACAGGTTAAATTAATTACCACCACCACCACAACCATCATCGTTATCGTGTTTGTAATCAGCGTTCGTCATCATCTTCATCACCACCACCGCCGCCATCATCCCTATAGACTCCGTAGAGCACCACGCCCACTATCATTTGTCATGCAGACGGAGTAGGGAAGGGAAACTACTGTAACAGAAGGGCTGCTCCAGGGAGATAATCACGGCGGGTGAAATAAATCCGATGGCGCTGGTCAGTTTTGTCTACGGTCTGAGTGGCAAATGGCCAGCCTCGGGGGGGGGGGGGGGGGGGGGGCAAGAGGGTGTCTTATCAGTCAGACGCAGCAGACAGGAACAGAAAAGTAGAAGACAAGGGGCGTGGTGGAAACTGTGCAAGTAGCTGTTGAAGAGGTGGTCAAACCAAGTGTGAATTATTCCACTGTTGTCCTACGGTCCCGCTGACCCCTAGACTTGTCCCACAATTTGTGGGAACACAGAGCTGTGGGATTATACAGTTGTGGGGCTATACAGCTGGAAACATGGAGCTGTGGGGCTGTTGGGTTATACAGCTGGGAACATAGAACTGTTGGGTTATACAGCTGGTAACATAGAGCTGTTGGGTTATACAGCTGGTAACATAGAGCTGTTGAGTTATACAGCTGGTAACATAGAGTTGTTGGGTTATACAGCTGGGAACATAGAGCTGTTGGGTTATACAGCTGGTAACATAGAGCTGTTGGGTTATACAGCTGGTAACATAGAGCTGTTGGGTTATACAGCTGGTAACATAGAGTTGTTGGGTTATACAGCTGGGAACATAGAGCTGTTGGGTTATACAGCTGGTAACATAGAGCTGTTGAGTTATACAGCTGGTAACATAGAGTTGTTGGGTTATACAGCTGGGTAACATAGAGCTGTTGGGTTATACAGCTGGTAACATAGAGCTGTTGGGTTATACAGCTGGCTAACATAGAGCTGTTGGGTTATACAGCTGGGAACATAGAGCTTGTTGGGTTATACAGCTGGGAACATAGAGCTGTTGGGTTATACAGCTGGTAACATAGAGTTGTTGGGTTATACAGCTGGAACATAGAGCTGTTGGGTTATACAGCTGGTAACATAGAGCTGTTGGGTTATACAGCTGGTAACATAGAGCTGTTGGGTTATACAGCTGGTAACATAGAGCTGTTGGGTTATACAGCTGGTAACATAGAGCTGTTGAGTTATACAGATGCTAACATAGAGCTGTTGGGTTATACAGCTGGTAACATAGAGTGTTGGTTATACAGCTGGGAACATAGAGTGTTGGGTTATACAGCTGGTAACATAGAGTTGTGGGATTATACAGCTGGGAACATAGAGCTGTTGGATTATACAGCTGTGGAACATAGAGATGTTGAGTATACAGCTGGGAACATAGAGATGTGAGACTATACAGCTGTGGTAACATAGAGATGTGAGATTATACAGCTGGGAACATAGAGATGTTGGGATTATACAGCTAAGGGAACATAGAGACGTGAGACTATACAGCTGTGGGAACATAGAGACGTGAGACTATACAGCTGTGGGAACATAGAGACGTGAGACTATACAGCTGTGGGAACATAGAGATGTGAGACTAACATAAAGATGTGAGACTAACATAGAGAGGTGAGATTATACAGCTGTAGGAACATAGAGCTGTTGGGATTATACAGCTATGGGAAGATAGACACGTGAGACTATACAGCTGTGGTGAACATAGAGATGTGAGACTAACAGCTGTCGGAACATAGAGATGTGAGACTATACACTGGGAACATAGAGTGTTCCAGGTATAACGTCCTAGGACATAAGGTGTTCAGTTAACATCTTCAGGCTAGGCTGTTAAGCTGTGGCAAAACGTCCTTCGCTGAGGACATAGAGATGTGTACAAAGAGATGTGAGACTAACATAAAGATGTGAGACTAACATAGAGGCTAGGTGTTCCAGTCTTAAACGTCCCCTCAGGCTAGATGTTCCAGTGTCAAACGTCCCTTCAGGCTAGGTGTTCCAATGTCAAACGTCCCCTCAGGCTAGGTGTTCCAGTGTCAAACGTCCCCTCAGGCTAGGTGTTCCAGTGTCAAACGTCCCCTCAGGCTAGGTGTTCCAGTGTCAAACGTCCCCTCAGGCTAGGTGTTCCAGTGTCAAACGTCCCCTCAGGCTAGGTGTTCCATGTCAAACGTCCCCTCAGGCTAGGTGTTCCAGTGTCAAACGTCCCCTCGGGCTAGGTGTTCCAGTGTCAAACGTCCCCTCAGGCTAGGTGTTCCAGTGTCAAACGTCCCCTCAGGCTAGGTGTTCCAGTGTCAAACGTCCCCTCAGGCTAGGTGTTCCAGTGTCAAACGTCCCCTCAGGCTAGGTGTTCCAGTGTCAAACGTCCCCTCAGGCTAGGTGTTCCAGTATCAAACGTCCCCTCAGGCTAGGTGTTCCAGTGTCAAACATCCCCTCAGGCTAGGTGTTCCAGTGTCAAACGTCCCCTCAGACTAGGTGTTCCAGTGTCAAACGTCCCCTCAGGCTAGGTGTTCCAGTTTCAGTCTTCTTCTTAGGCTAGGTGCTCCAGTTTCAATCAAACCTCCCTTAGGCTAGGTGATTCAGATTCCAGTGTCAGTCCAAGAAGCCATCGATCCGTCCTTCGGGCTACTGATGCTTAAAAGTAAGCCTTCGTGATTTTAGTGAAAGTCACTACGTAATATTCATTGCACAGAGGAACCATCCTCTGCTCTTACGTAACGGAGGCTTCGGGGCAGATGCTCGTGGTCGGTGGTTTTAAAGTTTCAAAGACTCTTCGCTAACTGATAGCTGCTGGCTCCTCTGTTATCAAAGCACTACGACCCTTGATCAACCAGCAACCAGGGATGTGGTGGTAATTCATACCACAGACAGTGGATAGTACTGTCCTTGCTCGCGCTGACAGGCTGTAGTCAGTTGTTGTTGTTGTTGTAGCGTTCCTCAGATGAACAGTGTGGGGTCACCAGGTATGTACAGTTGTCCTCTGACAAAGGATTGCGTGTGTAACCGTTTTTATTATCACACGCACACGCACGCACGCACGTACGCACGTACGCACGTACACACGCACACACGCACACACGCACACACGCACACACACACACTCTCTCTCTCTCTCTCTCTCCTCTCTCTCTCTCTCTCTCTCTCTCTCTCTCTCTCTCTCTCTCTCTCTCTCTCTCTCTCTCTCTCTCTCTCTCTCTCTCTCTCTCTCTTACCCTACACCACACACACCACACACACACACACACACACACACACACACACACACACACACACACACACACACACACACACACACACACACACACACACACACACACATACACACACAAACACAAGCAGCCACACGCCGTCTTCGGGGTATTTATTTCTAGTTCTGGAGGGTGGATGTTGTTATGCAAAGATATTATCAAAGCTGAACATAGTCGCCTACATAACCGTGCAGCGCATAACACCATTTTAATGCAGCCCTGGTGTCATTGCTGGTGTCAAAGTGTTGTCACATTTCCCCGGTGTCCTTGCTGGTGTCAGAGTGCAGTCACACAGCCCATGCCAAGGCTTGCTGGTGTCAAAGTGCTGTCACATATCCCCGGTGTCCTGGTGTCTTTGCTGGTGTCAGAGTGCTGTCACACAGCCAAGCCAAGGCTTGCTGGTGTCAAAGTGCTGTCACACAGTGCTGGTCAAATCCCCACTTGGTGTTCTTGCTGGTGTCAAAGTGCTGTCACACAGCTCCGGTGTCCTTGCTGGTGTCAAAGTGCTGTCACACAGCCCACGCCAAGGCTTGCTGGTGTCACAGTGCTGTCACACAGCCTTGGTGTCCTTGCTGGTGTCAAAGTGCTGTCACACAGCCCAAGCAAAGGCTTGCTGGTGTCAAAGTGCTGTCACACAGCCTCGGTGTTCTTGCTGGTGTCAAAGTGCTGTCACACAGCTCCGGTGTCCTTGCTGGTGTCAAAGTGCTGTCACACAGCCCCGGTGTCCTTGCTGGTGTCAAGTGCTGTCACACAGCCTTCGGTGTCTTGCTGGTGTCAAAGTGCTGTCACACAGCCCCGGTGTCCTTGCTGGTGTCAAAGTGCTGTCACACAGCCCGGTGTCCTTGCTGGTGTCAAAGTGCTGTCACACAGCCCCGTGTCCTTGCTGGTGTCAAAGTGCTGTCACACAGCCTTGGGTGTCCTTGCTGGTGTCAAGCGCTGTCACACAGCCCCGGTGTCCTTGTCTGGTGTCAAAGCGCTGTCACACAGCCCCGGTGTCCTTGCTGGTGTCAGAGTGCTGTCACACAGCCCCGGTCTTGCTGGTGTCAAAGTGCTGTCACACAGCCTTGGTGTCCTTGCTGTGTCAAAGCGCTGTCACACAGCCCCGGTGTCCTTGCTGGTGTCAAAGTGCTGTCACACAGCCCCGGTGTCCTTGCTGGTGTCAGGGTGCTGTCACACAGCCCCGGTGTCCTTGCTTGGTGTCAAAGTGCTGTCACACAGCCTTGGTGTTCTTGCTGGTGTCAAAGTGCTGTCACACAGCCCCGGTGTCCTTGCTGGTGTCAGGGTGCTGTCACACAGCCCAACCCGGCCTTGCTGGTGTCAAAGTGCTGTCACACAGCCCCGGTGTCCTTGCTGGTGTCAAAGTGCTGTCACACAGCCTTGGTGTCCTTGCTGGTGTCAAAGCGCTGTCACACAGCCCCGGTGTCCTTGCTGGTTCGGCTTCCACAGGGGTTGCTGTGTCAGCACAAAGTCCCCCAAACCAGGTTTCTGTTGCTGGGTGCTGTTCAAAGTGCTGTCACACAGCCCCGGTGCCTTTGCTGGTGTCAAAGTGCTGTCACACAGCCTTGGTGTCCTTGCTGGT
>JABMCL010001742.1:47500-50000 GCA_018857735.1 Alviniconcha marisindica
AGATCTCCTCTCTCTCTCTCATCCACTCACTGTTCGCTCTCTCCTCTCTCTCTCCTCTCTCTTCATCTAACTCTCTCTCTCTCTCTCTAAATGAATGCCTATATCTATTCATATTATCAGCTGATCAGTAGGCTTAGCAAAGGACTAGTTTGTTAACAGCGTCGTTTGACTGAAACCGAAACTACCATTCCTTGTAAAAAAAAAGGTTTTCAGTTCTCTCTCTCTCTCCTCCTCCTTCCCTTTTTCTCTCTCCCCTCGCACCTCTCCTCCTTTCCTCCTCCCCTCTCGTCCTCTCTAAAAGCAAATTTTCTTTTCTTCAAATCTACCTTAAATTTTTACCAGATTTTTAACCAAACTCCTCCCCCGTAAAAAAAAAAAAATTTTTTAACCTCTCTCTCTCTTTCTCCCCTCCCTCCTCTTTCCCCTCGGCTCTTTTCTCTCATCCTCTCTCCCCCTTCCCTTCTCTCTCTCTCCTCTCTCCTCTCTAAATGATGCCCATAATTTCAATTTACTGATCAGTGGGGTTGCAAGGACTATTTTGTTTTGACGGGGTTTGATGAAACCCAAAATACAATCCTCGTAAAAAAAAAAATTAAAAAAAATTTTTAATTTTTTCCTCTCTCCCCCTCTCTCTTTCCTCTTTCTCCCTTTTCCTCCTTCTCTCCTCTCCTTCACCCTTCCCCCCTCTCTTCCAAACCCCCTCTTCCTCTCGCCCCCCTCTCTCCCCTCCCTTTTCCTCCCCCCCCCCCCCCCCCCCCCCACCCCCCCCCCCTCCCCTCTCCCCCCCTTTTTCTCCTCTCCTCCTCTCTCTCCTCCCCCCTCCCCCCCTCTTCCCCCCTTCCCCCCCCCCCTCTCTCTCTCTCTTCTCTCTCTTCTCTTGAAAAAGGAAAATCAACATGTATCTTTCAGGCTAAAATATTCCCCGAGTGTATCGGAAATTCATGTCGGATTTCACCCTCTAATTCTCTTTCCTCCAATGTGACGATCTGGAGAAAAATGGACGTCACACCAAAGGTGAGTGCTTTGTGCTACGTGACTCACTCGGAATCAATACCCGTTTGGGCGTCCCAGCTTCGGTGTTTGCAAAGTCAGACGTAAAATTTGTCTCGACGGATTTTAAAAGTGAATTTTGTCTCCACTTTCGTTGCTACGACATTAGCAACTTCACGCACGACTGAACCCATTAGTACACCCCCCTATAACTAACCTAATCTAAAAGCTATCCCGCCATCCCTTGCGGGCAAGATGGCTGTCTCTCACTTCCGTAATGAAATCACGTAACACCTCGCGCCGACAGACGAGGGTAGGTATTCCATTCGTGGTACAATGGTCAGGCTCTGTTTGCCTTTCACCTTGACTTATGATGAAGCGGGGGGCTTCTGGGGTCCGTGTCTGTTTTTTTTGTTTTTTTTTTTGGTTTGGTTTGTGTGTGTGGTGTGTGTGTGTGTTGGTGTTTTGGTGTGTGTGTGTGCGGCGTGCGTGGTGCGGCGTGTGTGTGTGTGTGGGTGTGTGTGTTTGTGTGTGTTGTGTGTGTCTCCCTCTCTCTCTCTCTCTCTTTCTCTCTCTCTCTCTCTCTCCTTCTCCCCTCTCTCTCTCTCTTTTCCTCTTTTTCCACTTTTTCCTCCAAAATTCCAAACCTACAACCTTAAACACCAACACCACCCAAAAACCCCCCAAACACACACACACACACACACAAAAACCCACACACACACAACACACACACCCCCACAAACAAACCACCACACAACACAACCACACACACAAAAAACACACACATTCACACGCAAAAAAACACACCACACACACAAAAACAAACACACACACAAAAACAAACAAAACACCACACACACAAAACCACACACACACACACACACCAACACACACACACACACACACACACACACACACACACACACACACACACACACACACACACACACACAAGCAGAGCTAACTCCCACCAACAAACCCAGAAGCCAACGAACCAACCCCGGGGACACACACCGTAAACACACAGCAGGCCGTGCCTCACAGGAAAGGCACATACTAACGTCATCATCATTGTCTACCGTGTCTTATCGCCCATCCGCTATTTCCTCAACAATCCACCTCGCCGCTCCTGCGTGGAGCTAGTCCCCCGAGGGCTGGGCCCGACCCGCTGAATGGAAACAGCAGCGTTTTTCAGTAATTGCTGTGGGCGCTTATCGCGTTTTACTCATCAGTGCAGGAAGCCACCAGTGTCATCGTTGACAAACGCAGCTGGGCAAAACCGGCGTGGGTTGATGGATGTTGGCGAAGGTTACAGAACAGCGTTGTGCAACACGCGTCGCTGTTACGAGTGCATGTGAGATTTTAGTCAGGTGAAAGGGCAGTAAGCTCTCGTGCCGTTATCTGTCTCAAAATTATTAAAGTGGCAACCGTTATTGGACTTGAGTTGTGGGCGGGGTTTTTTTTAGATTGGGTAGATCAGGGGTTCTTTTGATTTTTTTGGCAAATT
>JABMCL010001742.1:85000-87500 GCA_018857735.1 Alviniconcha marisindica
GAACGACGAGAGGCGACCGGGTAATGAACAGCATACTGACAACAACAGGTGAGTTCGCTGCGATGGGCAGTTTGATTTGAGGTGAGCGGACAATGACCCGAATGGACGAAAAGATAAATTAATGGAGTGAATAGATTTGATGGATGTCTCTTGTTTCAGAACACTGGTAGTCAACTTTGTTTAAGAGTTTTTGCTCAATGTGAAGAATCAATACAATAATACTTTATTACTGCTTAAAAAGGAAATTCGCTTGTCTGCCTCAGACAAATATTAAAAAGACACAAAAAAAGTCAGTAAATACTTATAGTTTCACTCACTTAATTAGAATAAAAACTTAATAAAATCAAAAATTTGAAACAAGAATGTGAACGTTCATGAGATTTTACGCAACGGGTTTGACTGGTTTACCAAGAAATGAGTGAACAACTGCTGGTGAGGTTGACAAAATAGACGAGATATAGGGAAATGTACTCACCAATGAAACAACATTGTTGCTCAAAGTAGCGTTTTGTTTGGATCTTAATAAAATGAAGTAAAGAAAAAGTAAGAAGAAATACTGTTGCATTCACTGTATTTATTTACCTGTTTTTGTTCAGTGTCAAATATCAGTCACTCCCCTCTGGACACTATCTTGTGACTGTGTTCCTCACAATTAATGAAATGTTAAAATGGCTCTCATCGCTGCCCATCTCAATGCAGGAGTCATTCTGGTGGTAACAGTAAAGTCTTCCCTCACCTCCGTACCCCCTTCACCAGATCTCCCCGTCCCTAATAAGCCTTATGGTTTCTGTGGATGTTAAGCACCATGTTTACTTACTATTTCAGTCACTCCTCTCCCCGTCCCTAATAAGCCTTATGGTTTCTGTGGATGTTAAGCACCATGTTTACTTACTATTTCAGTCACTCCTGTCCCCGTCCCTAAGAAGCTACTTCGCTTCTGTGGACGTAAAGCAGCATGTTTACTTACTTACAGTCACTCCATCCTTTTGTATTTGTTTGTGTGAAGTACTTTTAAAGCTTCTGTGGACGTAAAGCAGCATGTTTACTTACTTACAGTCACTCCATCCTTTTGTATTTGTTTGTGTGAAGTACTTTTAAAGCTTCTGTGGACGTAAAGCAGCATGTTTACTTACTTACAGTCACTCCATCCTTTTGTATTTGTTTGTGTGAAGTACTTTTAAAGCTTCTGTGGACGTAAAGCAGCATGTTTACTTACTTACAGTCACTCCATCCTTTTGTATTTGTTTGTGTGAAGTACTTTTAAAGCTTCTGTGGACGTAAAGCAGCATGTTTACTTACTTACAGTCACTCCATCCTTTTGTATTTGTTTGTGTGAAGTACTTTTAAAGCTTCTGTGGACGTAAAGCAGCATGTTTACTTACTTACAGTCACTCCATCCTTTTGTATTTGTTTGTGTGAAGTACTTTTAAAGCTTCTGTGGACGTAAAGCAGCATGTTTACTTACTTACAGTCACTCCATCCTTTTGTATTTGTTTGTGTGAAGTACTTTTAAAGCTTCTGTGGACGTAAAGCAGCATGTTTACTTACTTACAGTCACTCCATCCTTTTGTATTTGTTTGTGTGAAGTACTTTTAAAGCTTCTGTGGACGTAAAGCAGCATGTTTACTTACTTACAGTCACTCCATCCTTTTGTATTTGTTTGTGTGAAGTACTTTTAAAGCTTCTGTGGACGTAAAGCAGCATGTTTACTTACTTACAGTCACTCCATCCTTTTGTATTTGTTTGTGTGAAGTACTTTTAAAGCTTCTGTGGACGTAAAGCAGCATGTTTACTTACTTACAGTCACTCCATCCTTTTGTATTTGTTTGTGTGAAGTACTTTTAAAGCTTCTGTGGACGTAAAGCAGCATGTTTACTTACTTACAGTCACTCCATCCTTTTGTATTTGTTTGTGTGAAGTACTTTTAAAGCTTCTGTGGACGTAAAGCAGCATGTTTACTTACTTACAGTCACTCCATCCTTTTGTATTTGTTTGTGTGAAGTACTTTTAAAGAATTATTGAAAACTTTTACGTAGAACGTTTTACACTTCCCTTTATGAACGTGTTTTACAAAATATGAAGCGTGTTAAAGTAATGTTTGGGTGAAGTATTTTTAAAGAGTTGTTCAAAACTTTTACGTAGAACGTTTTACACTTCCCTTTATAAATAACGAGGCGATAAACCTAAATTTACTGTTAGCCCTGATGTAACCCTTTGTGGCTGAGTGGGTTCAAAGCACCAACTAACTAACTAAGCTTTTGCTCGACAAATGCTTGCCAATTCTCTCCTGCTTCCTTCAACAACTGATGCTGAAATACAAAATGGATGAATACAATGCAAAGATCAGCGGCGAACTGCCCACCTTTATCTTGAACTGGCTCTGTTATAAGCCTATTTTGGCAACAGAAAACTGATAACCTCAGTGCTTATGTAGTTAGTTTAGATTTAGAATGTCTACACGTGTGACAGGCAGTCAGTCACTCATTGTGCAAGGCAAATA
>JABMCL010001742.1:97500-100000 GCA_018857735.1 Alviniconcha marisindica
CACACACACACACACACACACACACCACACACACACACACACACACACACACACACACACACACACAACACAGAACACACACACACACACACACCTCCATGATCGTCTCCATACCGAACATCTACAGACCTCACAACACGGTGCCCTAATTAAACTGTACGCCTCGATCCACACTCTTCCGGTGTCGGTGTCCACTGACTTGTCTGACAATGCTCTTCCATTTAGAACGCCTCACCCCTCCCCTCCCCTCCCCAACACTCTCACCCCCCACCCCCCACCCCCCACACCCCACCACCACCACCACCACACCCCATCCCTACCCCCGTGTCCAAGTAATTCCACTCATCCCCAGACCGTTCGTTTAAAACGAAACGTCGCGATCTTAATCCACAGGAATTAACAGGCGAGTGTCGAGGGGAAACCGGCAAGGGAAAATCTGATACCGAGGGAAGATTGGCCGCTTCTCAGCTCCGCACAGAGTCTGTGAGGGAGGATTTACGTAGAGTGTGGTCTGAATCGAGATGTCTTGGTGTTAATCGCTCCTGACAGCGCCGGGAAAACAGGTCTCTTGTCACCGGTATTAGCGCTGTCGTGGGCCTTCTTTCTCTTTTTTTGTTTTTTGTTTTGTTCTTTTGTTCTTTTTCTCCACCGGTGTGCGTGTGTGAAGGGTCTTAGTGTTTATCTCAGTGTCGGCAATTTGACGAAAGGTGTGATAAGGATCCTTGACACTTGATTCAAGTGTTTGTTGTTGTTGTTGTTGTTGTTGTTGTTGTTGTTGTTGTTGTTGCTGTTGAGGAGGAGGAGAATGAGGATGATGTTGTTGTTGTTTTGTTGTTGTCTTTACTGGCAAGTCCAAGACCTGTTGTTTGTGACGAGTCTCCGAAACATGATTTTTAACATTTGAGTTTTAGCCTTATATAATATTTCGTTTTCAGTTCTTAGGTAGCTCTCTCTCTCTCTCTCTCTCTCTCTCTCTCTCTCTCTCTCTCTCTCTCTCTCTCTCTCTCTCTCTCTCTCTCTCTCTCTCTCTCTCTCTCTCTCTCTCGCACACACACACACACACACACACACTCTCTCTCTCTAATATTTTGCTTTCAATTCTTACATAGCACTCTCTCTCTCTCTCTCTCTCTCTCTCTCTCTCTCTCTCTCTCTCTCTCTCTCTCTCTCTCTCTCTCTCTCTCTCTCTCTCTCTCTCTCTCAATCAGCCTCACGTGCGCGCACACTCTCTGACTAGCTCGCACACGCAGACAGATTCTACAAGTGATGCACAAAGTAACAGGACAAGCAGAGGATAAAAAATTTAAAAAAAAGGAAAAAAGGGGGTGAGAGAGATAGAGAGAGAATTAGAGAGCCACCAAAGTGTCATTCGTCTTGTTCACGTCATGCCATTGTAGCGTTTTCTTCGTGTTATGTCCATTCTCCGTTCAGTTAACTCAGTGGACTTGTCAATTTCAACAGCTTCCCCGTCAGTTTCCTAACAATTACTGCTCCGATTGTCGAAATTGGGTGAGTCCATTACTGTAAGGGTGTCTGTGTTTTTTTCCCCCGTGACGTTTCGCTTGCGTTAAATCTGAGCCATTGAGATTGGATTTTCTTCTTCGTCTTCGTCTTTCTTTCTTTTCTTTTTTTCTTTTTTTTTCTTCGGGGTTGGGGCTGGAGGGATTCTCTCTCTCTCTCTCTCTCTCTCTCTCTCTCTCTCTCTCTCTCTCTCTCTCTCTCTCTCTCTCTCTCTCTCTCTCTCTCTCTCTCTCTCTCTCTCTCTCTCTCTCTCTCTCTCTCTTTATCGTCAAAATATCTCTGACATGTAAAACAACTTCTTTAATTTCCTCACGCAACAGCTACATTACAACAATAAAACGAAAACAAACTCAAAAAGGAAGTTTTGGCTTATAGAAATGTCAATCTCACTAATGAGAGGGGAAAAAATAAAAATAATAATAACTCTACTCGTTTATGTTCTATTTCTCCAAAAAGGTGCTCGTTACCCATTACAAAGCAAAGAACAAAAATGGGATCAAAACATACTCGAAAAAACAAACGCTCAGGCGCGCACACACACACACTTACAAACACGCGCTCGCGCGCGCGTGGGCACGCGCACACACACACACACACACACACATGCACGCACGCACGCACACACACACGCGCACACACAAACACACACACACACACACACACACACAGCCGCGCGCGCGCGCGCGCCGCACACACACACACACACACACACACACACACACACACGCACACACGCACACACACACACACACACACACACACACACACACACACGCACACACGCACACACACACACACACACACACACACACACACACACACACACACACACACACACACACGAGTCAGTAGGATAGCTTGAAGAGGTGACAATCTAGAGAAAATTTCAGAGATGTGAGTATATTTGACGATCTAACTCTGCAAGGGAGAGTGTTCCAAACAGACGGTGCAGAAAAAAGAAAAAGATCTCTAACCAAGC
>JABMCL010001742.1:105000-107500 GCA_018857735.1 Alviniconcha marisindica
TCTCTCTCTCTCTCTCTCTCTCTCTCTCTCTCTCTCTCTGCCAGTGTTTATGTGTGCGTGTGCATGTGTATGTATGTGCGTGAGCGTGTGGTGTGTGTGTGTGTGTGTGTGTGTGTGTGTGTGTGTGTGTGTGTGTGCGTGCGTGTATGTGTGTGTACTTGTGCGTGTGTGTAAGTGTGTGTGTGTGTGTGTGTGTGTGTGTGTGTGTGTGTGTGTGTGTGTGTGTGTGTGTGTGCGTGTGTGTGTGTGTGTGTGTGTGTGTGTGTGTGTGTGTGTGTGTGTGTGTGTACGTGCGTGCGCGCGTGTGTGTGTACGAAAGCATGTCCGTTCGTATGTGTATCCATGCGTTCGCGTTCTTGTTTTATTTCACACAATTTCGCTTCTCACTATTTATCAGTGTCACTGCCTCTTTCATGGAACAAATATACAGACCCTGCTTTGATCGGAGGTTCACAATGTCACCAACTGTCATTATCATATATTCATCAATATTCATTTGTCTTCAGTTACCAAACGCATTCTATCATTAGCTACATCTGCATAACTTAAAAGGATTACCTCTCCGCGGACTTCACAGCCACTTTCTTTATTCACATTGAGTTGATGTTTTTCAGATTGAATTGTTATGAATCTATACCTATAGGGTGAGGAACTGGTCCCTGAACTGAATATTCATGCGTCGAGTGCTGAATTTCTGGCAGATTGCTATCTTTTGCCTCATTTGTTTTGTAGTTTTATACTGTTCTTCTTCATCAACTGAATAAGCTGGGGGCTGTGTCGTGTGGTTGGTAACCTGGTACCGTGTGTGTGTGTGTGTGTGTGTGTGTGTGTGTGTGTGTGTGTGTGTGTGTGCGTGTGTGTGTGTGTGTGTGTGTGTGTGTGTGTGTGTGTGTGTGTGTGTGTGTGTGTGTGTGCGCGCGCAGCGCGTTCGGTGTGTGTGTGTGCTGCTGTGTGTGTGGGGGAGGGGGGGGGGGGGGAGGGTGTGCGTGTGCATGTTTTTGTGATGTGTGTATGTGTACGCGTATATTATATTTATTATATAATATATATATTATATTTATGTATGTGTGCGCGTATGTCTGAGCGCGTGTGCGTAGCGTATGTGTGTGTTCGTGTGAGCGTCCCGGTGCGTATGCTTCTGTGGATGTGTGTGTGTGTGTGTGTGTGTGTGTGTGTGTGTGTGTGTGTGTGTGTGTGTGTGTGTGTGTGTGTGTGTGTGTGTGTGTGTGAGAGAGAGAGACAGAGACAGAGACAGAGATAGAAAGACAGATACAGAGAGAGACAGAGAGACAGAGACAGTGAGACAGAGAGGGAGAGAGAGATTGTGTGTGTGTGTGTGTGTGTGTGTGTGTGTGTGTGTGTGTGTCTGTGTGTCTGTGTGTGTCTGTGTCTGTCTGTCTGTCTGTCTGTCTGTCTGTCTGTGTGCGCGTGCGTGCGTGCGTGCGCGCGCGCGGGAGCTCGAGCACCATCCGTGTACGGACGTGCCATTGTCTGCCTGATATTATTTGTACATCTGTGCCTGCTTTCCGTCTGTACGCTTTGTGACCAACTTAGCTGGCCGCGCGATCAATCACAGCCCTTGAGCGACACCATCACGGACGGTCATCTTCTGTTAACGGCTTTGGTCCCGCCGCTTTGATGTTGGCGACAGACCCGCCGCGTTGTCCACCCACGTACAAGTCTACAGCCATCGGCTCTCGGACCCTCGCCATTGATCCGCACCTTTTTATTGCCCCGCAAATGATACATGGCCGTCAATAGCCACACGTTTTTATTGGCCAGCAAATGATACATGGCCGTCGACAGCCACACGTTTTTATTGGCCAGCAAATGATACATGGCCGTCGATAGCCGCACGTATTCGCGCCAAACGCATCTCGTAGTCTCGGCTGACCGAGTCTCTCATTTGGTGAACACGCTAATTGATACATATAGGGGTCCTGCTTTTCGTGGTGTAGGTTAAGTTATGTACTACACCAGTTTAGTGTATAGGACTCGTGTTGTTTAGTCGGTGGTCTCTTAAGAAATTTGGGCGTTGAAAGAAAATCGCCTGTTTCCTTATTTTTTTATTATTTTTTTATTATTATTTCTCCGTCCTTCTTGCGACACACATGACTGCTCATGGTTGTCAGTTGTTGATGTTGTTGTTGTTGTGGTGGTGGTGGTGGTGGTTGTTGTGGTTGCTGCTGTTTGTGGGTTTTTTGTTGTTGTTTTGTGTGTTTTTTGTGTGTGTTTTTTGTGTGTGTGTTTTTGGCGGTTTTGGGGCTGTTGTGTGGGTCTTTGGGTTTGTTTGTTGTTGTTGTTGTGTTGTTGTTTTGGGTTTTTTGTTTTTGTTTGTTTGTTTGTTTGTTTGTTTGTTTGTTTGTTTGTTTGTTTGTTTGTTGCGTTGTTTTTTAAGTCTTAAACAAGAATGGCTGCAAGCGTTCTAAAACAAAATCCAAAGACTTAAAAGGTTACAAAAAACGCTATTTATTATTTCTGTGTTTTGTGCTTTGTCATA
>JABMCL010001742.1:110000-120000 GCA_018857735.1 Alviniconcha marisindica
CTCTCTCTCTCTCTCTCTCTCTCTCTCTCTCTCTCTCTCTCTCTCTCTCTCTCTCTCTCTCTCTCTCTCTCACACACACACACACACACGCACACACTTACTCACTCACTCACTCACTCTCAGAGAAGGAGACAGAGACAGACAGACAGACAGAAAAGCATGGAATACCGGCTAAACGGGCATAATGCGTTGACAAATATAAACATGCCAGACACGAGAGAAGTTGGAGGCTGGGAAGGAGCGGAGGGTGGGGGTGGACATGAGAGGAGGAGGAGGCTTGGGGTAGGGTGGGGGGTGTAAAACATGGCGGGGGGGGGGGGGGGGGGGTAGGAGGGGAAGTGGTCGAAGGAAGACTGGAGAACACGGGGCCGGCCAGGACATCGGGTGACAAGGTCAGCGCTGTCCACACACACCACAGCTGCCTGTGCAAAGTTTGCTCCCCTGCTGTCCGGCCGGCCGGTCCGCCGTCAGTCGATGACGACGCAGGGGTCAAGTTCGGCGTGAGCGCTGGACGCTTCTGCCTGACCGGCCCTCGTCACGTCCACTCCGCCAAGGTGCACGCCGCTGTCGCCACGGCCGTGACGTCACTTCCTGTGGCAGTAATTACTCGACCGGAAGTGTTGAGCGTAGTGAGAGACGAAATGAAAAGGGAGAAGCCTCGGTGTTCTGGTCAGTGCAAACAGACTCGCTTTGTCCAATTAAGATCAATTAGAAGAAGGAGAAGTGGAAACAGAGGGGAAAGGAGAAGCAGAAGAAAAGAAAAGAATAACTACAACGACAACAACAACAACAACAACCTTAACATCAACAACATCAATAATAAGAAGGAGGGTACATTTTTTTTAAAAACTAAAAACCATAAATGCAACTGATTTGCTCATGTTAAATAGGTTTAAATCAATTTGTATGATATTCACATCTATGTTAGCTATATCGGACGGTCAGTGGTTTTGTAGAATGGTAGTAATTTGAACTTTCAGATCCACGCCTAATCAACACACAAGGGAGTTAATTATTACTCAAAATGTGTAACACAAGTGAACAACAAAGACCTCAGTCGCCTACGGTAATTCTTACCTGGCATGCGTGTAAATGCAAGGTAAATAAACTCCACCAGAGGTACATCCTCTAATGACGTGTTAGTAAGTAAATGAGCTAGTGGATGAGGAAAAAACTCTGGTGGAGTTTATGTACCTTGTATTTACACGCATGCCAGGTGAGAGTTACCGTAGGCGACTCAGACCTTGGTTGTTGTACTTGTGTTACGTATTTCGAGCGCTAATTAACTCCTTTGTGTGTTGATTAAGGAACGATTACATTAAGAGATATCCATAACCTTGTGCAATATTATGCTTACTACAAACAAATAATTCTGCATCACCCAACCTGACCAGCAAACCACAGCATCGAAATCCTGACCGTCATCAGAACCAAATCTGCAGCATGTATAATTATGCACCCGGCTGAACGTGTGATTCTACTACAATGTTGCCGTTTGTTTGTTTGTTTGTTTGCTTGTTTGTTTGTTTTGATGGGTTTCAGTTGTTGTGGTGGTGGTTTGTTGTTGTTGTTATTTTGGGTTTTGGATTGTTGTTGTTGTTGTTTTTGTTTTGTTTTGTTTTTTGTTGTTGTTGCTGGTTGTTGGTTTTTTGTTTTAGTTGCTATTGTTAGTTGTTGTTGGTTTTGTTGTTGTTGTTGTTGTTCAGTTTCTTTCTTTCTTTCTTCTTCTTCTTCTTCTTCTTCTTCTTCTTCTTCTTCTTCTTCTTCTTCTTCTCTATTCTCTTTTTCTTTTTCTTTTTCTTTTTTGCTTGTATTTTGTTTGTTTCTTTGACTAAAAATGAGATATTTAACCCCCATCATGTAGACCCATTGATCATTCCTACTAAATGTGCACAAAGATGATCATGACGACAACAATGCGATGGTGGAGATGTTAAGTATAGCTCAAAGAGCTGGCGTAAATACGACATAAGACATAAGATTTTTGTTCTCGCCAAATGAAAGCACCAGGAATGTTTCTTGCGTTTGGTTGATTGATTCATTCATTCATTCATTCATCACTATCACACATAAACACTAACGATGCAACTTTATTACAAAAACAACCTATAGTGTCAAATGGTACTATTGGAAACTATCCCCCATTCACACATGCATTCCGATCTTCTTCTTTTTTCTCTTTTTTTAATGCTTAAAAACAAAAGTGAAGAAAAACAGGAGCCGGGAGCGGGATGGATGGTGGGAGGGGGGGGGGCAGAATTACATAATTATACACATTCAAGAACCTTCCACTAGTTACTACTCTTAGCTACAGATTGCTCAATCTTTTTATAAGGTATTTTAGAAAAAAGAAACCGCCCAGACATGTCGATGAACGGCCGAAGGAAAGGTAAAGAAGAAAGGAGAGGAAGAAGAAGAAGGGAGAGAGAAACGAGAAGATTTCAACGAATGCAGCCGACAAAAAGATCAACAGCTCTGTTTGCAGCATTTGTCCAGTTAGCGATGTTGAAGGAGAGATTGAGATGGGATTTTCGCGTTTTGCTTGCTGTTTCAAAGGTCAGTTGGTGTTCCGCTGAGTCCACACGGAGCTCTGTCGGCAGCAAGCTGAACCCTATTTGACACGCGCAAAAACTGTGGACATAGACGGTCGCGGGTTCAAGAAGCTGATCCGTCCACGCTGTCCGGAATCCATCATGGAAACCACGGAGTTAGAACCGCCAAGGTTCAAATGTTGGCCTGTACCTCGACGAGTGATTCGGTTGTTGTTGTTTTTTCGTCTTTTTGTATCTGCTCTTCTTTCTTTAATTTTTTGTTGAAGTGAAGGGAGAAAGAGAGATGGGGTGGGGCGGCGGGGCGGGGGAGGGGGGTGACTCTTGCGCAATTTTTTTTTAAATAGGGAAAAAGACTGTCGTATTCTTTCTTCAAATCAACCATTGGATTATGGATGCAAATGAATCGATCTGCTCGGTCGCTTTCTCGTTTCTTTTCGCTTACGTGACAGACAGACAGACAAAGAAAGGTGGAGACAGAAACAGAGACAGAGAGACAGGCAGAGAGGGGGGAGACAGACAGACAGACAAAGACAGAGAAAGAAAGAGACAGAGAGAGGGGCAGAGAGAGGGGGGACAGACAGACGGGGGGGGGGGCAGACAGGGGGAGACAGACAGACAAAGACTGAGAAAGAGACAGAGACAATGAGAAACAGGCAGAGATGGGGGAGACAGACAGACAGACAAAGACACAGAGAGAAAGAGACAGAGACAGAGAGAGGCACACACAGAGACGGGGAGACAGACAGAGAGGGGGGAGAGGGGGAGACAGACAAAGACAGAGAGAGAAAGAGACAGAGAGAGGGGCAGAGATGTGGAGACAGACAGACAGAGAAAGAGACAGGGACATAGATAGACAGGCAGAGAAGGGGAGACAGACAAAGAGAGAGAAAGAGACAGAGACAGAGAGAGGCAGCAGAGACAAGGGGAGACAGACAGACAGAGGCAGAGAGAGAGAGAGAGATAGACAGAGAGAGGCAGGCAGATAGAGGGGGAGACAGACAGATAGACAAAGACAGGGAGAGGGAGAGAGACAGAGACAGAGAGAGGCTGACAGTGAGACGGGGAGACAGACAGACAGACAGAGAAATAGGCAGAGATAAAGAGAAACAGGCAGAGAGGGGGGAGACAGACAGAAAGAGAGAGAGAGAGAGGCAGGCAGCGAGAGGGGGAGACAGACAGACAGAGCCAGAAAGACAGAGCCTGAGAGAGACAGGAAGAGAGAGGAAGAGACGGAGAGAGAAAGAGAGAGAGAAGGGAACTCAGAAATCTGAAGTTTATTACCCAAGTATGGAGATTTTAGGCAATAGCCCATTCTTAGAATCTGTCCTTGCTGAGATTCAAAGACATAGGCTACATAAAAATCATGAACAATACCACAGACACTCACACCACATTATAAAACAACACCAGCATCTGCAGTAATACAGAACACAGTAAGAATCACTAAACTATCGGTATAGGCAACTATAGACACAGTTCAATCACACTGATTGTGAGAGGGAGACAGAGACAGAGAGAGACAGACAGACAGAGACAGTGGGACAGAGATAAACAGAGACAGACTGAGACAGAGACAGAGGGAAAAGAAGAGGGAAAAAAAGCACTCATCATCAAACAGAGAGAGAGACAGAGACAGAGAGAGGGGGGAGGAGAGGGAGAGGGGGGAAGGAGATAGAGAGGGAGAGACAGACAGACAGACAGACAGACAGACAGAGACAGAGAGAGAGAGGAAGGGAGAGAGAGAGAGAGAATTTTCCTTTGTCTCTTTCCGATTTCACTGATCAACAACAGCAACGACGAAACGGACAACAAAGAGAAAGGGTACCGCAGAAAGACGATGGCGACAGCGACAGCAACAACAAGAATTTGCATAATTACGGGGTCTTTAATTAGTGTCTGTAATCAAACTTTACCAAAACGAGGCTGCTGCAGTCAGTTTGACCTCAGCAACAAAATTTCGCAGCGGCCATGACGTGCCGGGTCTGACGAGCATGCTTCGCGGCTTTTGATTCCAGATGGATCAATGGCTTTGTTGTCGCTCCTGTTTTTCTTCGTGCGGTCCTGTCTTTGTGTGTCGTCTGCTTCGCCCCGAAAAAGTTTCCATTCGTCACGTGCGCTCCCGTCATGCAATGCACCGGAAAGAGATTTGTCAGTTTCTCTCCAATGTCGCCTGCTTTTCTTCCATTTTCTATTGGTGAAGATTCTCGCAACGGGTTGCTAGACGGCGAATTTGAGTTTGTTCTATCATTTTCTCGTCCCCCATCAGCAAACATTGAAAACGTGATGGGTTTGCCACGTGCACTCTAAAAACTAGGGCACTCTTTACAAAAACACAATTAAAAAAGAAGCTCCACAACAGCTTTTCTTCCATTTTTTTTAATGGTTTTTGTTTGTCTGCATTTTTGTTTGTTTTTGAGGGGTGGGGAGGGGGGAAGGGTAGTGGGTGCTGAACAATATCACGCACATCTGAATAAACACACACAACACACACACACACACACACACCAAAACACACACACACACACACACACACACACACCACACACACACACACACACACACACACACACACACACACACACACACACACACACACACACACACACACGAGCGCGCGCGCGCGACACACACGACACGACACACAGCAGCACACACACACACACACACACACACGGCGCGCCACACACACACACACACACACACACACACACACCCGCACGACAACACCACACACAACACACGCACGCACACACCACACACACACCCACACACCACCACACACGCACGCACGCACGCACGCACGCACCACGCACGCACGCACGCACGCACGCACGCACGCACGCACGCACGCACGCACACACACACACACACACACACACACACACAAGCCACGTGAACTCCATCACTACAAACACAGTGAATGTTGCAGAAGAGTTCGAATACACACACATTCTGAATCGCTCTAGTGCAAATCTGAATTCTGGTTCATCCAAGCGTATAATTTTTATTATAATAGTTCTTATACTTTCCATACGTGAGTTCTGATTCGCCATAGTGTAGACTACAGTCCCTTTCTTGCTTACAACAGAATGTAGCATGTTTTGAAGTAATCAAAACGGATTCAAGAAAACTATTTCAATCAATATTTCATGGCGTACATCACACTCCGATCACGGCTTTCCGGCACCTTCCTCCAAACTCTGCCGGATTTAGTTACGCCACTGAAGGGGCACTCTTTATCTCCGCGCAGCTGTCCAGCGATGCGGTCAGCGCCCTCCGAACGGTTCGGGTACTAATATGACCGTAGACATGAGACGCATCCACCCCGGGTTAAAAAAAAAGAGTTCTGTCTCGATTCAAACGATTGTGGTTTTATTTGTGCTGGAGTAAACTATGTTGGTGGCTATAAATGACACGCCTTGTTTTATTTGAGTTGTTTGTAACAAACTTACAACTTTGAGCACCAACAAAAAAATGCTCGTTAGCTGACAGTTTTCTGGACCCTATGGCGTAACTAAATACGGCAGTGGTTGAAGGAAGGATGTCGTAAACCAGTGCTTGGAGTTAGGGGTACATCTGAAGTCATCTAATGCTATATCGGATAGACATCGGGGTATATCGGATTTCCAGTTCAGTTTCGGGGGGATTTTGTTTGGCTTTCCTCGGTTCAAAAATATTCAAAGAATCTGAAACAAAGTTGACTGTTAGAGTTCTGAAACAAGATCCAAACACATGAACGGTTCAAAAGAACGCTAATTCGATATGAACACCCAAACACATTTATAAACGGTTAAAAAGAATGCTAATTTGATATGAACACACAAA
This sequence comes from Alviniconcha marisindica, assembly GCA_018857735.1. Classification (NCBI taxonomy): domain Eukaryota; kingdom Metazoa; phylum Mollusca; class Gastropoda; family Provannidae; genus Alviniconcha; species Alviniconcha marisindica. The sequence continues at coordinate 116,378 of JABMCL010001742.1, forward strand.
CACATAAACGGTTAAAAAGAACGCTAGTCTGTTTTTATAGCCATATTAAATAAGCGTTCTTTTCAACTGTTTATGTGTTTGGATTTTGTTCCTCGGCTAAAGTTGAATAAAGACTATAATTATTATTCTGATCGACTCTACGCTTAAATGTGGGAACATTGGATATCTCATAGTTCAGGAGCTGTGTGAGAGTCGAGGTGGCCGTCCTGGGCTGTCCGTCCTAACGAGCCTTCTGGTTTCCGTGGACGTAAAGCTATACTGAACCATGCTTCGGCATTGGTCTCAGCTTGTCCCTAATATGTCAACTGACATCTGAGGACATTAAGCAACACTACCTACCTACCCATTGGATATCTCTGGCTGCTCAACAGAGGAACCTTAATTTCTGCATCCGCAGGAGCGGGGGTTGGAGGGGGTACAACATCCTACAACATCCGCACGAGCAGTATATATTATATCTGAAATGCTACACACATCTACAGTGATATGTAGTCATATTTCACCTGTTATAATGAATTGTTTGATTGATAAGTATGAATAAACTCAGGCTAGGCCCATAAATAGGCTGGGCCCACAAACAGGCTGGAGGCTGGGCCCACAAACAGGCTCGGGTTGGGCCCACAAACAGGCTAGGCCCACAAACAGGCTGGGGCCACAAACGCCAGAGCAAGTTCTGCAGTCCTGCCCCCTACACAGCACTGGGTCCCAAGGAAGGCGCCACGCTTGCAGAAGAGCTCTGGGGCGGGCTCAGAAGAGGATCTGGTTGTTGTTGCTGTTGTTGTTGTTGATGATGACGATGATGATGATGATCGCTTTTATGTTGTGTTATTCTCCGCTCTCGAGCAGACTCACTGCGCTCGCATGTGATCTGCATACCGGAGTGACTAGCTTTTTTTTATAGCGCTTTTTAAATATCCATGCACTTACAGCGCTGGCATGGCTGGTGCACATGAAACTGCTGCCGTCTCGGCGCGTTCTGTGTACACCATGCAACCATGCACCATGTCACTTCATGCAAAGCCACATACGTCAGGTGCAAGCGTGTTTAGCTGTAACCTGCCACCTGCACTTTTGGCAGAATGACCGTGATTTTTTACGTGCTACTTCGGTTACACGGGGTTGGAACGGATACCGAAATAAGAGTCAGCACAGAAAGTTGACCCTAGGCCTAGAGAAGAAAATTCTCCCGCCGCCCCTTCTGACATCCGTCCCAATTACCCTGATCCCTCTCTCCATTACATTCCTTCTGTGCGTCCGTGTGTGTGTGTGTGTGTAAATTGTTTTGGTAGGACTGTGCTCTACGTGTGTATAGAATATACTTAGGTTAATATGTATGATGACAGTGCTCAGGGCGTTGATGAACGCATGATAACTGTACATTATTATTATTATTGCTGTTGTTGTTGTTGTTGTTGTTGTTGTTGTTGTTGTGTGTTGTTGTTGTTAAAGCCTTCAGCTTGCTTTCATCCACCTGGTGCAGGTCCCTCCCTCGTCTTGTCGATGAACCAGCGGCCCTTTCTGCAAGGGCCTGCTGAAGCTGTTGATTTGTTGGTGGCGCTGGAGGTGTTGCATCTGGTCGTCAGATGGAGGGCTGTGTTGGGCTGTCCACTCAGTCGTAAAGTGGTCGTGGAACAACTCGTCTAATTCTAAATCTGATAACACAGTATATGATGTTTTGGAGGCTTCGCTGAGCGCCACAGATCCAAATCATTGTTTCAGGTTTGGTTTATTTTTTGTTTGTTTGTTTTGTTGTTGTTGTTTTTGTTTGTTTGTTTTTGTTTTGTTTCTTTGTTTTTGTTTGTTTGTTTGTTTGTTTGTTTGTTGTTGTTTGAATGCCACAGAGTCCAGACCTGATAAACATGGACTGAAACAGGCCCTAGAAGGTCGATGTCGGTTAGGTCTTACCAACTCCACCGTCCACTTGCCCCTTGAATTCTGAAATGCGGTGATTTTTCACGCCAGTTCTATCGGCTACCCTCTCCCTCTGGCTCCAAGATTGGCCATCAAGGTCCACCGGTCTGAGCATCACCCAGTTATTTCCCCTGTAAATATTTTCTCCCTTGCTTTGCCGACAATTTCATTCTTGCCTGCACCTAATGAAATGCGCGGACATCTGTCACTCACTAAAGAACCCGAGCTGAAATAATCTGAAGCGACGCAAATGGAGAGGAGAGATAGGGCAGTGCGGCGGGAGGGTAAAAAGAGTCTGAAGCGAGTTGGAGTTAATAGATTGGTTCCACTTCATTTTCTCCTTGCGACGCTTGTTTGGGCCCTGCATCGAGCATTGTTAGAGCGCCGGCAGGGGTTAGGCGGGGTCACCGAGCATATTCAACTCCTGGTGTCCTCTCTTTCAACCGCGACAATGGTCTGACTGCGCCGCAATGGAGCGGAAAATCGTCTGTAAACTTCCAGCGTGGAGCTACTGAACAATGTCTCGTAGCCACGAAACGTGCGCTGAGCGCGCTGGGCTTTCACAAACAGCCAGATTCGATGGACAGAGCATCCTGTCCGTCTAATAAATAAATGAAGAACTCGATGGGGGAAGAGGAACAATGGGGCAATGGTAGATTAGCTGATTGTTCGAGCCCTGGTAAATGTTTTTCAAGGGCAACATTGGGTGAGGGGGGGGGGGGGGGGGTTGAGACACACAGAGTGGAGCGCCTGCTGGCTTTCCCTCATGGGTTCTGACCATCTCATGCTGAAATGAACAGATAAGTGGATGCCGGATGGATAGATGAATGGATGGATAGATGGATGGATGAACAAGCAAATCATGATTCACTGAATGGCTGTGGCAACAAACGGTAATTTGTGCAAGGCATACAGGCTGCCTTCAGTAGAAGGGTTTGGCAACAATCTTTTCCGTCTTTCGTATTCTATCTTTCTTCTTTTCTTTCTTTCTTTCTTTCTTTCTTTCTTTCTTTCTTTCTTTCCCACCCTTCTGTTTGTTTTCATACTTGCTTGCTTCTTTCTTTTTCAAACCAGCGAACGCTCCTACCTTGTCTAATATTTTCAAAGTTCCAAAATGCAAATAAGAGCTGGAAACAAGAAAGAAAAAAGCACAAAGAATGAAACAAACCCTTTGTACAATATATATGTATATATTCATATGTTGTACCATTCCGCAAGTACATTGCAGATGTACCATTAGTCGTTAAATCAATGGACACCACACCGATCAAAATATGTGTGTATTTTTTTTTTCAATAATGAACCGACGATCAGTTATGTTGCTCAGCTGTTGTGTCTACGTACCAAAAATGTCAGTCATGCCAGCTAACACTGACTGAAACAGTTTAACAACCAGGCTCGGATTTCCTTTCCAAAGTGCTGTGTTTAAAATCCAACCCTGTGATCAAATATAGGCACAGCAGCCATTAAAAAATCTTAACTGCCAACGAAACAAACAGGCAGAACGTTGTCAGTAGTAGCCCACTCCCCAAGTATACAGAACAGCCCACTGAATCACAGCGCGTGCGATGTGGAGGCGCGCGAGACATTCGACAGGGCCCGCTACTCTACAGCCGAAGCACTGAGAGAGCAGACGACATTTGCCGTGCGGTGTGTTTCAGCTTCAAACGGTAACTTTCATTCTGCTGTCTGGCGAGATTCAGCGGAGGTCT